>CXYZ01012656.1:1205348-1218306 GCA_900006705.1 Sonneratia caseolaris
ATTTATTAGTTTAAGTGAAAACCGGCCAGTTCAATTAGATTTGACCTCATTTAAATAATAATTGGATTTTTTGTGAGAACCGGACCGGGGGAGTGGCCGGTTCTTGTTGAACCGGTCGAACCGGCCGGCCCGGTCAGGTTTTAAAAACTATGGTTTCATCCTTTGGATCCATCCCTCTTTCCCTCATTAATTTTTGCAACACTCAAGACAAATTTTGTAGACTAGTTTATGCTTTTTTTAAATCTATCCTGTGTAAATTCAATTTAATTCTTGATCGCCATTTGGGTTGGCGGCTTTCATTTGCCACACACAAACCCTTTTTTTTTTTTTAGAATGACAAATAATATAAAAAAATTTGGGGAGTTACGGTAGGAAAACTATATATTTGCCTCTTGAGTTGCCATGTATTTTAAAGTGTTTCTTTCAATCAATCCGGTATGATATATTTTATTCTATAGCGTACTTGAATTATGATTCTAATGACATATTGACGTGATATAATGATACGTAGATAAATTGTTAACACGGCATGTTAACGTGCCAAAGCTCGCATATGTGGTGTGATGACGTGACGAAATTATGTCAACTTGCCATGCCACGTCAAAGAATTATTAATATTGGGAATCAATTATGTTACATAATCATATATATATATATAGGAAAAAAGAGTTATTCTAAAACACATAAGATTCGAATGGAAGAAGAAGGAAAAAAAGGAAGGAAAAAAAAGAACATACAGAACTTTTACTATAATTTTACTAATAAAAAATTTATGCACAAATACTATGGTCGAAATGCATTGCCACTGATGACGCTGAGACACGTGTGTCCCTCGCTAGTCCGCGTTGGTCCTTCATGACCCAGCTCATCCTTTTAGGGGTCAGAAAGAGAGAAAGAAAAGAAGACAAATACTCATTTTTCTTTACAACAGTGGCACCACAATCAAATTATCCAGATATTCGATTTCCCCACCATTTTAGAACTTTGGGGATTTATTCTCTCTTACGGATAAGTCTCTCTCATATGATCGTAGACTTATTCATACGGGAGAGTATTTCATATATCTATATATAGAGAGACCGGGAACCGGTGTATGCATGGAATTCGTGGGTTAGATCGGAGGGTTGAATCGTATATTCAATAAATAATATTATTAATATAATATTACTAATAAATTTATATGATATCATAATTTAAATATAGTTTTTAATAAAAAAAATATTAATATAATTATTATATTAAATAAATGTATAATATAAAATATAAATATTATATAATAGATTTTTATTTTTTTAAAATTTGAAGTCGGTTTGTTTTTTTAATCGGATCAATTGGATTCATTAGTCGGACTGAGAACCGGTCAATTCAATTGGAATTGATCTCTTTGAATGTGCAGTTGGATTTTTTATAGGAATCAGGTCAGGCAAATGGGCAGTTCCTTGTTGACCTAGTCGAACCGGCTGGGCCGGTTCGGTTTTTAAAACTATGATAATATGTCACCTTTTCATCTTTTACAATTATTAATTTCAGCTCCTACGTGCTTGTATGTACACATGTACATGTCGTTTTATATTACAATATGTATGTATGTATGTACGTATAGCGAGTTGGCCAACCGAAGGGGGCCAGATGGAGAACACCTCCCCCAACAAAGAAGGGGGCAGTTGCACTGCACGACTTCCATTGATTCATTATCATTAATTTACATTTGTTCCTGTCTTTATTATAAAAAAAAAAATCGATCCAATATATGCCATATCAATGAGTTGCGGCCGGTTCATCGAATTTGGGATATGAATAGATGTAAAAGGGGAGATAATCTGATGTGAACATAGTAGCTATGAATTCATTTAACATATTTTGAATATAAAAATTTCCATGAATTAATATGATTAAAAAAAATAAGTTCCGAGATCCCATTAACCGAACTGTGAGAAATCTTGGTTTCGTGACTAGTGTCACGGCAGATAATTATATTTCTTGACATTGGAGGGAGAGAGAGAGAGAGAGAGAGAGAGAGAGAGAGAGAGAGAAGCCAAAATGGAATTGCTAAGGGTCTCGGATCAACAATCCCCCCGTTTTCCTCGTCAATGGTTTCTTCTGCCTGCTTCAGAGCTCGTCCCCGGAAGTGCAAAGACTTCACAAATATTTACAAATTACAGGGAATCAAATCAAACACAATAAGATCACGCAGGTTAAGCATTATGCCCCAAATTGTCCGAGGAACCAGATACCAGAGGCACTAGGATTCAGACTGATGCACCATGGTTTTCCCCGGGTACTTACTTGGCAGGATTTTCAAAAGCATGCGATCAAAAGAGCTTATGTTGGTTACAAAACTCAGATCACCAATCCCCACTACAGGCTGAAGAACAAGTAGAATTGCACCACAGAGAGGCTGGCCGGCCTGATGTCACTCTACTATCAAAGTTCCCCAACAGAGTTCTAGCAATGGCAAGTCATAAAGATCTAAAATTGGGAAACCAAGACAGTGCTCTTAGATACAAGGAAGATGATGTCTACTTTTCCTTCTGTAAAATGTAGCTGGACAAGTAGGAAGAATACGAGGTTGGCTCACGAAGTAGGACAGTATGGGAAGTTGGTGGACTTTTTGTGTATGAATCTGACGATTTTATACAAATAAGATCAGTATTATTTAGCCAAAAAAAAATTAATCCAAACTAAATAGCTAGCACGAGAAATTCACAACCCATCAACAGCCAACTCGACCTGTTGGGGTAGCCATTCCCCATGTCCCCAAGGATCCGAGCTCCTACCGCACTCAAGCCTCACCACCATCGATTCATCTTGCTTTGTAAGGAGCCGTTCCTTAAGCTGGTCAAAGCTTGGGATGAGAACACAATGTGTCCATTCTTCCAACCCTGTCCGACCAAGCCAAAGTCCTCCAAGGATCCTGTCAAGTGCTTCCTCCTGTATATCGATTGCTATCTGATCCCCAAATATGGAAGAGAACTTACTAGAGATCGAGCTTGTGATTGTTTCTTGGAGGGATTCTATGTCCACAGGCTTGAATATAATCAAGTCATGGACATGGCATAGGAGTTCGCGGTACACTACGGAAGTGGATGATAACCTGTTGTCTAGCCTATTATGATCACACTCATGCTCCACTGTGAGATCACTTGAATTATGCGACCCATCTGTTCGATTATCCAAGTAATCTGCGGCTTCGTTGAGGTCGAAACCTAAGGCATTACTGTTGTCCATCTCCTTCCTCAGCTTCACAGCCATGTTGATTCCGTGTAACCAACTAGCCCGCCTCTTAGAGGTCCGCTCAGTAACAGAGAGCTTTAATTGCCATCCTTCCTGGGCTAAGCCTGCAAGCTTCTCCTCAGCAAATGAAGAGCCCGATTTACTGGAAAACTTGACATTATCCGGCACCCAATTTGTAGTGAGAACAAAAGTCACATTCCCAAGGCTAATTTCTCTTCCATGTGAATCAGCGATCCTGCCCCTCTCCATGGCTCGCTTTATGCCTACTCGAACCAGCATATCAGCTTCATCCACATCCTCGAGAATGACCACTGAGAAGGGGTTCCTCCTCACTCCCTCAGCAATCCGATCAAGGGCTGTCTTCCCACGGAAGCTCAGGTCAGTGTCTCGCCTTGATCCAAATGAGATTGTGACCGGAGCAGCTCCACAGAGCAGCTCCGAAAGGGCAAACCCCATCTTTTTCTTTCCGACCCGATCAGGGCCCCCAAAAAGTATCCAGAGGTCACCTCTGGAGTCGGCACTCCGTATTGCATTCCCAAGCTTGGACTGGTTCATAATGGTGGCCAAAGCAGAGGCTGCATCCTGTTGCCACCACACAGATTCCTTCAGCCTCTTGAGGAGCTTCTTGAATGAATCTGTGTCTGAGATGCTCATTAATTTTTCACACTGGAACTCATAAACCTTCATGGGCAGCTCTTGGGTAATGCATCCCAAGAAGTCTCTCAAGTCTTCCTTCTGAGCTGGCTTCTCAAGAGTAGGTTCAGTCGTGGCCCTTGTTTGGCCCAATACCAGATCCGTCTGAACAGGACTTCTGGGAGGGCTAGGGATCCGAAGATTTGGTCGACTTTGCATTGTCGGGTTTGGCTTCAACAATGGAGTCTGGGTCTGAGCCTCTACGTTAAGGTTCTTGTCAAGATACAGAAACTTGGGCTCAGGATTCTGTTTCAAGAGCAAGTTTGGCTTGTAAAGGCCTGTCATACAGAAAGGAGTAGGGTTGATTCTCTCGGGACCAATGAGCTGTTGATGGAACTGAGGATGGGAGCGGAGGCATGTCTCGTTCCATTTCTTCTGCAACTCTTGAATCCTCTGCTTCAATCCCAAGTCTTCACCCTCCTATTGAAAATCCACAAAAATAATAAGTATCCTATGAGTCCCTAAATTTTCAAACGATTCAATATTCCAAAGGATTCTGAGTCTGTATTTCCACTCAATTCAACTAACCTGAGCTGGGTGGACCTTGGCATTTTGAAGCCATTGGGGCAAGGCAGATCGAACTGTTGCCTCAGGCATAACTTCAGGGGAGGACTTATCCAAATCCGTGGCCTTAATTTTCCCCAGCTCCTGTTCATAACCCTGAGTGCATAACGGGCAGCAGTTGGTCTTCTGTGCAGGGTTCAGATTATCAGAGAGAAGTCTAGATGATGAGTTAGAGACAGTAGTGGGGAACTTTTTATGCGGGGAGACAGATTCGACTGAATTGCCCAGTACTCCTGTCGTTCCTAACCTGTACATGATCAAAAATAGATCAAAGTCATAATTTCAAATCCCACTGGCTAATGAAAAGAGTTGCAGTGTAATCCAGTTCGTCAGTAAGTGCATTGACTGAGCAACCATCTTGAACATCAGAAGAATTCTCGATACCCAAATCCATCCCAACATGACAGTATCAGAGTGCAAAGAAAGCGAGAATCAATCCCTATCAGGTTACTTGGGTCGTAAGAGTAAAGAAATCACTGAACTGATGAAAACAAAATAGCAAACAGAAATGAATCCAACTGATCAGAGGCCATGAATAGAAACAAGAATGTACCTTGAGAACAGCCCTGGAAGGGGTGATTGGGCTGCGATCGGAACCGCCTGCAAATCCCAGTCATTCTCCATAGAGGGATGATAAACCTGGCACCTCAAGTAAGTCTCCCAAGTAGCAGTACCAATCAACCAAACCCGACCACCGCTACCATTCCCAGCCTCTCCAAATTGGCTCAACAACTTCGCAACCTCTGCCACTGCCACCCTTGTGACCTCTGAAACCACATGCTGCTTTGGTGGTGCTTGGCATAGTATTGGACCTGCTGATCCGGGAGCTGCTGCAGGCTGCTCCACGAGCCACTTCAAGTCCCCAAAATTGAGAATTATCCCCCGGGACCTCATTTGGACATCCACCAAATCCCTCAATTCTTTCAATCTAGTTACCGTCTCGGACTTATCTGATCCAAATTCCTTTAAGGATATTACATGGACATTCTTGAGTGCCCCATCGTTCAGTTCTTTAGCCTCAATCTTCTTCACTAAGTCCCTAACTACTGCCTCAGGCTCTGATTCCCCAACCACAACTGGGTTCCTCCTCCTTGACCCCAACAAGATTTCAACGACCTTCTTCACATCCTCGCTCCGCTGGTGCACTGTCCGTGGCCCTGTTGCGGCCGCCCCTCCTGAGGTGGCGCCCCCCGGTTGCTGCTGTAATCGCGGGTTCAAGTAAAGGTTGCGGGTGGGTGGTATTGAGGGGCGGAAGCCTAGGCCAACAGGGCTAGAGCTGGTCCCAGGAGAAGGCTGGGCGGCCGAATTTAGGGATTGCTCGATTGTGGCCTTCACAGCTGGGCTAGAGAAGCTGGCCTCCCGCATGACTCTGCTGACGCTGGGGTCATCGAGGATCGAAATGATGAGCTGCTCGAGCTCAACCTTCACAGCCAGGAGCGGCTGCTGCTGCTGCTCGGGGCAGCCCCGACGCTGATGGGCCTGGGCTCGCTTGAGGGCGGCCATGAGGGCGTTGGATATGGGGGGCTCTAGGGCAGAGCCCTGGGCAGTGGGTAGCCGCTCGAGGGCCACGCTGAAGCAGAGCTCGAGAGCGCGGCACTGAAGCGGGTGGGACGAGTTGGGGTGGGACTTTATGCAGGCCTGCCGGAGGAAACCGGAGGGGGCAGCGAGGAGGGTCGCCGCCACATGGAGGGGCGTCGTCTGGCCATGGTTGCGACGAGCCGCGTCTGCAATCGAGAGGTTGAGAACGCCCACCGCCTCCGGGGTCAGGGTCTGCTGGATCGTGCTTAGACCCGCTCTCATCTCCCAGCAACAAACAGCCGAAGCAAATCAGAATCCAAATCGACTCCGGCCCGACTTCCTTCTTTGGCCTCCCAATCGAGAAATTAATCAAGACCCAGAAATCAAGTCCCGATATTGAGGCAAGAGATTAAAGTTCTCGATTCCGAATTTAGGGGAGTTTCTCATATACAAGGAATGCTACGTTTCTAGGAGGAGGAGGAGGAGGAGGAGGAGGAAGAAGAAGAAGAAGAAGAAGAAAAGTTTCAAATATTCAATAAGAGAAGGATGAGGAGGGAGCTTCAGAGAAGCAAAATGAAAGAAAGGCACCAGTGGGAGCTTGGCTTTAATGAAGCTTCATGGAATGAATAGCCAGAGAATTGACCCTCTCTCTCTCTCTCTCCCTCTCCACCCGATCTTTCTGTTCTCACCTCCCCTCCCCCTTGCGGTCGGTTGATTCGCATTCATGCATGTATGTATATGTGTTGTATGTATGTCACGGAAGCCAGAGTGGCGGGGGGTTCTGATATTGCTGTTTGTCGGACGGAATCGGAAGTCGGAATCCAATTGCCGAGGGGGATGGGCTGCGAGCGCAATGAGCAATCCCCTTTGGTCCACAATAGGAATGGAATGGAATTCAACTCTGCTTGTTCTGTTTTTGTTCAAGAGAAATCTGAATTATCTCTCATACTCTAGCAAATGTAAAATTTCATCATGATGCTATTTGCATGCCATAATTCAATTCTATGCTTACTATTTACAAAATTCAAATACAAAATATTACTTAATATCAACTTGTCTTTAACTTAATAAATCCATATTATTGTTAGAGGAAAAACTTTTTTATCTCCAACCTACAGATTTAGTTTTTTTTTTGGATGGTCTTTCAAGTTCTGCCGTTAACTTTTTTTCATGTTACCTTTACATTTTTAATAAATAATAAAATTTTAATTGTTAAAAGTTAAAATTCAATTCACCCAAATATATATATATATATATCTATAAAGCGACGGAGAAGATGGCCGCGGCAACCTTTTTGAGATGAGAGAGAGAGAGAGACTGTGTGTGTGTGCGCGTGTGACACCTTTTCACATCAGAAACCTTTTTCTCTCTCTCACTCACCTTTCTCCCTCTCCCGTGAATAATAATGAGGCTTGACTATTTTTTTCCATCACCGGTCACCGCTTGTCTTACCACTAATTTAATTCCCGTTTCTGACTAATTAAAATTTAAAATTTTACTAATCCAAAATTCAAAATAAATTATATTTGTAAAAGTGACAAAAAGCATTCCTACGTGAGAGAGCATCAGCCGGAATCCCCCTTAGATTTACTTCACCTTGTACCTAAGCATTCGTGCAATTTATAATTAAAATATGTGATTATAAACTCAATTTTTTTATTAAAAATGTGATTATTTGTGAGACTATATATATATATATATATATATGTACTTACATGTCAATATATTTAAATTCATAATTTTCATGAGGTGTGTTCGCCATCAGGAGATAATAGACTTGGCAACAACCAGAACCAGCCACGTAGTATTTATTGACTGGCCTTTTTAAGTCGATCAATCATCATTCTCATGTCATTATCTCACGCGCGTCCGTCATTAAGGAAGAAAAAAAGAGAAAATAAATAAAATAAAATAAAAATTATATATCAATCGGAATTCTCTTAAAATAAAATATATATATTATTTCTCATAAAAAAATAAACATATTTTTACATATCCAAGTTTTATGATGGTAGGTATTTATTTCACTACGTCATCGTGGCAAAATTGACCACCAACTATAGACATTATTTCAATTTCAAATTTTGGCCAAGGGATTGTTGTGTGTGGCCGGGGGGGTGGCGGGGGCGAAGTCCACGCGCTTTGACCCAGAGTGCTAGTCTGCTGGATCTATGAGCGACCAAAAGGGACAATAAAGGCTTTTTCTACGGTAGATATATCACGTGTGATTATTGTGCCATCAAATTTGTGTGTTTTTTTTTATTAACTTTCACAAAATAACAATTTTATCAGGTTTTGGAACATACATATAAGTATATTACAGGGTTATTAATTTATGATATATATATATATCACACGTTACCTTATATTATTGTATGTTAAAAATTTGTTTTCCTAAAGATATATATTAGTATATGAGATGAAAACTAATAATTCTTTCATTAAATATATAAAATAATAATTTATAAATTTAATTTTACATTAAAAAATTTACAAAAAAATACTTTTAAAAACTACGATTAAACCCAAATTAGTCTTGAGGTAATTAGCTATATAAATAAATAAATATATATATACAGTAAAGGCGTGAAAGATGTCTGAGATTTGGCCTGTCAAAAAACCAATTCTCAGCTTTTCGCACAGAAACGCTGCAAAAGGTGTCGCGCACATCTCGCCTTTTCATTTTTACTCGGCTCATCTCTATTTTTTGCATCCAATGATTACACTTTTTAGAACTCATTAATATTCTTTTTTACATCTTATTTAATTTGTTATTCGATGTTGTCATTGCATGGTATATAAAAAAATGCACAAAAATACGAATAATAAGCATAGTTTTTAGAATTGTACTAAACTCATTGGTCGTACTTGTTTAACTAGGAATCAGACAATTATTTAGTTCGATCTACTTAATTAATAAAAATGTATTATAAATTCAATTAGATTCATTCAAACTGGTAGATTTCCAATTCGACTGCTAAACTTAATTAAACCAACGACCAAACCGAGTGAATTAAATTTTATTTCAAAAAAGAAAAAAAACCCTTCAATTCCGATATTCATCTAAAAAATAATATTTATATTACATTCTATTTTTATTAAACTTATATTTATTTTTTTCTGAACTCACATATTGTAATTGATATTTTTAAAATTTGGAGTTATAAATTAGTGTTTAGCATATGATATTTTAACTAACATTTATTAATTATATATTATTATCACTATTTATTAAATATACGACTCGACTCATTGAACAAATTGTTCAATCCATAAACCCGCACCCTGATCGATTCTCAATTCGGCCCGTTTTTAAAAACTATGCTAATGAGTCGTACCTATAGTTGATTGGAACAATCGAATTGAACGTTTGGTATCATATGATCGTACTGTATAATCTGAGAATTTTCCCACCAATCGAGAGGACCGGAGCACGCGATCGCGTTCGATTCAAAGCGCTGGGAATTGCGATCCATGACAGCTGTGCCTTTTCTACGAACGCACGACCCTACACATATCATGTCATTTACATAAAATGTTGAAGGGGGGGGGGGGAAGAGGAAAAATGAGTCACGGAAGGAAGACAGTAAGACAGCATTTCGATGACGATCGAGCAAGGAAAGTGTACCTCAATCATGCACACCAAACAGCAATGGCATATTGGGTAGCTCGGCTCGGGTGCGCTCGATGATGAAAAGTGAAATTGAATAATACGGTGATAACGCTCTTAATACAAATATGCGGAATCGATTGCAGCGATGATAAGTTTGGTGAGTGCTGTGGGTGGGGGATAGACCGGGGAAAGAGGGGGTGTGAGATCCGTTTGCTTGAAGCATCGACAATGTATGGACCAACGCAATTATTATACCAGTGTAATAGGTACAATAATGACCTAATTTCCCCGATATTTCATTATCTTCACCACCCCCAAACATTAATCCATCCATGGATTGTAATGTTAATAATCAGCAGCCACATAAAAATGGGACACGAGCATGCGACTTCGGGGGCAACCCTTTCCACTGGCTAAGATGGACATATTTTCTGAAGGAATTATTGCCCGCCACTCGAATACACTTATCATTCAAGCAAATATATATATATATATACATGTCCTTTAATGAGATGTTGTTTGTGTGGCTCAAGTGGACCGACATTACTACCGGTTTCATCATATTGTTCCCGATTTTATGGTCAATCGGATCCAAGAGTAACGGATATATCTCTATGGATACCTAAAAAATAGGGGTAGGAAAATGAATTAATAAGTGTCCCCTGCATCCGTAAGAATGAGTTTAATATTTCTTTGATCTCATGTGGAGTTAGCTAACTGTATTACTGAGATAATTAGGATCCATCTTTGTCTAATCCACACGCCGGCAAGTTTCTTCGATTTTACCGGGTGCTCGTCGTACACGAATTCCCTTCATTTAATTTATACACAGAACGTTGGACGGTATAACAGTTTTTTTCACCCGATGAGACCCGAGATTATATGTATGTACAAGAGGGTAGTTGACATTCCACATATGATTTGGTCGAGGATTAAGTGTATTATTATTACATGTCATGCTCCTCAAAATCGAATAAAATCTCCACACACACACACACACAAGTAAAAAAAAATCGTTCCAATTAGACTTCAATAATGAGGTAATTCTAATAAAACCCAACAAATTAATTGGTCACGGTTGACCCATAAATTGTTTTTAAAAAAATCGGAATAAGTGAGTACATATTTTTTTAATCATTATATTTCCACTCGATAGTTGGGTAGCTCAATTAATAATTTCCACCCAGTCGTATGCGTGCCTTTCCAACTTAAATGCCGTAGAATTAGGTAAGTGTGTATGTGCCTATATAAATACTACTGGAAATCTAGAAATATAGATGAGTCAAATCCCCATTAATCTATATTCGATCGGAACTCATTTAAATTTGAATTCGAGAACTTACTTAAGAAGAACAAGATGGATAATCTCGGTCATCGACCTATATATAATAAGGCCTATAAATTGAAGCACCTTTGTACTATATGATAGAATAAGGAAATCAGAAAAGGTGAGGGGGAGTCTAATTAAATTAGTCTCAACATTTAATAATCCAAATGGCAAATCTCAGCATCATTAGTCAATTAATTAAATAGAGGCGAGGAGGAGCGCACACAAATAAGAAAGGCAATATGTGCCCAAATGATTAAGCCTATAAAGCCTCTAATTAATTACGCATCACCTAAGGTTTTTAATTTAAAAAAAGAAAACATATAATGCAACCTTTTTGGGATTCTTGAGTTCTTTTAAAGCGTCTCATGACGCACCCCACACTTACAATCCGATGGAGGAAGAAAGGCCACAAGATTCACATTAAAGATATGGCAATGTGGGAACATATATATATATATATATATAAATAACCATATCCAAAAAATCATTAACTAATAACTAATCATACCTAGTTATATCGACTCATAAAATAAATAAAATTCATCTAATATAAATTATTTTTATCTATAAAAACTATAAAATAATATTGGAGAGAATTACCAAACCAATTTCTTAAATTTATTATAGCAATATGAGCCTTTGAAAGCAAAAAATAAGGGGAAAGCGATAAATCATGTGTCACCTAGTTAACTTTTTGTAATGCACGCTCTATGTCTGTTTTTTAATTTAAAAATATTTTTACAATAGATTCCTCCACTTTTTCCATGTCATAAAATTTATCTATAATTTATAGTAATACAAGAAAATAAAGGGTTATAACGGGTTTTTTTTTTATAAGAAATAAATATGATATTGATATATCTGTTTCGAGCAGCCGGACGGCCGGCCTCCTCATTGTCCTATGCGGTGGTCGTCCCTTGCCTTTTACGCGTTTTTGGAGCTAATCGAGTGAGATAATAATTTAGCAACAACTGCTCCCACCACCATCTCCTTTCTCTCTCTCTCTCTCTCTCTCTCTCTCTTATTCTTTTTCCTTTTTAACTTGGCAGATGGATCTCCCTCTTCCCACATGTGTGCCCTTTACATGTTCCAATCTGATCATTCACCTGCCCCATCATCATTATCTCAAATTCATCCTCTTGTTTTTTCCCCCCCTCATTTTTAATACCAATATTTGCATGCTTTTCGGATTATGTGAGAAATTGAACTTGGGATCTTTAGTATATTACATTTGGTTAAAATACATAATTTGTAGGTTACATTAGGTGACATTTTTCTCTCATTTTCTCCTACGCTCGGGGACGATTGATGCTGGGCTCGAGTTGAACGCTTACGTGACGAGCTTTTTGACATCGAGATGATCTTGGTCCTCATTTGACTATGTGAACGACATGCCACGGGACATGTGGGGCTCATGGAAATTTGCCCGTCCAATTTCAACCTGACGTGTCCTCGGTAGCTAGCTGAGTCGGCCGTTGGTGGGACCCACTAGTATTGATGGGCGGACTGGCCACTCACGTACGTGGATGATCTGACGGTGGACCATCGATGCTGTGGATAAGGCAGAGAAAGGCGAGGTGAGGGTGGCCGTCGGATTCGCAGGGTACTCATTGTAGGTGCGTGTCACGTTAAGCATTTAATAGGCATTTATTATTTCCCTAATGCAATTCTGTCTTTTAGTGAGGAAGAAAAGAAAAAGTAAATAAATAAATAAGGGAAGAGAGAGATATGAGAATACGAAATGGTGGTGCTTGGAAGTGGGATTTGAGTAAAACTTTAGATTTAATAATAATAATAGGTGAAATTTATCTATTTATTTTCTTATTTTATTTATAATAGAATAATAATATAAATATAAAATATCGCGTGGAATTGAAAATGCCGAGAAAGCTGAGATCGGTCGCGTGAAATCTGAGTAATTTATTTTAATTGGCCTTTTATTATTTTTCCCAGTAAACGATAATAAAGAAAAAAAAAGTTAAAAAGGACTTTCCGAGGAGAGAGAG
>CXYZ01012656.1:1218521-1357361 GCA_900006705.1 Sonneratia caseolaris
CCCCCCCACCCTCCTTTATTGTCCTGGCAATGACAGTTATGCCCTTACAAAGGCCCATTATTCACGCAATTGCCGGACCGACTCCCTATGGCCACGTGGTGCCATCGTGTCGGATGTCAGGCTCCCTTCCGAAATAGAGTCCCCCTTTTGGCCCCTACACTTCTCTACTTCAATCAATTCAGTCCCCGCTAGTTTGTTTAGTTATTATTCTTAGTTTAAATTCAAGTAATGAAATAGATTTGAAAGATCATTCACTTTCGGATAAAGATCGACCGTGCATATCTTTATTTATGAGATCCACGTAATAATAAAGGTGTCCGAACTATTTTGATGTGAATTTTAGAAGGGGAACGGTATTTTTAATCTTGTAGGGACTTTTAGGAGAGAAGTATTATATGGGGACTGGATTGCAAATTGTTTTGTCCTTAGCATAGACAGAACTTGAAGGCGATACATTCTTTCCACTTTAAAAGGTCTAAGGTGACCTCATCACCCCTAGCATGCACATATATATATATATATATGTGTGTGTGTAATGAATGTATGTATCTCCCCATAATTATAGCACATGATTTCCACTTATCATTTACTCCTCAACTTGATGGAAGAAAGGCTAAGGTGATCGATCACAGGAGGACACTATCTATTGAGACTCCGATTCTCACATGCAGTACGCATGCATCTTTAACGATCGTAGAATCACTGGTTGGGGTTGGCTACGCATTAATTTTCCGAAGGGCAATGGATTTGCTCAATATCAAGCAATACCCCAACTTGTACAGATTCCCTTTAAGCCGGTCAGTATTCGTTTGCCCCATTGCTTCGAACAGCAGAAAGGGACCCCCTCCTCCTCACCCTTTTACCATTAAGTTCAAACCCTAATTGATCTATTGATGACGATATTGATCATCATCCGGAAAAGGGGAGAAGGAGAAAAGGGTTCGTTCATATGAAGGCTAATTGATGGAATATCATGAGACATGAGGGACCCAACCCTTTTTCACTAGTGCAAGAGGCCAAGACCCACCCACCCAACCTTTTGAGAATGCACACATTTATAATCTTTTTTTTTCCCCCTCTTTTTAATTATTGTATATACATTCTAGGGGATGTCATAATCATGTCCTAAAGGGTCAAACTTTAAGCAAAGCACACAACAACAAATCACTCGCACCTTTGGAGACCCTCCATGCCCTTTGAAAAGCTTTGGTAGCTTCTTGCACTCAAAGCAAGTAGACTTTTGAGCCTCTCCTCTCCCCCTCCCCCACGCCCCCTAACTTTATTGTTCCTTTTCCCTCCCCTCCTTTTTCATTAGTTTGGATTGGAGTTGGAATAAAGGAAAGTGGCGATGTTGCTTTCTCATGAGATGTGAATTGGACAATGCATGCACCGATCTAGCAAAAAAGATGACTACTGTGCCAAAAAAAGTTCCAACGTGATCTTAATCGTCACCCTGACCAATTTTAAGAATAAAGGAGGACTTGACTTTCATTTTTTCCCCCCGAGTTACTTTCTTAAAAGATACCCACCATGTATTGGTTTGAAAATTTTAGTACCTACACACTATACCATCCAGAGGTGATGACTTAATTAACAAGTTCTCAGTGAATGTGGATGTGGGGTAACTTTACCTCTTAAATAAACCACACAAACATGGGTCGGTGAAGAATCGTTGAAATCGGACATGTGTACCGGAGAAAAACCGAGTCGGCCCATATGTTAGTAGTCCGTTTGATGGTTGTTGTGCTAGTCACTTGTCTGAATAAAATCTGTTATCAGATACCCAGTGTGACTGACATGTGTTCGGTACTATAAAACACAAACATGATTCCACCTATTGATTAGTGGGATAGTACTTGATTGATCCTCAAATAATGATAAGGGGGGCACCGCCCCATACAGGAGGGGATCCTTATTTTTCTTCCGTTCTCACCGATTTTTTTTTTGGGGGTAATTTTTGCAGGAAAAGGGATAATTGAAAGATGCCCAAAAATGTCTCCTACCTCAAAAGCTCCCGGTGTAAAAGGATCGTGGCATCTAAGCCTTTGACGAAGATGTGGAGAAATCTTTGCAAGTGTTGCTGACAATGGAAAATCAATCCCACTTTGGATGAGGCATATACTCGACCCGAAAAGCCACTTTTCTGCAACCAATGAGCGCGGAATCTTGGCTTTGTGTTGGAACAACCAGCCACACTCGGCACACGAGCATTCGGGTTCTTCGTGTGGGAAAGATCGAAAAGGTGATTTGGATGATACCGGTTTCGCCTATAGACTAGGTAGACAGCGAAACATCATAAAACCCGTGGAATTATTCTTAATCAATGTCAGCCCCACCTGCTCAGGGTGATAAGGTTCGACTATCACACCCCATTCAAATGAAATTACAATCTGGTGCATTTACAGTTTGAATACATCCACTCGATTTGATTCTTGTTATGCCGCCTGAAGTATGCTCATAGTAAGTCCGCCACTCGCGTCGGCTTGATGTCGCATTTCCTATATGCCGAGCTAAATCATGACAATATTCACCAGCATGAATGCTTAGAAAGATTGTTGGCTATGCATATCTCAACTCGAGTTGATGCTTTCTGATCCCCGCGGCAAAGGGACCGTTATCTTTTCTATCAGGAGAATCCCTCTTTTCTGATTGAAGAACAACAGAGGTCAACAATTATGCGAGAACAATAAGATGTCAAAGTAGAAAGTATATCGCACCGAGTAAAGGTGGATATGACGCAAAAATAATATTAAGATGGCGAAGTACTGAGTATGCCGCAACGAGCAAAGGTGGATACTGTGCTTTCTCGGAGAATGCCAGGGCAGATGAAATATTACATCTCATTCTTGAAGCGGTGGCCAAGAATTTTCAGGCATTTAAGCAGACGATTAACCGTGGAAACTGTTGGTTTGATTGATTCCAAGCATAGACCAACCACCTGTGCACCCCCAGCCTAGACAAAGGCCAGCAAAGAGCAGAGGCAGAGAGCAAAGGAACGAACTACAAGGCACCCGGAGAATTCCACGTCTCTCATCAGACAGACCCGACACGGGAGCCTGTATACATTTGATGAGAAACGCGAATGATTACCGAGATCAGTAAGGAAAAGAAGGAAACAGAGCGGGCGTTGTAAAGGGAAGAGTTGATCTAGTACCTAATGCACGGCTCAAATTCTTCCATTGTTCTAGCAAGCTCATTTGTTGGCATGGAATAATAAATTGACTCATAACTCCAAACCTGATGGTTAGTTACTTCACAAGCACTTACGGCACTTCGGTTTTCCTTATTCCCCCTTTTTGTGCGTCTGTTTCCAATGAATTTATTGCCCATCTGTTTAGTAAATACGAAAGTTGAAACCCCACTTACTCATTGACCAACGCATTTCCATGGTTATATCATCAGTCTATTATATAAACTCTCTCTTCCTCACCTTCACCTCATCCAGATAATGTTATATAAGAAAAGTTCTACGTAAAGAAAGATTGCAATCCAGCGTTTCCCGTGTTGGATCCCAATTCTCCCCTTATTCATCTATCTGTTTCAAGCCGACGCGCAACATGAGCTTCCTTTCTATCCGGAAGCCTGATTCGGAAGGAGAAATCAACGATGTGGAGCCTGCCAACCTTCAAAAGGAAGGTGATGATCGGGGAAATGATGATCTGATCGGTATGGCCTCCCTCCCCAAAGAAAGAGGCTATTTGACCGACCATTTCTACCAATACCAAGGCTTCTGGTACGACCCACATTTCCTCAGAGGAGTCATTTGGGCCCAGGCCAACTTTAGGGCCCATCCTACTGACATCCTACTGGCAACCTACCCGAAGACTGGCCTCACCTGGCTCAAGGCCCTGGCCTTTGCCACAATGAACAGATCCCTCCAAGAGAATAGCCCTTTGCTCACAAAGAACCCCCACGATTGTGTGCCCTACGTCGAGTTCCAAGCTTATGAAAAGGACCCGATATCGAAACTCAACTCTATCCCTCCACCTAGGCTTCTCTCGACCCACATCCCCTACGATTCCCTTCCACGATCAGTTCTTGCTTCCAACTGCAAGATCGTGTGCATCACGAGGGACCCAAAGGATGTATTCGTCTCGATGTGGAGCTTCCTGAGCAAGATCAAGGTTGGAGACAAGGAGCCCATCTCGAAGGAAGAGGCCTTCGAGCTATTCTGCAACGGGGTCTCCCTCGTGGGCCCGATATGGGACCACGTGGTGGGCTACTGGAAGGCTAGCCTAGGAAGCCCGGAGAGGGTGCTGTTCTTGAAATATGAGGACCTCAAGAGGGGCACCCTGGGGAATGTGGAGAAGCTGGCTGGGTTCTTGGGTTGCCCCTTCTCTGCGAGGGAGAAGGAGAGTGGGGTGGTGGAGGAGATTGTGAGGCTCTGCAGCATCGAGAGCTTGAAGAAGTTGGATGTGAACAAGAGCGGATTCTATCACTTGGGTAAGGAGTCCGATGCGACCGTACACAGGAGCGCGTACTTCCGGAAAGGGCAGGTCGGGGACTGGAAGAATCATCTTTCGGAAGGGATGGTGGCGAGAATCGACCAGATCACCAGTGAGAAGTTCCAACCATACGGCTTGGAACGCTCGCCCGCCACCGGTATGAGCTAACGGGCACCACCTTCAAACAAAGAAAACGCTGGCGTTACAGTGGTCTTGCCTCAAAAAGTAGATAGAGATTTCAAAGCTACCAGATATCTTTTCAGTTTTCATTTCTTGTTAAAATCTATGAACGTTATCATTCAGTTCCAATTCTTGCGATTTAAGATATCAGAGCTCCATTAATACTTAAACATTGTTTCTACCAGAGCTGACCGGACCAGAGACTGCGCCTCTGTTAAACCGAGCCCGTTTCAGGGCCTTTGACCAGTCTAATACTGGGCTGTTGGCCGGACCTAACTGGACCTTCGACCGGCCAGATACTGGACCTTTTTATCTGGGCCGACGTGGGCCTAGGCATCGGTGTGCGACCGTTCCTCGTGGATACACTGAGACTGGGCCTTTGACTGACCCCAAGACCAGTCCTTTCGTCGGGCACCGAGACTGGGTCTTTGACCGCCATGACACGAGTTGTGCTTCCTGGAACATAGTATATGAGGTTTAAACTACCTTTGCGAGCGTTGCAAGAATCCGATCATACATCGAGACATAAAGGCCTTGAATATGCTTCTCCGTCCTCACTACTAAGCACAGGATAATTTTCTAATACGAAATTTGAGTTCCCACTAAGTCTCCTCGTCAGCAGCTTCACACCGTAGGAACTACCCCGAATTCGGCATGGGGGAAGAAAGCCGAGGGGCATGCGCCGAAGATGTTATCGGCTACTTGACCCTCGACGTTGGATCTTTTCACAAACCGGCCCTTGATCCTCGGCCTAGCTTCGGCATAGGCTTTCCTCGAGGCATAACGAATCGTTTTCTCGAATTTCCGCTTCTTTCTCTTCTCCTTGTACCTCAAGACCCTGGCCTCACGGTCTACTCCACTTAGCTGAGTAGCCCGGATGTTGATCCGAGCTGTGTTGTGGCTCGGTTCGGCAGAGCTGCCACTCGTGCTGCCAGTGTAAGGACGCGATACATCAGATCCATCGGGGACTACTCCGGAATCCTGCGAAGGCGATGATACCTGAAACAGTCAGAACATAAACGCCATTAGAACTGTGTAAAACAAAATGAGTTCGCCGGCAATTTTAACATATTAGTTTTGAAAGATATATTCGTACGTGTTGGGTGCAGGAGTGGACAGGGAAGCTAAAGGTAGCGGCCTTAAAGGACCTCCCAGAGTCGATGCGGAGGCGTTTCTCCGGCGGCACATTGACCAGAACCGAGTCGGCCTTCGCCTGAACAGGAACCTGCCCATCCATGCCGCACTCATCCAGCCGATCGGAGTTCCCGAAGTTAAGGTCAAGACAAGGGTCGTCAAAGAAGGCGTGTACTGCAGGCTTCACCATCTCGCCCACAACAGGGTTGCCTGGCACGCCGGCGTCCTCGGGAAACGACGGGAGGAACAGTGACAGGAGCGAGGCGCCGGCATGAAGCGTGTGGGAGGGTTTCAGGAGGGGCGCAGACTGGGCAGCCGGGGGGCTGTGGAGAGGCTCGATGGGTAGACGGTGGTGACGGCTGGCGAGGGAGTTTACAGAGTGGATGTCGGCGTCACAGGCGGAGCAGAGGGCGGCAGCGTCGGCCTGGCAAGTGACAGCGGCGGGCGCCTGCTCACAGACCTCGCAGATGCGAACACGCTCGTGCCTCGAGGCCAGCTTGTTCGCCCCGTGGACATGCCCGTCGCAGGCGAGGCAGAGGAAGGCCGAGTCCACCCGGCAGAACAGGGCAGCCGCCGCCCTCTCGCAGGAGTTGCAGGGCCGAGAAGGCACGCGCCACCCGGGTCCGCCGGTCAGGCTCTCTCCACCACCTCCCATATCTATCTCCCTACGTATAATTAGACTGGGAAATGGGTGAGCTCCGCGGGCCTATCCATCTACCTAGTACGGTATCAGTGGCAGGGGGCAGAAAAAATCAGGCTACATCGAATGGAGGCATGCCACGTGGAAGGATCCATGCCACGAAAAAAGATTGACATCCACGAGTTAGTTGCCCGGAGAGGTGGGTGGGGAGAGGGGACGGCGACGGTGCGCAGTACAGCTGTCAGACGTCTGTTCTGAACGTGAAGGAAATCAATCCTCACGACTTGCAATGATTTCTCCTGATTGCGGTGCCCATTTGAACATTAATATACATTATTGCCAAGAAGAAAAACCTAATTGGAATGCTAGTTTGTAAATTAATGTACATTAAAATGATCTCTCTCTCTCTCTCTCTCTCTCTCTCTCAATTTGTAAGTTGAGCCTCAAAGGGTCTAATGATTGATAGTATGTCCGCATGATTCACTGTGTCCAAAATCAAACTTTTTAGCCTGTGATTTATAGAAAAATGGGTGGCTCCTCCATATTGAAGCGCCTTATAGGTAATGGATTCGGCCACGGAAACGTTCTGATGTAATTAATTTCTCATAAGGATATTGAATTCTCATCAATCCCATGCCGGTAATGGTTCCCTTAACTGCAAATAACTTAATAATTGGTATGTGGAAATTTGATTGAATTTATCTTTGTCAAATATGCTATTTTTTTGCTCTCTTAATACCTCTTTGAACACCCTCACCCCCTAAAATTTCGCCCCTGTTGAAAACATATATATATATATATATATATATATATATTGCGCCCCTCAGTGGACGTCAATGTCAGAGACTACACGCTTCGTATGGCAGAAGACAAGCTGGTCGGCAAGTCACGGTACCCATCCGTTGATTCAATCTTGCTACCTGCTCGATTGGTATTATCATCATCATATCATTATTTTATTATCACTACTATATTTGTAAAAAAAAAAAAAAAACATTTCTGGTAAATTTTGAATTAATCTTCCCTCAGCCGTTTATGCCGAAAATAGTAGCCGAATCCCCTTTGTCTCATTGGATGGATAGTTGGTTAATTGGAGTGTTGAGATGTCGGATAGATAAGAGTATGTCCAGCAAGTCTGCTACGCGAGAAGTTCCCGTTGGTGTTGACCAGCACTTTAAGAAGACCTTGGACCCGAACTCGGTCCCAGCTCCACCGTCGGGGCCTGTACGTATCTTTCATCCAGGCCTTCTGGGGGAGTAAGACGTAAGCCCAATAGACCACAATCGTGTTTTACCAGGCCCGAGTGTTCTATCCAGTGGAATTAGTACAGAAATTGATTAGAACAGAATAGTGCAGGAGTATTTGGATCGATAAATTGAAAGGATACAGAAAGATGCTAGTGTGTACCAAGCAAAGATCATGGGATAAGACTCCCAATTTTTCTGATCGGACCCAGCCCTGACTTTGCAGGCTTAGGTTCTTCACAAAGACGGACCAATCCAAGCTAACACGGCCCATGATTAGATCCTCACGTCGGGGATACCTTATTCAGTTGCAGGATTCGATGTCCCTGCGTCGAGAAAGCACCTGCTGCTGCACAGGGCTCCAATTCAGCAAACTACCGTTTGAGGCAACTGTTTAGGGTAAAACATTACTCTGGACATGAGTAAGTGCCAAGCGGAGTTTGCCAATGCTAAAATGATCGTTTGACCTTCTAGTAAATTTTGGGAATGAGTCACGAGTGAAATTATTTTTTGACAACCAGGCGATGTTCTAAGGAGGAAAGAAAACTCGGCGAGCATCCTCAACAGACGTACATGTAAATACTTGTACGAAAATTTCACACCTATAGAGTAAAAATAGAACTAACTTGCTCCAGAAGTGAGTAAGTATATCCAACAATATTCTGGGTGGAAGTATAGAAAATCTACTCAACAAGCGGTACCGAAGGTGGAGGGCAGCATTGTTACAGTCTCTAGGTCTTCTTCAGCCTCCTCCTGACTTCAAGGTATTACTCAGCCTGCATGAAATTACATGTCTATTAATCACACTGCAATGAAAGATTCATTGTACATCCATCATTTAGTATACTATCAGAGAGCTTCTTGCAGGATACACATGATGGTAGGTATCGCATTCTACTGATGGTGAAATAAATGGCTTACCAGTCCAAGCCTTCAAACAACCCTTCTCCTTTGATAGCAGAGGTTTTGAAGATTGACCACTGGCGATTCTTGATCTTGTGCAATTCCAAAGCCTCAGAGATTGCAGCATCATCTAGTGCTCCAGGAAGATCCTAACCAAGACCAGCAGATAGAGAGCCTAAAATCAGCTGAATTAATAAGTGACGAGGTAATGCCCTAACGAGGTCTGCACAACCACTTATTATCGATGCAAGTTTATGCACCATAACTTTTGACCGTACAAGAAGTGGAATGTTCACAAGGGCAAAATACTTTAACATTTACACAGGCAAGAAATGTAATTACCTGCTTGTTCGCAAAGATGAGTACGACAGCCCCTCTTAACTCTTCTTCCTGCCAAATGACTCAGATCTGTTATTAAGCTGTCCTTCGATGTGATAAAGGATGGATGTATACAATAGGCATTTGCTTTTTCCCCTTCTTCTAGCTCAAACCCAACTAGATACAACTTTAAGCAACATATAGTAGTGACCAAGGGCATAAGAATCACATTAGAGCAATGCCACTTTAAGCAGCCTAATGAATTCAGTTTCCTGTTTTTGCACAACCAAGCTGAATTTGCTAAAAGAATGTAATAATTTTCTGAAAATTCATGATATGCTGCAAAAAGGAACCAACATCATTGCTGCTTTAGATTGAGAAGCTCTTTCCTCTGTTAAACCTTTAAGCCTACAAGTCAAATGAGAAATCAACTTATGATACCTCCAGGATTGCATGAAACTCGTCTTTGGCAATTACTAGCCTATCTGTGTCACTTGAATCAACAACATAAATTATGGCTTGAGTGTTTGGAAAATAGCATCTCCAATATGGTCTGCACACCAAAACAAATCAGCAGGAGATCATGCCATAACATGGAAAAATCTATTAACGAAACTGAAGAAGGCTGAAAATGTCAAGTCTGTTAAGAATTCAAATAAGAAGGTGAGTTCTTGTACTTTCTATTCTGACATTGTTCGACTACCTTTCAGTTCTTTAACTCCCAATATACCCTTAGCCTGTTCCTCCACTAAACCATGCCCTCTGTCCTTTTCCTTTTAAATATAAAACACAAACCTAGTTGTATTGTCAGCCAAGCCAACAGTGTTCTTATTGTTTTCTGTTACTTCTTCATCACTTACATGGCATCATCGCAATAAAAATATCAGCAATATTAGAACATCAATTGAAAACTAAACCGTGGTTTTTTTCCAGCATAAATCAGCTATCCAATTGTAACACATACGTAACTTTAGCACAAGCAGGCGTTTAACTGACATATCTCCAAGTTTTGCATTAATTGGAGAAATATTACAATGATGGAGAACTTGTTAAACAGGACTAATGACTCATGAAAGATTAAGTTCAAAACCTCCATTCAGTCTAGATATTAAAAAATAGCGCACCAACTGTAAAATTACCTGATACTAGTCTGACCACCTGCATCAGCAAACAGTAATAACATCAGATTAGTTATTTCATAAAATTTCTTTTCATCAATAAAAATGCACACAACACTGTTGAGGCGAGATCCTAAAAGAGAAGCTGTCCACTCTGGATTGCTTGTTTTCCACTCGGGGCTCATCTATGATACTCCAAAGAATTAATTAGGGCCTATTTGTAGATAACTAAAGAGACAAGAAGAAAATGGTAGCTCAAAGAAGTATCCAAATAAGCTAATGGAGAAGTGGAGAAGACATAAAGACGCAGAAGTGGCAGCAAAATGCCGCACATTTTCTGGGGTCATTATTACAACAGAAGGTGAGAGGGACCTGCAGCCAGCATCTAAGTGGAGAACAGAAAAACATGTGAGAGCAACGGTATTTACAACTGAGGCCATGGTTTAACTTGTATTCACATTCATTCTCTGCATGTTCAGGTCCATGCAGCCAAATGCTCCTCAACAGTAAAAGAAAAGAAACTCAGACTTACGTACCATCATAACTATGCAAGGAACTGAGTGTATATTGTGTACCGTCAAAAATTAATGCGCCCTTTTCAAACTTAAATATTTATACATCGGTTGACTGTAAAAAAACTCCATAAAAATTTAGGCTCCACATATTCACTCTCAATGAAATAAGATTGACATAACGGATACGATAGCCTCCAACTCAGGAAAAAACACAATCTAGTCTGGAAGGATCAATTAGAAAAAAAAAAAAGTCACACTCTCATATCACTTAAACTTCCTCCAAATTACTTATCCAAAAAAATAAAAATAAAGAAATAGCTCAGATGCCAACAAAAGCAAGATAATTGGTCATTAAGCCCATATTTGCAGTTACAAAATCAGATTGAGAGTCGCCCAGCAACAGATGCACTTATCCCTTATTAGCACGATCATGTACCACGTATGACCATTGACCATGAAGGATCTGAATGGGGAAAACATTCTTCTCAAGGAGGACATCAGAAAACAGAGTGCCCGAATGCCTAACTGCGTCAAATATCTCTACCAATTGATTCGTGACATTGGCAATTTCCCATCTTCAAGAAATCTAACAAGACAGAAAACTTGAAATATATATAGATTTGACATCAACGGGCTTACCAAGATCCCAGACTTGAAACTTGATGTTGTTATACTGCACCGTTTCCACGTTGAACCCAATTGCTGCATTGAAGCAGCAGAGGGAAACAGATCATGCCGTGAAATTATCATCTTTGCTAAATCTAGGAACACATCAGTCTACAAGATATGCAACTGCTCACTTGGGATAGTGGAGACAACCTCGCCCATCTGCAGTCGATCTGAAGCGAGAATTTCAAAGGAGTCGCATCAAATCGTCGTAAAATATAATCACCAATGAGGCACAAAAGGAGAACTGGTGGCGTGAAACAGAAGGAACGTACAGAGGATTGTGGTTTTCCCGGCATTGTCGAGGCCGAGCACGAGGATTCGAGCCTCTCTGTTGCCGAACACAGAGGAGAACAGCCGAGTGAATATGATACCCATCGCGAAAGCACGAGTCTGTTCAGATCATGAAAGTGGCTCCGAAGGAGATAGGTCAACCACCGCGAGCACAGATCCGTAGGACAACAGCAACTCGTTCCTTAGCAAGCGTATCAATCAATCAGAAACCGAGCAGCTGCGCAGAACGTTACTGAAGGGAGCTAGAGAAGGGTCTGGCTGCGAGGTCGGCAGAAGAACTGGGGACTGAAGCGGAAATTCAGAGAAGCATCGGATGTGGAAAACGAGAGCGAGCTCCCGTTTGTTACGTTGATTCCTATTCTTCTCCTCGCTCTCCCCTTCCCTCCCTCTGGTTTTGCAGCCATCGGAATCGAGGCTAATGAGCTGAGGAGACAAGTGGTGAGGGGGCTATGATTCCCTGCAGCACGCAATTTCGTGCTTTCTGTGGAGTCGAATGCTTATAAGCTGGCTACCGACACCTGGCACTATGGACCCGGTGCATGCAATTTTTCGAATTCTGAGCGAACGGGATGTAGATATCGATCGGAATGTTTCGCGTCTATGAGTAGCAATGCATGAAATTGCCACACAATCGGGATCGGCTCTCCTGGGCTCAAGGTCGCCTTTGAACCACCCGTCATTAGTTGGACGAGACTTGGATCCATCATCATCAAGTATCGAGCAGATGAGATAACTCTTTCTCAAACGCCAATGGTCAAAGATCGTATTGGATCGGGTGGTCATTTCGCACGAGACTTGAGTAGACACCCAACAATGGATAATACTACGAGAACCGTGCAACACGAGAGCTGGGAATCTTGGTAAGATGTTCATGTATATGCCATTAAGGTTAAAAACAGATCGGAGATCCGATCATAATAAGCATACGAGTTCAAAGAAGAAACGTTTAAACCCAAGAATGTGACTCATCCATTTGCTTAATATCTCCTTATTGGGCATCTCCTAGGATGTACAGGAAACAAGAAAGCAGATAGCTTCCCCGTCATGACGATAATTTTCTACAGTACAGACTGGAAAATCATCTCCGCGAGTTCCTGCATAAACCAAAAGCAGAATTTTACTTACTGGAAACAAACAAGATGTCGAGATGAAATAAGCCCGTGTTTTTCAGCCTTTTTCCTGACAAGAAGAAAGGATGAAACACTGTACGATGTTCACTTAACAAAAAATGCTGTTCTCCGTTCCGTTCTGTCATTTGTAACTGTCTCAGTTCTCTCATTTTTAAATCCTCGGAAAGACTGAGATAGAAAAGCAAACAAAGTGTTGTCCCGGTGACAAGATTTGTTCTCTCTCCAGTACGTTGCATGTAAAACGGAATAGGAAAAATTACCTGCTTAGCAGAAGGAACCTTGGGCTCTCCCCATTCCATGGCTTTCTTCTCAAGCAACTCAAAATCAGCCTTACCAGCCTGTTAACGTAGAAGTTGCATCATCAGCAAAATAGGCACACACAGACAGACACACACAGATGAAGATGGAGGGAGGTACGGCGAAGGGAGCAGTTCTAGGGTGAGAGAGTCACCTCTATCTGAGCCCCAATTTCACCGTCAAAACTCGAGTATCGCTTTTGTACAAGTTCTTCCAAAGAACCATCCTATATGGAAGAGAAACATAAGTTACATTAAACAACAGTGGAAAGACGTTAAAACAGATTAGATCTATGAATCAGTCAGTCAAGTGGCTCACCTCAATAAGCTTGGCAACATTTCGTAGCCCACGGGCAAGAGTATCCATCCCACTGATGTGAGCAATGAAAAGATCCTCAACATCCGTACTCTCTCTCCTCCTGCAGTACCATTAAAGAAAATTAGAGTTCCAACAGCTAGAACAAACTCGGCTAAAAAAGAAAATGATTAAACCCATTTAGCATTTCTTCTTCACTTCCTTTTTTGTCTGTTCTCTGGAAATTAATGAACAAACTTCCACATTTTCATTAGAGAAACAATCGCACTGAGATCTGACAGAAATTAGAGAATAAACATAGCGAGGCTCACAATTTTGCATCAAAGTTGAAACCTCCTGGTGCCAATCCTCCCTAGAAAAGAAACAAAACAAACCCGTTAATGAAGCTCATCAACTCACATTATCAGGTTAAAATATTTGCATGTTTCCTTCAATAGTTATCAAATCTTCTTGAGTCAGTGTTCCATCAAAAAATAACACAAGTTTTTTCCAAAAATCTTTTAGGTACCAAAAGTGGTGTTTGCATATTGCTTACATTTCTGACCACACTGAGCATGACAAGAGTCGCCTCCCCAATGTCAGTAAGGAACTGGTCAGTGTCCCAACCTGAAAGGAGGAAAACCAATTTATATAACTCCATATTCTCATACTTTTGGGACAACAATAGAATGAGCAGTTTACAAGCTAAGTACCAATCTGAGGATCGCCAGTGTTTGCATCAACATTTCCCAGCAAACCATTGATTCTAGCAGTTTCGAGTTCATGATGGCAACTGCAGGATAAATTATATTGATATTGCATTAAGTCACTTATATGGCAAAGAACTGACTAGCAAGTCTAACATTTTTATCTGAATAGGTACCTGTGACCAGAGAGAGTGGCATGATTGCACTCAATGTTAATCTTGAATTCACCTGCAAGAGAGAGAACAAAAAATTGAGCAAGGTGTACATAATATAACAAGCATTTCTCCAATTAATCTTCCAGGAAGACCACCAGATATCTTAAGAAATTCCCAGAATCATTTCAAAACCCACCTATGAGGCCATACTTCCGCAAGAAGTTAGCGGTCGTGGCAGCATCCCAGTCATATCTGGTGTTCAACAGTTAAATGTGGAGAACTTAGAGATTTATCGCTCCGACAGATGTAATCACTTAGGCGTACAAACTCATTAAAAGGAAACCTTAAGAGTACAAGAACAAAAGCTTACTGGTGCTTGGTGGGTTCTTGAGGCTTCGGTTCAATAAGTAAAGTCCCTGCAAAATAAACAAAATGATAATATTCAGCTTCCTCTTTGACAGGGTGATTCTGTACCTAGAATAAAGATAGAAATCAGGGATACCATTGAATCCAATCTTTTTCTTGTAGGCAACAGCAGCTTCAAGAAATCTTGCCTGTGGAAAAAGATACTGATAACATAGACACAAGAATAACATCGAAACAAACAAAAAGTTTGCAGATTATTATCTCACCATGTGATCAAGCTCCCTTCCCATATCAGTGTTCAAGAGGGTCTGATAACCTTCACGGCCACCCCAGAAAACATAATTCTCTCCTCCCAAGTAGTGGGTGACCTGTAAATCCATATATAAACTTAGCTGAAGACTGGATATCTGATCAATCTACCTATTCCCAAGGTACTTTGCTAAAACTGTTATTTTAACATCACAATAACCACCCACCTCCATGGCTTTCTTGACTTGGGCAGCAGAATAAGCATATACTCCAACTTCAGAGCTGTTTAAATCATCACTCAACAAATATCAGGTAGGAAAAATTAATGTGTAAAACAAGCACAAGTATTGAGTATTTCAGGAAAAAGAAGAGTATTATATTAATAAGTTCCTATAAACCTCGTAGCAGCTCCATGCATGAAACGAGCATGTAGGAACAATTGAGCCGTGCCCCACAAAGGACGGATCTTGGTTCCCTGAGCATTCATGAATCAAAGAAGATTAAGATTGACAATTCAATTTCTTAAGTACACAGATAATAAAATTTCAGATAATCTAGAAGCCTGCATTACAAATTGCTAAGCTTTGTTCAGGTCATTCGGCCTAATAGACAAATGATTTTTAGCCTGTCTTTTCAGTACATTATTTCATGAAAATTGATAAACATGCTCAACAACAAAAGGATTTTATATCTCCATTTTTAAGCAAATAGATATACTCTCTTGAGAAAAAAAAAACAAACTAAGGGCTCAAACTCATGTACATGAGCTATGTAAGAACAAGCAAGAAGAAAATGCCTAAATTGCACTATGCAATATGTTAAAAACATTATCCTGATTTTACCTGGAGTTCTTTGGCGAGGGCCACCACTTCATCCAAATTTGCATTAGATTCCTGTTAAGAACCAACAATCATGAGACACAACCCTAAAATTTTAAATTTTCACTAATCTAAAAGGAAAATTGGACATTGCACCATTTCAATTGCTCCTGCATTCTTCTACCAATTTCAATCTTAACCTCAAAAATGCCATTTTGTTGAACAAGGAAAAAATTGTAAAAAGGAGAAACCAGCTCACCTCCAATGTTTTACCATCAGGGGCAATGTCCCTGTCGTGAAAACACCACCTATCAACCCCAAGTTTGTTAATGAACTCAAAGTTCGCCCTCACTGTTCAGGCATTAACACAAGAACAATGATCACAAACTATCATCTCATATCTGTTTACGATGATAAGCAGAATCGTATAATAATGTCCCAGAAGATTCAACTGTATGTCATCTAATAATTTGGAACAAAATATCATAAACTACACTCTTACTTCTCCTTTTGGCCATAGCCAATGAGTTAGTTCCATCTTCCCATGGCCAGAACTTTGTGGCTGCACCAAAAGGGTCACCACCAGTCCCTCTGAAAGTGTGCCAAAACGCAACACTGAACCTCAGCCAGTCCTGCAGAGTGGTACTATTTTCTCAGCAGCTGTTACTTTGGAAAGACATTCGTAAGGATATCAAAAATATCAGCATGAAGCGGCCAACCTTCATCTTCTTTCCAAGTATCTCCTCTTCCGCATTATACCACTTGAATGAGAGAGGGTTCTTGCTCAAAGGCCCCTGAAAGATTAAGAAAACCCACGCAATCAAGTTATCACGAATAATTTCTGAGGAGCCTTCCCCTGACTTGGAAGAGGCTTTAGATACATTTAAGGCAAGTTTCTCCAACAGCCATGGTCATGTAGGAAGACAGCGCAAAGTTCTGTGCTTGAAATTTCAAGATCGTGGTGCATCTCACTGATATAACAAATTTGCTTTCTTACTAGAGCCTTAATTCTGTATTAATAGAATTACATTCTAAATAAGTAGAATCGACCTCATACCTCGTACTTAATTTTGGGAATACCAGGAAAAAAATCGCCTTCCCAATCGTCATCACCACACTTCCCGTCAATATCAGCAGGACATGTTC
The DNA here is from genome assembly GCA_900006705.1 of Sonneratia caseolaris. Lineage (NCBI taxonomy): Eukaryota > Viridiplantae > Streptophyta > Magnoliopsida > Myrtales > Lythraceae > Sonneratia > Sonneratia caseolaris. The sequence continues at coordinate 1,235,141 of CXYZ01012656.1, forward strand.
CTGGGACACCAAACTAAAATTCCAACACAACCCAAATAAGAGAATCTCCCATACGAATTACATAAATTAAGACGGAAAAGAAAAAGGGTTTTGTGTACGATATAACCAAAAGATCACAATCTAAGAGCAATAGTAGCTGTACTGAAGGGAAAGCCGGATTTTTTTCTGTTTCCATACCGCTTGAATAAAAAGCACATGCACGCAAAGCAGAAGCAGCAATAGCTTCCCAGCCTCCATTCTCATCAAACTGTATAAACACCAGCCACGTCCTCTGTAGCACAAACTGCAGAGATCGGGATCCAAACGGTCTAGGAAAAGGCAAAAACCAGGGATTTCTCACAGGCAATCAATCAAACACATCATCGACACTGAGAATGGGTTCCCATTCAAGCCGCCATACGGTTTAACACATACCCTTTGCGTAGATTAGCAGGAGTAATGATGGGCAAGGGTCGGAGATTTAGTAATCGGGAACAGAAAAAAGACGAACAACAGAGCAGCTCCAAATGGAAGCGGTAAAACAGGAGAGATCTTTCTAGAGCGATTGTTTCTGTCCCACCTGCATTGTTCCTTTTATACAGGGAAGCTGTTAACATAGCCAAAATCAGTGATTAGCTCGTACAACAAAGGATCGGATTTTTTTTAATTTATCAATTATCTAATTGACGTCACGCTTTATCCATTAGCGCAGACGCTTTGATTGCCACGTCAATAGATACGACGCCGTTTGACCTTCTTGAGGACTAATTTAATTCGTCACCGGCAATATCAAGGAGGGGGGGTATTCAATGGGGGATCTCATCGGGGGAAAATAATTTTTATAATTAACGATAAAATGTTTGAGCTTATCAATAATAAAGACAATTATATAATCATTTTTATAAAAATAAGCCGTGATATGTAAAAAGTATCATTTGACTAAAATCCGTGTTGATTTTAGTTTTTTAATTGAATGTTGGTCATCAAGTCAATAGCTTTTGCCAATTTCTTGGGATGGTGACAAGAGCATGGCTTAGCTTGACATTGATATATAACCACGTGATAATGTTTACACTTCAGCTTTTGTATGCACAACTAGACTTTGAAGCAAATCTTTTACTGATCCATTCTTGCAAATTCTAATATTTGCTCATGGATGTGTCAAAGGTAGGTTGGCCCAGATGAATAGAGCATGCGTTTAGATCGTGGGTAGCTCACGAGATTGTGAATTCGATTTTTCTCTCGAACCTATAGCTCTTGACGAAGTCACTTATACAAGCGCTTGCACATGAAGGTGGTCCGGATAAAGGGTGGGTCCAAACAATCTTCGAGGCCCATAACTCTTGATTGGGCTTGGCCCAAGCCCATAAACAGCCTCCTTCATCGGGCTAAGCACACCCAGCATCCACCCCAAAAAATGAGATAGCTATAGCAAATCGTAAATGTTCATTTCAAACTAGACATGTCAATTTGTGCCATAATGCGGCTCACATCTTGTCAGCCTAAGAGTCCCGGCCTAAATAAAAAAGTAATTTTTAAAAAAATAAATTTAAATAATTTAACATTTCAAAATAAATTTTTGTATGGTATAATTTATCGATTGATCTAAATATTGTATTAATTGAAATAATTATTAAAATATAATTAATTATTTTTTAAAATTTTCTCATAATTTTTTATTTTACTGTAAATATTTTTTTTGTACTTTTTTTTTCACCAACTATAACAGAAGAACAGAGAAGTCAAACCTAAATGGCCGCTACGCAGCTTCCTCGTCAATGGAGAATGGGGTGGGGCAAAAAAAGTTCCACGTGGACAATTCCGTGGAGTTCAAAGTTTATCTACCCATTTACACCATGAAAAATCATTTAAATTGGATTAGGCAATGAAAAGAATTTGTGATGTGAAAAATCGATAAACTTCCTTTAAATATCACAATTTAAATGATTACTTACCTACCTACCCGCAAATAGAAGAGGGGATTTTCTCCTCAATTTTCCCCGCACGTGCAAAAGTTAACTGCACGAAGTCATGGGACTACTGGCTGGGCGCGTGATATCTCAGGTAGGGACCACACGGGCAACATTGAATCAACCCCATTGGAGAAAAGTGATGTTTTTTCGCAGTCTTACGTGGGAAAGTTCGGTAAGAACGAGGCAAGGAAGCTCTTCCAACAATTGATTGATTGCCCGCCCCAACAGAGGAGTCTGTCACAGAGATCTCAAGGTCATAATGAAACCAAATTTCAAACACTTTCCATTTTTTTTTTCTGGGGATCAGGTTTTTAAACTCCTTATGACCTACTCGTTATACAACCCGAGAACTTGCTTTTGGATTCTAAGGGCAATGTGTAAGTCTCTGACTTTGGACCGAGTGCTTTGAGAAAGGTAAATGAATCAAAGAAACTTGATGTCAGTTCTCATTTCTCGACAATCAGCAATTTCCTAGCAGAATGGCTAAAAATTTCCGATAATTTGACAGACGGGGGATATGTTATCCACAGCATGTGGATCTCCATGCTACGTTGCACCAAAGGTGAGCATTCAAAATTCTAAAAGTATGTAACAAAAGGAGCCTATGATAGGAAGAGGAGATATTTTTAATTTGGTATGAAAGTTTACAAGAATCTGTGACTTTTAAATGCTGATGTCTATGTTCCCCTGGACAGCTACTCGCGAGTAGAGGGTGTGATGGAGCAGCTGCAAATGTCTGGTCATGTGGGGTGATCCTCTTTGAGTTACTCTCCGGTAATTTGCCATTTGACGATCGAACCTCATGAACCTGTACGGGAAGGTAATTTGCTATTAGCAATCAAACAGACAAGACCCTTCAAGAGAAAGTGTTTCTTTACTTATAATCCGTTCTATGAAGATATCAAGAGCAGAGTACAAGTGCCTAGCTTGGTTTACTGAGAGTCAGAAGAATTTACTCTCAAGAATGCTTGATCCAAACCTGAAAAAGGTTAGCCTTCTTCATTTTTCGAGAATAAATAAGTTTTGAGAACATTACTTTGCAAAAAATCACAGATCCTTCTGTTTTTCAAGAACTTCCACTAATTCACAGCTGAATCAAATAATTAATAACATCTTCATTTGCCACTTCAGTGCATAACAATACCTGAGATAATTGAGGACCCATGGTTCCGGATTAACTATGCACCTGCCTGTGAATACGAACAAGATGAGAAGAGAAATCTTGGTGACATCAGCACAGTTTTCGTCACATCAGAGGTATATAGTAAACTGCAGAAGCCTAAAAATGACAAGTAAACCAATCAATGATTCAACTAAAACATGAATTTTTATAAACAGGACCGTATGAATGCAAAGAGAATGCCGCTCAAGTCCTCAAACTTCATAAATGCCTTTCAACTGATAGCAATGTCTAATGATCTCGACTTATCAGGTCTATTCGAAGAAGAGGTGCATTGAGATGCTACTCTGAGCCTACAAAGTAAATTGGAGTTTTGAAATATGGATATTGGTCCAACTGAGATTTAGCTTCTCTTGCAAGATGAGATCAAGCAGAAAACAATGCTTGGGTCCAAGAATACGATCAATGATACCTTCAAGAAAATCGAAGCTGCTACCAGAGATCTGAGTCTCTCTGTCCAACGACTAAACAACAAGGTAGGAGAACATCTTTTCCCTGTTTTAAGGAGTTAAAAAGCCACCCACAAAAATTAAAGGTGACGGTTTTCATCTACTAAACCAAGATGCATCATTCCCATATGCTGACAAGGTGTCGTCAATCTCACTATAACTTATCAGTAGAGGTAATCTAAGGTTTCATTTTCTTGCACAAAGGAAGAACATACCCGATACTTTAGGATGTCATGTATCTTTAGTAAAAATTATAATATTCAGTCGACAACATAGTCTAACATCTCTTTTCGGAATGTGACAGGTGATTGAAGTTGCTCCAGCACAATGTGTTGTTGAAATATCGAAATCAGCGGGCGAGCCTGGTGTATATAAAGAGGTAAAACCTGAAATATTACCCTTATCCAAACAGCTTAAGTGATAGAAACATGTATTGGAATATTACAAAATGCAAAAACTTAAGAATAAATACTAATTCTATCTTCCTGGACTAACAGTTCTACAAGAGTTTATCCAGCCTACTGACGGAGAAATCTAGTATTATATCACCAATTGCAAACTCAATAGCTGTTAGCAATGAGGCAGGGGAAATAGGAAGGTGAGAACCCACAACCTGCATATAGTTATTGCAATACTTTTGGTCAAAGTAATACTACAGCAGCACAATTCTGAGTGATATGTACCATTTCTCGTGCAGCTCTACAGAAGAATCTAACAGTGACAAAGTTATCCGAGGATACTCTTCCTCCTGATTACAGAAGAAACCAACCTCTTGGACTCTGAGCATCTTTGACTGCGGATACCGATTAATGAGACTACATGTACGGTTCACTGTGTTTGTAGTAGTTGCGCAACTAAAGAAATTAACACAACGTGCAGGGAAAGCTGCACTTCTAAAATTTTGTATACATGCAAGATTTTCAGCTGGTTTACAAGTTAATAGATCCGACAAGAAAATGAAGTCCTTTGTGAATGTCTTCCTTTTTTTCTTTATTCTTTCTTTCATAGTTTAACTGTTTAAAGCCCATTTAACATCCTTCAACACTTGTATAAAAGAAAATGACATCCTCCTTCCAAGGCATTCCACTCTTTTGTTTTCACCTTTATTGAGTAGTTTTTTTTTCCTTGCCTTGTGTTAGTATATCCACGGGGCACATTAAACACATAATGCCACCTAACTTGGTCAAGGGGCATATCAATAAAAGATAACTAGTTGTTCCATATCTATCCTCCTTTGAAATGGATTGGATCTTGATCTGTTAAATAATGTAAGTTCAATGAGCGGTTGTCTAGAAATGATATTGTCTAACATTATCTACTGTACTGAAACTAAACTGAGAAAAAAATTATCATATGAATTCACTCAGAGCTAAAAGTGATATGCAAAATAAGTTCTAAATCCAATATTTACCAGCGTTGAGTGCCCCCTGAAAGCTTAAATTGGCTGCTATACATAAACAAGGACAAACACATTTTCTATCCCAAACATTCACAGGCTGTTATGCTAATGGAAGGAACCAAATGACAGGATATAGAGAGAAAACAAACGTTGAAGTTGTCTGAAAAGTTGCTAGAAGCATGAACAACAAACTTTTCCTCCAATATTTTTTTTCACAGTTATGGTACAAATGGTGCAATCACAAGAAACAATAGGATCATGGAGCTGCTCCCCATAAAATCATGCCCTTACTTCAAAACAGAAACAAACATAAATAAGGATAATCACAAAGCAAGCCTACATCAAAACTAAATCTGATAATTTGGTAAACTCATATGTCCACATAAATAGATCAAGCTTCAAGGATTGTTAATGCACTAAATATATACAAGTAATTCTAACCCATTTCCATGTAGGCTCTGAAAGTCACTCACGGCTAAAGAAGGAAATTGTCTATCATATGGAAAACTACATCAGCACCATCAGAATTTAGCCAGTAAGTCTTCACCTGAATGCAGAAGATGGGAAATATCAAAAAACTTATAGCTGGTATTTTCATATATCGAATAATAGAGCATTACAAGACATGTAGCCAAAACTTGCACTCGAAACTCAATAAACTCATTTCTAAAAATTGCTTTTCAACCAAACTGTTGGGAAATGTTTATTCAAGATGGAATTTGAAACCACTACTGATGACCCAATCCTGACAGTCGGCACGAAGATAATCAATAAATAACTATCGAAGTTGTGATTGAAGGCAGGTGATGGATGGTGCTGCTGAAGGAGGTGGTGGTTCCATGAAGAGTACTTCATGCACATCAAAAAGTATGTTTTTGGAACTTACTTTGAAGATCAAATTTCCTTAAAATAATGAAAACATTTCTCATAACAAACAGTTGTTCTTTGTTTTCGAAAAGACCAATTGTACTGCACTTGATCTTAAAGTTCATATTGAAACAGTCCCTAGAGGATAGGAAAGAAAATGTATCTGAAACTCACCAAAATGGTATTATGTGCGGTGTACCGCTGTCTACTTTTGTGAAAGCTTACATCTACCCTCTCCCAAGCCACTTGTGTAAGACCTCTAATCATCTCTTCTACATACAGGAAAAGCACATAAACAAAGCAGCAACAACTACAAATGGAAAGAAATGAATAAAAACTCAACCAAATAGATGGTTAAACAAACATGAGAAGTTAAACCTTCCAAATCAATGTTCTGTTCAATCATTGCAGAGGATGCTCCACACTGATTGCCCTCTGAGGTGTTTTTCTTGAAATGCACAATGTGAGGGTATTTCTTATCTACCACCAGAAGACTAGACTGTAAAAATAGTAGAGACAAAGAGAAATAACTGTTAGTTTTGGGTTGAACCATTGTCTACAGGACTGACATTAAGCAGGAAGAATTACCTTAGGGAGCTCATCCTGTCTCCTAATTGACGAAGTTCCCCAACCAACAACCTCTTTATAATTCAGTTAAAATCATCAAGGAATTAATGGTAGCTGATACAACGTCTTACATGGAAACAAAATATAAAAAGGAATAAGGTTAATTTGATTAAAGGATACGGTCGAAATTTACATTAGCATATGCCACACGACGCTTGAATGCACGTAAAGCTGACCTACATAGGGTAATAAGAAACTTGGCAGTATCATTAATTATGAAATAAGCAACAAAAACAAACTTCCTGGAAGTTTACGAGGAGAAGTAAAATTTGCACTTACATGAACTTGAGGTCATCACTATCATTTACCATCCGAAGAAGAAGAGGAGGTTTCCCTTCATCCCTGTCTGTAAGGAATAGATGTTTTCCAGACCTTCCAGCAATCAGATGAGCGGTTTGAGGTGCTTTATTCTCCAGAAAAGGAAGACCACAGAGGAACGGAAGCTATATACAGATGACCATAATTAAGGGAGCTATAGATGATATGCTTACAAAAGAAAAAGAGCACAATAGAGGATCTCATTCTTATACTAATATCCTGAAATTCTTCAGAAACATCAGATCAAAGTATCAATTGGTTTGATGGGAAAAAGGAGATATAATGAGAAATTTAAACTAACTGAACCCAATGATGCTAAAATCATGTAAATGAGACTTCCACCAACAATCATCACGAACATTGAATAAGAATTGACATACATACATATATATATATATATATGTCTGAAAAACCACTTGTGAATGTTGTTTCTGATAAATTAGAAGCTGGCTGCTTTGAAACATGAACAAATAAAATTTTAGCTTGCATGACGAGGAATGGAGTGGTAGCATAACTATGGATGCAAAACGGCAATAAGGGTATTGACAAAATCCTCCAAATGTCAAAGAATCCACAAATCTTAGATCTACTTAACCAGGAACCTCCACATGCCGAAAGAAGGTTAGAATCTTAGAATAAAAACCATTGATTGCTGTGGGTCATACAGCAATCCGGGTGGGAGCAAATGCAATTAATTTGTCAAATCAGATCTCTGCAATCAACATCCATATGAACCTAATATGAATGAATACCACAAATAAAATAACTATCTATTAATTTACCTGATTGTGTCCCCTTGATCCAAGATGTGGTGTTGCAACGGTAATGAAGTTCATGGGTTCTAAACCGGCAATTTGAGCTTCAAAGGTCCGCTTTAAGGGTTGCATTGAATTATTTGTCTGATCTTCTTTGGTGGTAGTGGCACCTGGGGATTCTAGTTGCAGGTTTTCCTCATAAAGCCTGCCAATGGCATACCTTGCAACAAGGCCCCCTAAGGAGTGAGCAAGAAAGGAGATCTTTTGAAACCCAGGCCTGTTTCTAATAACACCTTTCACCTGATTTGCAAAAGAAAGACCCCTGAAAAATTCTTCCTTTTCTAATCATTCAAGCTCTTAAGAATCAATCTGAGGCTGAAAAACCAATTGAAGTACCTCCTCTGCAAGTCTTTCACCCATCAAGTCAACACCGTCAAAAGTCAACTTTGAGTAGTTGCACTCACTGCCTGACCGACAATAATACCATATCAGAAAGTAGTTTCAGTCTGGCAATTAAATGAGGGGTGAAAAATATAAAAACTCTACAAGCCTATGATAAGGTAAAAACTGCACGGCCTTATTGAAATAGGGGTAAATTCCTTTTGTGGCAAAGCACTTCTTTGGTCCTTGGAGAACAGTTTTGAACTCCTTGCCTTTTTCACAGAAAACAGAAACTAGTATCGTCTTTTCAACAAAGATAATATCTGGATATTACTTACTTATCACTCAGTTTCTAGCAGCGAAGAAGTGATCATACATTGGATTGCTTCCAATTTCACTGCCAGGAAAACTGAAAATGGAAAAGATAAAATACTGCCTGAGAATAAGATAATACTCACGGTGCACAATCACTTTATCAGGAAGCTTATTCACGAACTGCTCTGCAGCATATTTCCAATCTTCAGCACTGAACATGCAGATTATACAGCATTTGCATTAAAACAGAAACATCAAGATCTTCATGGAAAGATTGTACAGAAAAATGCATGTAATGGACAAAAATGCCAACTGTGCTGGGATTGCAACGACACAATGATGGAGAAAGCTAGCCAGTGAAATTTTAGCATTAAATGGTATAAAATTCCAATTTTGAATTGCGGTAACAGTATGGATGCAAAAGAACAATATTGAAGTGCAGCATTACTCTGATCCAAAGAGAAAAGGTACTCTTTCAAACTCAATTTACCATAAGACTGGCACTCACGACTAAAAATAGCACTACCAACCTTGATATGCCCCAAGTGGTGCTAACTATTCTACAAGCTTAAGCCTGTTAGATGAAGGCATGTTCATATGGTTACTGCTAACAATTACATCAGGATGATACCATAAATTAACATACTGAAGATCAATCACAAGGTAATATACAATCTTGAAATCCTGGGTATTGAAGACATAGGGTTGGTGCTGGTACAAGATGACACAAGCTAGATTTCATCCGATACCACAATTGCATTGCCAAGATCACTTTAAGTGTCAAGAGAAATTATGATTCTTCCGATGATCCATCAACCATTAACAAGGACAACTGACGTACGGCATAATATTTGGACCTGTTATATAGTTCCACCATCTCCATAGTGGCAACCAAACCAACATATGGGGCATCAAATTTGTCATATTATTAAATAGGAAACCGAACAAAAATTTCGATACTATTCTGACCTCTCAAAGATCCAGTCAGATAATATCCTGTCATCTCCCACAGTACTACCAAAACAACAGTAAATACGCTACAATCCGAAATTATAAAAAATGAACTGAAAATTTTAAACTCTAATCTAACCTTCCAATGATTCCGTTAACCATGATCACAAGGTGCTCAGGAGAAGCCGAAGCCGCATCATTGAAATAGTCTTGACCCCCACTATCCGACTCGATCTTGAGCCCCTTGTTATCCTTGGCTTCCTTAAAGCATCCACCACCCATTTCCCTTAAGAACTCCACCTTGCTGAGCTTCTTCTTGCTCTTGGACTGCAAACAGATTCTGGGTTGAGATCGCAGCCAGCGGAAGGAACCTGCACGAGGTGGTTTGGCGAAATTGAGACGCCTGGGGATCGGAACTTGAGTCCGAAAGAGGGGTTTCAGAAGGATCATAAGGGGCAGAAAAACTGGGAATTGGCAATCATTAATGCAATCAACAGTAAGAATGATGTGAAAGGAGATCCTTTTTGGGGGCTACAAGCAAGAAATTTTGGCTTGTATCTTCTGTCAATGGAGGCAGGTAAATTGGTAACGTAATGAGTGCGAGAGGAAATCGGCAAACGGTAGATTTGAAGGCAGAGGAAGAAGGGAAGGGGTGGGAAATGAAAGAGGTGCGGCGGCGCCGTTTTCTTGACGGCGGTTAACAGTTGGAAGTTACCAGGGGCTGTCTAATGGGCCGGAAATCGTCCGGGCCGACGGGCAGGCGTGCCGCTCGGGAATCGCTTTTGTTTCCTTCCAGTTTAATCCCTCAATCTCGAGTTCCTTAATAACTACCTCGACCAAAGATAATCATTTTCAATCTAGTCCATTTTCCTATCGCCTATCGTCCTACGGGCGTTGAGCTTTAAACTTCAGCTGCACCGTAGAGAAGAAGCGAGTCAGATTAGACCTAACAAACACGTGGATCATGGTATGAACTTCCATGAATCATCTATCAATGTGTTTAAGTGAGGTAGAGATATCAAATTTTACTACTCTAAAAGATTTTAAGTGGTACGAATTGTAAACTCAAATAACCAAGTGAATATCATGAAGTAAACATGTGAAAATGACCCACATGGAATCGCGCGGAATGTCACATATATGACTTTTATACTTGTCAATCTGCTTTTAGATGTACCATCAATTTTTCTTTAAATCAATGCGGATGGAAATTCTAGAAAGGACCAATTATAGCCGCTAGCAGACAAGATATGGTTCACGGGCGCATAGAACATGGTCGACCCCTCCTATACGAATTCACGGGCTTCCCTCATGATAGTTTTTTTTTTTTGGGTTTAAGTTCTTGCAATTCCCCAGATTCTCTGGACCAAATTAGCCCACCTATCCACAAATTCAACCCACATAACGAACTCCTTCCAAAATTCCGCAAGGTTTCACAGTAAGAACACAAAATGGCATGTGTATAGTTCCGACAGACTCCCGGCGTTCCCTGGTGCATAATCCTATGGTCTGAGGAGTATATGGTTTAGAAATCTTGTTTAATCTCTTTGCAATGGAGCTCAAGATGGATCATCCATGTCATATACGAGCGACCGCATAGTCAGGGGATGGGCAAACCCTTATCATCTGCTCACATGTCATGCGCAGTGGCATTTCATTTGCGAATGATTGAGGGAGAATTTTTTTGGTTGGCTATTGATGGCATTTTCTTTATATAGGGAACGCTTGTCCTCCTCAAACATGGACAGCCATAGCACAACAGTCATGGTCTCTCTCCACTTCGCCTCCCCCTAGAAGAGATAGAGAGACAAAAACACAATGAAGGAGGATTCCTCTCTTATTCACCTGACTGTGTTCCTTCTCTTCAGTATTATACTGTTGGCAAGCGTTCCTTCATCGTCTTCATCAGCTGCCGCCTTGGCTTCCGCTGCCCACCACTCCAAGTCATCCGGTTCATCTCCAGGGCTGTCGGTGCTGAAGGATGCAGAAGACAACGAGACCATCTACAGAGTCTCTAAGCAGCTCTGCTGGAACTGCGTAGGGGAGTCCCTGCAGTTCCTCTTCTACCACAACCTGGTCCGAGCTTCCAAGTGGGAGCTCCCTCTGATGTGGGACTCCGATCTCGAGCGCTACGCTAGGTACATCTCTGACCCCGGAAAGTTATTTGGCTTCAGCCACACCGAACAACTCCCTGAACCTTTATTCTTTTGTTCACAAGTACTACGTATATTTCTTAACTAATACATGGTTCACGATGCGACTTCTCGGATAAGGTGGTGGGCAGGGCAGAGGAAATCGGACTGCAAGCCCGAGCACTCATTCCCTGAGGACGACTTCAAGCTCGGGGAGAACATATACTGGGGCAGCGGCTCATCGTGGGGCCCCCGGGACGCGGTGGACGCCTGGGCGGATGAGCAGAAGTACTACACCTACGAGACCAACTCGTGCGAGCCAGGGAAGGTGTGCGGCCACTACACACAGATCGTGTGGAAGACCACCAGACAAATCGGGTGCGCCAGGATGGTCTGCGATGGCGGAGACGTGTTCATGACCTGCAACTACAACCCTCCTGGAAATTACATCGGCGAGCGTCCCTACTGAATCTTCGGTTTGGTTTACTAAGAAAATGGTATAGATAGTCGACTACATCACTTGAACCGTATATAATCGATAAACTATGTGTTTTGTACTTTGTTCACGAATATACAGAGTAATGATTTGGGTCTATGAATGATATGACAATCTCAATTCAGAACCGAGGAACATAGTTGGAAATAGCAAACTCTAGAACTTCCATAAGAAACTAATCATTCACTTCTCCATAAGAAACGAAACTCTAGAACTTCCATTAAAATGGAAACACGCATCAGACACAGACGGTAAACTGACTGTTCAGGAAGATAAAGCATTCACAGAAACTAAACTAGACCCGAACATTCACAATCAGAGAACAACACAGTCGTCACCACTATCGTTGCGAACTACCGATCAGAGCCCTAGCAGTACTTGATACTCTTGGTCTTCGAGGAAGACTTCGAGTAAGGACAAAACCGCTTGCTGTTGCTGGTGCTAGGGTAAGTCGTGATCTTCTTGAACTTCACCTCAGTCCGGTAGTCTTCGGTGCAGCCTGTCCAAGCATCGTCGACCTTGACGGACGATTTGTAAGCCAACTCTTCCTTGTAGCCGTACCGCCCCGACCTCCCGTCGACGAACTCCCCGCCCTTGTGGGTCTTGTTGCAAGTGTAAGAGGAGCCGCTGCACTGGTCCTTGTAGACGGTCTTGGTCGATGTCTCGAACTGGTTCAACGCCCCCTTGCTCGTGGTGGTGGTGGAGTAAGACGAGGAGAGCGCTTTAGAGGACGGGACAACCTCCACTACGCCGACGCAATGGACTTCAGAGTTCTTCCCCATGGTCGAACGGTGACAGAGAATAAAAGGATGAATGTGACAGCAAGATGGAACGGAGAGGAGTATCTTTATATAGAGCGAGGATGGGTAAAACGGATGAGATCGCTCGAGCAAGGACGCTTCGCCTTTACGTCTACCCCAATCGTTGATTTATATTCCGTTTATTAATCAATTAACGTGGATTCGTTAATGCAGACAGAATAACACCTGTTTTGATTTCATCTTACCTGAAAATCGATGACAAACGTGCAAATCGATGACGCATACATTCGTTAAGTCATCATTGCTTCTATGAGAAATATTGAATTCTGAGGGAAGTCCAAACGGCTTCGATCCATTCCTTCCCATCCGTTCGTGTGATGAAAGTGTGTGACGGTTCAGATTTGGAATTCTGATAGAGAAGAAAGTGATGATTGGATCCTAAATACTATCGACCAACTAACGCACTTAATTGGGGTCTTGAATTTCAGTCCACAAAACCGAGAAAATTATCATCTGATGAATGAGTCCAAAACAGTCCTCCCGTTGTTGGGTGATATGATGGCGTGGGTTTAGTGGGCTGTGCCCAGGAGGCGTTGGTTGCTCTACCTTCCATGACCAGGGTTACTCGATCTTCAGCTCGAAGTGGGTCGTTCCCTTCTCTTGGAAGTGTGAAAAATGGGGAGAGGCCATGGCACACGATAGGATTCAAACTGCATTAGTCAGAGTTAACGAGGTTCGTGTGTGTAAGTGGTGCAAGTGCGCACTCACGGGATGCATGTTTATAACCACTGGTTAGGGCTGTGAGCTTTCGTCTGGTCCAGTGGGCTTACGATCAGGACTGAACTTTGGGCTGTAAATCGGTCCATTCGTGTCATGCATTTCGGGTCGGGATCAAATGGGGGCGTCTCCAGATCCGAAATGACTGTAGAAACCGGCTGACGGCTGGGACCGGCGAGGTAAAAAAAGGCTCCGCAATGGCCGGGGCCCAGTTCTCAAGAAGTGAAACCGAAACTCGAACCCACACTCTCCAATTTGCTTCTTTTCATGGCCGTCCGCCTAACCCGACAGAACCCGATCCTCGGTGATACATTCGGCGCAAGTCTCCCTCTAATCTTGTCTATTTTTCATGGCCATTACTCAAAACAAACCGACGCGGTATCCTTTTCCTTACAGATTCATTTCAGTTTCCTTGATCGTGGATCTCGAAGCATAACAAACAAGCTACTCGTGTGGTGTTTCGGGGATCCATGAGCCCCCGAAAGAAGCCGAAACCGGCAAACTGCGACCGTTATAACCCGACCGGTCCGGTCTGGTTTGAAAAGCACTATGTGCGTTTCCGGGTCTCCGGCTCACTCTGCCTGTTGTTCTCGTCACAAGAAAATCACATAATCCTCACCACAGAGCATCCGATTCCGCTTTGCCCGTAGACGCCTCGCATGGCAGTGATGGCCATAGCAGTGGTGGCTCAGTCGACGGGCGTCCTATCCAAATCGCCGCTCCTTCGGAACGGCATCAGGAGCTTCCCTCCGTTTTCGGTCCGTTTCTCCTCTTGCGCTGCTACTGCTACATCCACTCTTCAGTCCGCTGATAAGCTACGCCGCCACAAGGGGCGAACTACGGTGGCTTCTCTGGTTGAGCGCGGTGGCATGCAGATTGCGAGGGATGGTATGTGACTGCCCCCTTGTCCCATTCTCGATATTTTTTCCCTGTTTTTTTTGTCTGAATATCTCGATTAGTTTCACGCCAGTTTTTCCCGTACTTTAGCTGGAAATTTGAACAGTTATGAAGTTAGGCGATCTGGGTTGGTGGCTTTCCCAGTTTTTAAAGTTGAAGTCCGGTAAAAAACCTAACTTGACAGTGATTCCAGTTTCAACTTTAGGTTTTTGGAATTTGCAGTATCATGGCAAGCTAGTTTCTTTCAGAGTTTCCATTGATGAAGTATATCCTCATTTAGTTAGCTCAAATGCATAGTATTTTTTTGTTTCTCGACTGAATTTTCTCATTTTAGCTAAGATATTATAGAAGCTGTTTGAGTTGAAATAACATGAAGGAATTGAAAATGATGCATGCTGTACCTTGCAAAGTGTTGAACGTTTATTTAACACGAAGAAATTGAAAATGATGCATACTGTACCCTGCAGGGTGTTGGACGTATATTTAGGATATTATTCTTTCAAATTCCTTATATTTTGAGCTTTTAATTACTTTTCTATATTGATTGGTTGTGTGTGTTTTGAACTATGGCTTTGCTGGGCTCCGCAGATGTGGTGAGAGATGAACCCACAAACAATATCCCAGACACAATATTCACAAAGCTTGGAATGCAACTCCACAGAAGGAATCAAAATCCAATTGGAATCTTGAAGAATGCAATATATGATTATTTTGATACTAATTATGCAAACAAGTTTGATAAGTTCGACGATATCTGCCCCATTGTGTCTGTGAAAGAGGTATTGTAATGGATAGAACTCTCTTTTTTGGGACAATGACGTCTCCCAGCAAAGCTCCTATTTTTCTTTTCCCCCTAGTTGTTGAAGTCAAGAAACATGAGAACTCCTTGATCCTTAATGGATCATTTAAGAAACTGAACAGGCGACCACTTCCAAATGGTGTCAACTGATAATCTACCTATTTGCAGAACTTTGATGATGTATTGGTTCCTCCAGACCATGTGAGCAGGAGCTACAATGATACATACTATGTTGACCCTCAAACGGTCTTGAGGTGCCACACAAGTGCTCATCAGGCAGAGCTTCTAAGCACAGGACATAAACATTTTCTGGTCACAGGGGATGTTTACCGCAGAGATTCGATTGACTCAACTCATTACCCAGTGTTTCATCAGGTCTTTCCCTTGTCCAAATTGAGTATGGATGGATTCTTGAGTGGACTCTCCTCGCTTTGTGCCTCTCAAAAGGTTTAGTTGATATAATCACTTTTGAAATTGTTTATTTGGTTCTGAATTTCTTACAAAATATGCAGATGGAAGGTGTTTGTGTTTTTGGCCCAAAAGATTGGGAATCATCAGGCAAGGATGGAACTACTTATGCGGCAGAGGACTTGAAGAAATGTCTTGAGGGTCTGGCACGTTGCTTATTTGGTAAACTTGCAGAGACTGCCCTATTCATTGAATTTGACAAAATATAACTGAAGGGATTTCGTGTGCTGAAACTCTTGGTGAAAATTTGTGTCCACTCTCAAGATATTTCTGAAAAAGAAAAGGAAAATCATGTTCAAGATATCCCAGTAAAAGAATGTGTTGTATAATCTGATCATGCGGGTGGCTATCTTTATCTCAACAAGCTTAATGTTTGATGTGTAATTATATTGTGATTTTGGGCTTGCATTATTGTTAGATGACTTCTGATCATGTGGCGATTTTATCTGTTTTCACAGACTATATTTTCAATGTGAGATCACTTTCTTAAATATATACTTCCATTATCATAACCTGATTTCAATTTTTAACTATATTGTGGAATTGGAATTTATGATTGGAGTTAAGTTGGAAATTTTAGGTGCTGTCGAGATGCGCTGGATCGATACTTATTTTCCCTTCACCGATCCATCATTCGAACTAGAGATATATTTCAAGGTATGATGTCTAATGAAGTCTGTAGCTACTGTCCGGATTCTTTTACTTGTTTCTCTTTAACATGGTTCTCCATGTAGAATTTTGCTAAGCTTATCTTGTATTGATTTTTTATCATGTAGTTTTGGTCACTTAATGTATTTACTTAGCAAATAATGTTATGCATTTTGTCTCAGGAGAAATGGCTCGAAGTTTTGGGCTGTGGAGTCACAGAGCAAGAGATTCTAAAGAGAAGTGGAAATGCTGATAATGTTGCCTGGGCATTTGGGCTCGGTTTAGAGCGACTTGCAATGGTTTTATTTGATATTCCTGATATCCGGCTCTTCTGGTCTAGTGATGAACGATTTACCTCTCAGGTAGTTATCTTTGTACGTCTCATTTCAACTGTTACCATGATTTGTTGCATAAACTCAATGCTGATGATCTGATTTTCAGTTCTCTGAAGGCCAACTGGGGATCAAATTCAAGCCATTTTCTAAGGTATAATTATCCTGATTAACTATAATACATCTCATGATTAAATGAAATTCCTTATTGTAATGTGTTAAAAATCTTGTGTTTTGGGCAGTATCCACCTTGTTATAAGGATATGAGTTTCTGGATCAGTGAGTCTTTTACTGAGAACAACTTGTGTGAAGTGATCAGAGGAGTTGCTGGGGACCTTGTTGAGGAGGTATACATATCCATCATCCAATAATATCTGATGCTCTCCTATCATCTCTGAAAAAAATATGCAACTGTATGTCTTCTTTTGTGTAGAAAAAGTTTGTTTTAAATTGCTTGGGAAGCTAGAAAATGTCATAATTGCTTTCTATTTGAAACTACAAGATCAGCGGAAATAAATTCACACTCAATTGAAATGAGTTTGTTTGGTTTAATCAGGTAACTTTGATAGATAATTTCACAAACAAGAAAGGAATGACAAGCCACTGTTACCGAATAGCATATCGGTCCATGGAGCGCTCCCTCACAGATGAGGAAATCAATGATCTGCAGGTAAATCCTATTCGCGCATATACTTTCCTATCTCCTACTTTTGTCTTTATGGAACGCTGACAATATTTACTATTTTTCTTATTATACCTTGTCTTCCATTTGTTCCTGATAATGGGTGCAGTGGAATGTGCGGGAACAGGTGCAGAGCAAGTTGAATGTTGTTCTAAGATGAGTCTTTGGATTCTTTCACCCGGCTGGTTTGTGTTATAGATCAAAAGCCTTTGTTTTGTATAAATGGCTCTAATTTTTTTTCACAGTTTGGGTTTAATGTGCTGTGGGATTTTTTCCCCGCATGGACCATATCTGGATTTCAAGCAGTGAAAAAAAATGGGCAGAGGTTTCTTCACATGTTGTTAGACTGCATTAGTTGGAAATTCTTGTGGTCTGTGTATACATTTGCTCCTGTGATTGTCTGTATCTTTTTGTTGAAAGAACTGAATTCATTAGACTGCAGACGTGGCCTCAGACGTTGAAGGACCATCTATAGAGAAATTTACATCAGGAAAAAAGAGCAATTCATCTCTAGCTACCTTAGAGCCCCATTGTCTAGGGTAGTGTGCCCACTGATAACGCTCTCTAGAAATCCAAAAGCACTCCCAAGCCGAGAAAGATGTGAGCATGTTTACAATATCCAAAGTGAGAGCCCTACTTTCCCATGGGGTCTTCAATGGGTCTAAAGATGGCTCGTGCTGTCCGCTGTGAGAATCTGAACCTTCTTCCATTGTTGATTCCTAACAACTTGTAGACGGAACAAAATAGCTGCAGCCTCTGCTTCCTGAGAGATTGAGCTGGATGTCTTCTGGCACCATGACTGTTTTTGTCCTTGACTTGTGGCTGCTACCCCTGCAATGCAAGATTTACAATCTGAGAAGGCTGCGTTCGTGTTAATACAGACCCATCCATCCTCTATTATTGGTTTTGAATTTTTTCCATCCTTTTTTTAAGAGATCCGTGGTGTTCTCATCGTGTTAAAATCTTCTCTCCCTTTATGTTCATTAAAATTTTGCTGAATCTTTCGTAGCAGGCTTAAGGGAATCGCTTTATTTCTAGATTGGCTCTAACTTAGGAACAAGTTTCCTATTTTCAGCGAAAAATGGGACAAGTTTCATATCATCCTTCGACATTTGAATGGCCATCAAATTTGTCACTGTCTGTGCTGCCTGGTGGGAGTGATCATTTGCCGGCCTCTTTTCTCCGTTGGGGTTGGTTTGAGCTTTTACCACCTATGTATGATGTAGTGCATATAGTCCGGCATCAGCCTCTTGACCAAATACCTCCCAAAATCAAGGGCCCAAGTCAAAGTCATTTCCCTAGAGAAGGAGATAGAGATCAAAATCATGCACCCGTACCCAAGAAGTAACCTTTATTCTGATGCTGGTTTTGATTTCGGTGTTCACAGTAGTCACTGCCAGAAACTTCGAAGGAAAATAAATTCGACAGAGGACGTTAACAGAAAGATTTGCGTCGGAGTAGTTTCAGCAGAAATTTGACGGGGAAAACGTCATGGGAACCTTTGCATTAGAGACAGATTCTCATGGCATTCTCACGGAAATCCACTGAGTTTCTCAAATTTGTCTTCTTCCTTAATTTGCGTCTGCAGTTGTTAAGATGTTTGATAGAACTGGTCAAGACTCTATCAGGGAGTTATGCAATCGAACATAACATAGGAAGATAGTGACTTTACCAGAACAGAAGAAGATGGATCATTATTCAACGAAAATGCATATATTCCGATCTTGGATGGCACAGATTGAGAAGATATATATATATATATATCTGTATGTATGTCAATCGGTGAATGCTAGACAAACAGACGATGAAGATGCTGGTGGTCTTGAATAGTTGGCTGATATATACTATCCTGTCATTTTATACAGCATAAATTGTAAAAATTAACACAAATTACCAAGAGACAGATCGGAAATGAGAACAAAACTGCCGAGATATGTCTGACAGTTTCGGCGAGATCTGTCCGTCGGGGAAATTTTTCGACAGATTGCTATGAGAACCTGCCTCGGTGATTTTCCAGTGGGTTTTCCGTTACAGCTGTCGGACGGAAATATTTCCGAGAGACATTTCTCTTGGTATTTTGTCGGAAACTTCAGACTGACTAGTCTCCCTGGAGACCTCACACATTTGCATGAGAGTTTCATCGTACCAGGGTTTTCCATCGAAGCCCCCCTCTTTCCGAGCGACACATTTCCTTTAAATCTGACAGAAATTCCTCATTTCCGTGATAATGCAGTCCGGTTTCTGTCAGATTCGTTTGTTAGAAGACACTGAATTTCTGGTGGTGCTCTCAGGACTGGAAATTCACTTACCACGACAATGAACATCATCTTGAGCCTGAGCCCAACAATTCTGTTGCTTGAGTAGTTGGAATTGCGTATTAAGAAGTTTGGAGTTAGAGGAAAGCATGAGATCGATTGAGATGACCTAGGCTAAGATGGGGCTGAATTTCAGTATCCATGTTGACCCGACTACATTTCTGAGAATCGATAAGATTATATTTTTCTCATGGTTTTTTGCTGAATTGAGTGAATGGGTTTACTGGAAAAATGGAATAATGACAATCAGAAAAATGCAAAAACTCACAGAGAAGATAAGTTCGACTAATTAAAATCAGCATCAGAAACAAGATCCGAATGTAACTGATAACCAGCATGAGCAAAATTTAGAATTCAACAGTTACCCCACAATATGTTCACAATTTTTTGAAACAATTTACATTAAACTGCGAAGATAATCATGATTTTAGATCTCCTCTCCAATGTCTTTTACGACTGTAATGTATAATATAGTGAATACAATATATATATATATTATATATCAGATGACACTAATTATACTCTAGAGGTTGTAGCCTGTCTCATAATCTTGGATCATAATCCCCCCAGCTTGAACATCAACAGAATCAGATGAGTCATTCCATGAGTTGGAACCATCCAAGATTCCCTTGAAGCAATCAAAATCAAGCATCATCTCATGATGGTGATTCTCCTGTGGCATGAAATCGTTCCCACCACCAGGTGTTTTGTAATAATTACCAAGGATTCCATCCGTCTGATGCTCACTGTGGATTAAGCTTGAAATATCAAGAACTGGCTCCAAGTTGTTCCCATACAGCATTTGTCCCATTCCAGGACTGATCTCTTTGGGACCGGGAGGGTTCTTAATCAAGTTATTACTGCTGATCCACTCGTGCTGAACTGGTGAGATGGAATGAGGGGTAACAGCAGGCTCGTAGAAAGATGAAACAGTCAGATTGTTTTCGGGATGAGAATTAGTATCAGTGAGGTTGGTTTGCACATGATCAGGGTAGTTGTTGAAATTATTTTGGTTCGTGGGATGAAGGTTGTTAATATTAGCGTTCTCATGAACGGGATGTATTTTGGGCCAAAGGACTGGATTATTGTAGAAAGACAAAGGGCTGTTGAGCCTTTGGAGTTGCATGTGAAGTTGAAGCCTCTCAAGGGCGGAGTTGCTTAAAGCAGGCGGATGACCTGAATTTTCCGAGCTACTTGCATCTTGATTGTCTGCACAGCAGTTATAATCAAAAGGTTAGTCATCTAGTTCGATCCAAAGAAATTTCAGAAAGCTACATGAAGCCCTAAAAGTATATATTTTTTTCCTTACCTGTGGATGGCAAGCAACCGGCATTGGATTGCTTCCTCCGCCCCAGGAGCTTTTTCTTCAGTCTCGTGTTCCAGTAATTCTTGATATCATTGTCAGTTCTTCCCGGCAGTTGGGCAGCAATGATTGACCATCTGGGTACTTTCAGAAAATTACCATTAAGAGAAAATATACATGAAATATGATATAAGCTTATATATATATATATTCCTTCCAAAAAATATATTGAAAAAACCCTGGAGACTAAAGGGAAAGCTGTCTGATGGTCAGCTCCAGCTCTAGTTGAACAGGCAAAGGCATCATGGACATGATGAAACAGGACAAACAGTTGAAGACTAAAAATCATGTGTCTGTGAGTCTCACTNGGGGGGGGGGGGGGGGGGTGTGGGTGGTGATGAAACGGAGACAACCTGCTGCCAATGCTAATGTAAAGGTTGCAGATGATCTTGTCTTCTTCCTCAGAGAATCCTCCATGTTTGATGTTCGGTCTCAAGTAATTCAACCACCTCAGTCTGCAGCTCTTCCCACACCTCTTTAGCCCTATATATATACACGGACATGTATTTACATACTAATTCTTCACACAACTCCTTAGAAAAGTAGTGCTCGCCCAAAATGATAAGTAGTTTCCATGGTTGAAATATTGAACTACCAGAGAAGATGATTACCGGTTATCATCTATCTACTCGAGATATCTATATCCACGATTGGCATACCGACCAAATCGATGGGTCAGAAATGCAGGGCTCGAAACATCATATATGATAACTGTCTGCTATATTCACTAGAATGCTCGGGTAGGGTTTCAAGATGTTCTTCTCTTTCTGATCCTGGTACGTGCATGTAGGAAAGAGGGATAAGCTCGATATTCTTACCGATCTTCTGAGGAAGAGCGATCCAGTTGCCCCCAGTCCCGTAGTTCTCAATATAAGCCTTGAGCTTTGCATCCTCCTCAGGAGACCACGGTCCCTTCTTCACGCTCTCCTTGTCGCAACACGGAGCTCGACCCATGATCACTCTCTTTTTATCTCTCAAAGAAGGAAAACGCTTCACTTTGTATCTGGGAACGCATATACTTCGTGGATGTCAAGGTTGAGGCTCGATGATGGCAATCGTTGGAAGCTGACTCTTAATATATATAAGGGTAGGAAGCTTCCTTCTAGGGTTTGTTATTCAATGTTCCTCTATCCCTCGGATCTAATTCCTCTTTTTCCTTTGTCTCTCCCTTGCCTCTTGGATTAGTTTCACAATAAACAAATGCCGCAACTAGACATAAACATAACAAAATTTTCTTAACCTTGGCCTTATTTTATTGTCCCAGAACCTTTTCTTTTACGCACCCCTTAGCCAGTTCTATTAATTATCTGGTCACCGTCTGGCAGTTAGGCACGCCCCTCACGGTTCTCCTATCTTAGTTAGACCTGATCATATGGCTTGAAATGAATGAACACTAGACGAGAATTAACAAGGCAGATTGGCAAATTTCCTGCCTGCGGAGCTGAAGGAAGCTCCCAACCGAGTCTCCATTAAATCCCCGCGAGTCCTGGATCTTTATGTCCGATCTCTTCTTAGTCTAGAGATAGAGATATAATTACATGCCACAGGTTATCATCATCTATCTGATCCCGCGCACCGCTTCGTCGATATAGAATATTATCCGGCTACCATTCCAACGAGAAAAATGCATGAAATTCATGGTAAAAGTTGCGGTACTGGAGGCATATATATTATAGCCGTGAACAATTTCACTTGATTAGTTAGTACTGTGTAAATGCATAATTTATGTTTATTTTTTTTCCCTTTAATCTTAGCTTCTTCTTTTTTTTCTCTCTCTCTAATATATGTAGTCGACAAGGAGTAAAGAAGAGGGAACTGCTTTTAACGCGTTTGGATTAATCCCCTTGGATCTTTCATCCAAACGCATGTTTCCCTCCGGAGTAATGACGTTACGTGGAAGACCTTTGGTGCCTTAATCGACGATGCAGCAGGCCGGTGAAGGAGCCCCGCAGTTCAATAAATTAGGAACATATGAGATATATTAAACCGGTCAAATTCCGAATTATTATTATTATATATATATATATACACACGTCGAACGAGATAAATTACAGTAGAAATCCTATATATTTGTCATTTTTTACACTTAAATTATATATGTTTTAAAATATTTCTTTTAATTCTATATATACGTTTGGTTACATAACATATTTGAGTTTTAATTCTAATTGTGCGTTGATATGGTAGTTATTTGCTGATATGGTGGCATATTAATCAATTGCCAACATGGCATAGTGACATGTTAGAATTAACTAACGTGACAATATTCGGTTAAATGTGGCAAAAAAAATATGCCGGTGTATCGTGCCATATGGCCTTGTTATATGCTACATTATCGAGCTATTAGAATTAGAACTCAAGTTATATGTTTGCGAAACTA
This sequence comes from Sonneratia caseolaris, assembly GCA_900006705.1. NCBI lineage: Eukaryota > Viridiplantae > Streptophyta > Magnoliopsida > Myrtales > Lythraceae > Sonneratia > Sonneratia caseolaris. Next base: position 1,258,385 of record CXYZ01012656.1, read on the forward strand.
AATATGTATAATTGAAAATTTATTTTAAAAATATATAATTCAAATGTGAAAAATAATAAATAGATAAAATCACTACTGTAATTCTACCGTGCAGACATGTCAAAGGGTGACCCTCCAAGGTGTAAAAGGAGTTGGGTGTTACTTGGGCTTCATTCAGTCGTATAATTAGCCTACTAGAACGTATATACAGGCCACCATGGAGCCTCATGACGGGCTAGAGCACATAACCAGAGAACCCAGAAAGAAAACAAGAACGAGCCCCCACTGTTACCGGAAAGGAAAAATCGCAGTTTTAGTACGGAGGAGGATCGAAATGAAGAGTTTGGTTTCGATTAGGTTGAGATTCTTCAAAATTACCTTGCAATTGACTCTCCGAGGAAATCCCAGTCTATTGTCTTTCGATAAAATATAATACCTTACTGCCGATACAAACCCTAATTCATTCCCACAATTAGCTGGGCTGGTCCACGTACAGTTGAGCTAGACAGATATACAGATGGAAAGGTAGGAAGTGGACAAACGGACAGGTGCTGATAATTCAAACCCTCCCGAAATTGACACGCCCCCCGATTGACCTCTGCCCCACAGCATCTTATCTTCGGAATACAGTCAGCCTAATATCGGGAGATTCAACCGGCTATAATTAACCAAGCTCGACCATGTTTTGCTTATTAAGAAATAAAGTACTCCTCCATTACAAATATTTATCGTACTTGATAGAAACTAATATCGAATAACTTAAATCGACTTATGTTATTAGTTTTAATATTCTCTCATTCGATAAACAATATGATATGCAAAGTGGGAAGATGAAAACTAATGGGAATTGATCGTTAAGCACTCAGCATATTTTATCATTAATGATCGAATGGACTGTTGGACCTCTTTGTATAGGGTTTCTTCTTCTTCTGTCTGTCTTGTCTCTCTTCCAAAGAATCCCTTCAGAGACCTTTTAACTTTCTCTACCGACCGAGAGCTGGTGACGTGGATCAGCTTCCAATAATTATAGTCCGGAAATTAGGAAGACATAACCCTTTTCTGAAATTTTTTTGGGCAATGTTTCCATTGCCTTTTTTTTTTAGTAATATTTGATATGGCTCTTCACGAAATTACATCTCCAATGGTTTCCCTCCCTCTCTGCTCGTTCGAATACACTATCAGAGAAAATATATTGAAAATGATTTGAAATTCTATTTTCAAATCACGATTAGAAAGCTTTAATTTAGATCTTATCACCAATAAAAATGTCCCATCTATATTCTTCATCATGCAAATCGCGGAATCTTGTTGTCCAGGTTATGACGGGATTTCATTGATTTTCCATGGAACTGCCCAGAGAGACAGAGACTGCGACACGGGAATGATAATCACATCTCTCGTCATGAGGGTTGACAAAAACATATTCACAGCACACGTATACATATATATATATATATATGGACAAAATTGACTTGCGTGCGATTTTCCACTTTCATATCAACGAGGTACTGGTTAAATTGACGTGGGTGAAAGCCCTCCTTCTCCCCCTTCATTGTCCTCGTCTTCATCCTATTCTAGTGTCTAAGTTACATATATTTCCCATCACCGGAAAAAAAAAAAAGAAGAGTCAAAGTTACCGATTTATCCGAAATTTATATTTCAGAGACCAGTGGGGCAGCGTGTGATTTACTCGATATATATATAGTAGATTATCGATAGCACTTTGTTGTAAAATAATAAAAACTGTCCAAAGGAACATGCTGGAAACAGGGGGGGGGGGAGTTGCAGTGACAGGATTGGGGAAGATGGCGATCTTTACAGCCCATACGATAAGTTATCGAAGATCAATGTCAGTCCTAAAAGAACATATAATATTTAAATTTCTTCTGTTCGACAATTGGTTCTTCATTGACAACCCCATCAGCTCAATTTGGGCGTCGTTGAAATTGAATCAATCCATGGCCTTTAATTATGTTAAAAAAAAAAAAGCAATATGTCGTCCATTCGTACGTATAAGCGCGGTGTGGTGAAGCAACACATGGTTCGACGACGTGTATGTTCCGCCTGGCACAGGACATGACATATCCATGCGTGGATCGTGTGGAGATGTAATCCATCAAGTCTTGGCTCCGCTGAAGATTGAACCCAGACCTAACTTGCTGACTCCATTTTCGGGTTTTTAACCTATCAGATGATCATCACCAGACTCTCGGGCAGCCGAGTTAGCGGATTTTGATGTTACATTAGATATCATTATTGGCAGGCGCATCAGAGATTGCGTGTGCGGGGGGGGAGAGAATCGACACGTAGGGAGCATTGACTTGCAATAGAAAGTCCAGCCTCTATTTTGGGTTAGGTGCCTGCCCTAAGGCCCCAGTCTCCCATTATCAGGAGGGGACCGAGAGGAATAGTAAGGGGGATGCTGTCATACGCTTTGACCTTGCATGAATTCATTTTCTGTTGATCGAATTCAGGAGTTGTTGATGGCGTCCTCTACTGCTACTTGACTTTACTCGAATATCAAAGACCCTCTATCTGCAAAATCATCAGTGATAATGATCGTTTCAGAGCTCAATTTGATTAGAAGAAGAACGAAAAGCCAACCTCCTCCTCCTCCTCCTCCTCCTCCTCTTCAAGAAAATGAAGCTTTCCAACATCTGGTCGATCAACTAGGAAGAAGAGCCAAATGGACTGAGCATTCCCTCCAATGAAAATTGGACCAAATTCCCTTGATCCCAAGGATGACGCCACCGTACATTATCTATCCCCTTTCTTCGAATGAAGCTTCTTGGTTATCTTCTTGTAGAACATTTGTTGGGTCATCAGAGGGCAAACCCCACATAGCAACCACCCTACCTACCTTGCTTAGGGTTTGAACAATTTTTCTCATGATTAGGAAGGATATTAGAAAGAGGACATATGCATTGTGCCCATCTGATAACATATTCTCGTAGACATCCCCACACCAGTGTGAACAAGTAAGACTCATCCATTTCAAATACATCAACTGTTTCTTTATTTTTCAGATAGCCTGCACTTTGTACTTTCCTCTGCAATTTCTGAGCGCAAATCATATAATTCAATAATTCCAGGAAACAAAATTTTACCGGAGTTGCGACTATAAGTCCCATAGGCTTAGCTCCAAGTTTGATGTGGAACATACATTTCAGGCAAGATACATAAATGCACTGATAAGGTCCAAAAGAAGAAGAAAGTAGCGTATGCCCTTCACCTTATATACAAATCCAATCTCTAGAGCTTCCTTCTCGTCTGCTCAAGAGCATCTTGGCATTCATATAATATGATCCTGGAGAACGATTTCTCAGCACAGTTACTCCACTCCAACAGGCATCTTGAAGTCGAAGAATTTTCCCAGGCTCCTGTCTCAGTGGGATCATCATGCTAAGGATCGAAAATAGCTTTGCAAGAACAACAAATATAATGAATGCAACTTTCCATCAGTTGGTGAACCAAGTTTGCGCCAAAAATTTGCAGTTAACTCAACTCTCCACAACTAACGGGTGTAAGTGTAATTTCATCACTATACAAGGAGTGCTGGACAATTTGTTCTCATAACAAGATGAATTGAAATCATTCACATACCAGAATATATCTCCTTGGGCCATATGCAGTCTTCTGAGGAGATACGTCTATGCGCAAATTCCGTCATCAGCCTGTGGATGCTTGATAAAACAATAGGCCACCCTAAACTCGGAAATATACACTTATTCTTGTAATGTCTCGGTTTTACTGTTCTGCTACTGTGCAGGAGTAGGTGTGGGAGGAAAAAAAACAGCGCTGATTCAATGGAAAGAGCTACTTCACATTAATTGCAGCTGCCATGCTCCTCAGCTTCTGAGAAATCTCCGAGAATGAGGGCCTCTCCGATGGATCAGAGGCCCAGCTACCCTCCATCAGGGACTTCCACTCAGGATCACACCATGTTGGGATTTGTGGGCGTAATGAGTTGTTCACTATTCCTCCTGGTGAAACCAAAAGAAACAGCAGAATCAGGCATAACAGATTTTTATTTTCTACCGGAAGGTCAAAGACAGAGACTAACCAATCCAAGTTCTTACCAATTATTGAAGCACAATGCATGTCTGCATACGGTTCTTCCCCGGTGAGTAATTCCCACATGACAATCCCGAAAGAATACACATCAATCTACATCATGAGAGCAACTATAAGAGAACATTTAATGAAGATGTAAGATAGAGAAATATTAAGTCCCATTGATACTCCAATATAAACCACAAGAATCTCACTACCTTCTCAGTAACCATGTTACTTTTTCCACTCAAGAGTTCAGGTGCCATCCACGGTAGAGTCCCACGAACACCCCCTGAAACTAATGTGTGTTGCTTGACCTTTGACAGCCCTAAATCTCCAATCTAAGAGCAATAGAAACAACAGCTAAAGATCTCTACATATCAATCTTATTGTCAGTGCAACAGAAATTGTAGACACTAGGATATAAAGGCTTGAACACTCCTGTGGGCCAAAATAAGGGAATTAAACTGAGGGTTTTAGTAGTGGTTAAATCAACATACCTTGCACACAGGCCGTTGAGGATCTCTCATGTTCACCAGAAGATTTTCGCATTTCAGATCAAAATGTACAATATTTTTCCCATGCAAATACTCCATCCCAAAGGCTGCATCCATGGCTATGATGAGTCTTTTTCGCCGATCAATGGTTCTGAAGAGAGATGACAGGATCAGTTGCAAATCCATCCATGCTCAGAGAACAAGAAAAATCATTCCAAGAAGATGGACACTACATCAATGTGAAAAGTGTCTATATATCATGTTAAAAGTAATCACCTGTCCTTTTTCTGCAGAAACTGCTTGAGGGATCCATTGATCATAAATTCCGTCACTGTAGCTAAAGAACCATCAGGACCATCTCGTACTATGCCATAGAAAGAGACAACATTTGGATGATGCAAAGAACTCAATATTAAGGCCTCCTTCCAGAAATCTGCAATCTAAAAATAAGAGATGTGGTTACTAAGGGGGACTCATTAATATATAAATTGTTCAGCTTGAGTCCAAAAGTAGCCATGAAAAGGAAGACACTCATCAATATAGAACTTGTTAAACTTAATTTAATGTTCCAAATGATGGCAGACACCAAAAAAGAAATGGGAAAATAACTATGTCCAGAATATATTACTTATAAACCCCACCATATCGTACATAATCCTATAAATAATCACCACATCATTACTACCCAAACAAGGACATCATTCACCCATTAAAGAGAGGGCATAGAAACTACCAGCCGTTCCCTTTCAGCAGGTCTACCAGCAAAGCAGCTGGCTTTTATTTTCTTTATTGCTACATCGGAACCCTTCCACTTTCCATGATAAACTGCTCCATATGTGCCAGAACCCAACTCTCGGATCTCTTCCAGATCATCATTTTTTATTGTCTGAGAAAGATCAAGAAGATAAATCAATTTCAATCAAAACAAGCACATTCAGCAAGTTAAGTTATAGATGCTATCAGAAAGTTATTTCCTCATATTTAAGTGTTTCATGTGAACAAAGTAAAAATATGACACGGTTAAAACTAGTCTTTTATACATGAAAAAGTATGCTGTTTAGATTTTTCCATGGAATCTCTTCACTGAGAATTTTCTGACAAGGTGAAGCCTGTTGTATGGGTAAAATACAATCCAAAAGGGTGAAAGAAATCAATAACCTGCAATCCTCGAGCAATTGCTTCTTCTTCAGCCTTTGTTGGCTCGATTTTGGAATTATTGACACCGTCATCAGAACCCACCTCCAACTCCCCTTGTGTATTCTGCAGCAAAAAAATTTACATGAATAGGAGAGTAAGAAGAAAGAAAATGAAAGAAAAATTTGAACCATGTAACTTCATCAAAGCAGAAGCGATTTCAACTCACAATTACTTCAGCTCCATTAGACTTGGCGTCTTTTGAAGATTTAGCCTTATCTGCAGAATCAGGATCTTCAGTCTTACGCTTACCTTTCAGATCCCCTTCACATACTAATGGAGCCACTTTTACAGAAACGTTCACCTCAGACAAGTTAATAACTTTGCCACCATTCCCATTTTCCCTTAAGCAACTTGCACTCAAAGATTCATGAGATTTCACCTTTGGTTTCTTATTTACGACCTCATCACCTGGTACTTCCATATTTTTAGCCTCATTTCCATCTTCATTCTGCTCTCTCTTGCCCACTTCTGCTACTTCATTGAAATGAATCCCATTACTTGGAACCCCTTGAGGGACCTGCAACATATCTTGGGCATATGAATGCTGGCTCTCTGGGAAATGACCACTCCTATTGACAGCCAATGCAGGGCCTGGGCCATCAAGGCCAGGCATCTTCTTAGGAGGCTCAAGTCTTGGAATTTGACTATCAAACCCAACACAAAATCTCGGGCTGCCATCTGGTGTGGCCCTAAGGAAACCTGGCCCAGTCGTGCCATTCAACGGTCGAGGTGAAAGGGATGCTTCATAAGAAGACCTGCCGTGCATAGCATTTGTGGCATTTCCCCACACTGTCTGTTGATGAAGATGGTGTCCATGTGGAAGACCGTGGACGTTACTATCCACTCCATACCCATAACCCAGTGGAACATGTGGGGGACCAGCCATGGATGGGTCATGGAAGACTTCACCACCCAGGTCAAGTCCCACCTGCTGAGGGGTATAGTTGGGAGACAGATGATGGCCATCAACAAGATTATGATGCCCAACAGAAAAGTTCATACTCGGACTATCCCTGACAGCATAATCATTCAATCTCACTGTTCCAGTTCCTGGTGCATGAACTCTCCCTTCCTCACTATGTGGATTTAACTGATGAGCATGGGGCCACCCTCGTTCTTGAGAAGCGGCTTCACTGTAAAGAACCCGGGTGTCCTGCTCCCGAGGATGTGCCACATGGATTGGCTTCAAGTTGGCATTTATCAGTAAATAATTGTCCCGAGCAGAAGGGCACTCAGCACATTGGGTATTGATCTCCATATGTGGTTGGCTTCTCTCAAAGGACATTCTACAGTGCTCGCACACATTACCATCCAACAAATTGGGAACATGGAGTAGGTTACCCGGGAAGCCCATATCACCAGAAGCGGCCCCACTAGTAGGGACCCAGACCATATTCTCAGGAAACTGTTGCTGTTGGTGGTGGTCACGATGAACTTGCTGTTGCCATGGATATTCATCTGATGTATCTCCACTGAAGGGCATTCCATACCTCACAGCAGAGGATGAAGATTGAAGCTCCATCCGTAACTCATGGGGGATATGATGCCTTGGTGAATAGTAAGCAGGGCTCCATGGAGGTTCCATTTGGAATTGCCCAGACCCAACTCTTGGGATCGTGAGGTGGTGCAAGTTAGGGTGAGGAACTCCCATTTCACCACTCATTGGGCTGAAGAACTGTTCTGCTAAGTGCATATTTTCCACAGCACCAATCATGGAGGAATCAAGGAGTTGCTGTTTCCTTAAGTCTGAAGTATCATTCATATTATTCAGGGCATCAACATACCTTCTCTCAGAATTCCGATCATCTCCATCAATGTAATGCAAGGAACCATCTTGTTCAGAATGGGAAAATAGGAATATCCGCAACCTCGTGAACCCATCTCCTGCACCCAATTTATCGTACTCCTCCATCATGTTGGTCACATCATCATCATTCACTACCGAAACTAAGGCATCAAGATCCTCATCAGGTTGCTGATACTTTAACACCGCTGCCCCCTCAAAGAGCTCCTTCATCCGATTCATCAAGTCATCATAACCAATGTCCCTAGGGACACTAACTATTCTGGTCTCTCCACCAACATATCGCAATTTCCCATCCTGTGGACGAGGAAGTATGCTGCCCGAAAAGCTGCAGAGGAATTTTACACGTTGCGTCTCATCATTTGAACTGAGAGTTGAGACTGAGCCTGGAGCAGAGTTCAAGGCCGTGGAAGGGCTATCCATCAAGGGAACAGCCTAACAATGAGGATGGTGATTATGGGGCTGGAGCCGATTGAGATCAAACAATGGCGATCAAACTGTTCTATTCAGCGTGAGTGGATTCCTTTTCAGATTACGGAGCTCATTTGAGGTAGAATAACAGCAACCATTCATTCAAGAACCGTAGAACAGAACAGATCAAACGGTACAAGTAACAAAAACTCGCAATTCCTACAAACCTTCCAAAACCCTTATTTCGATGGACAAGATAGACAAAGAGGAGAATACTGATGGACTCAATCAATCACCTCTGCCACTAAAAAATTTAACGGCGCAGCCCAAGAATGAATAAAATCTGATCCAACAAGAAAAAAAAAAAAAGACAGAGTGGGAACGGAGTACCTGTGGAGGGAAATGATCCGATGGCACCAGAAGGCAACCTTTTTCGAGACCCACACGTGAAAACCGAGGAAAAAAAAAAGAACCCAAAAAAATAGCCGGAAAACTACAAGAAATGCCAAGAAAAAAGGAACTCAGGACCTCGAATTCGCCCAAAACTGATTCAGGATTCAAAAAAAACAAAATGAATCAGAGCTGTGGAGGAAAACCCAACGGGAACCGAGGTCAAAGGCCAATCAAATCGATGAGGCCAGGATGGGAAGGATGGGAGGAGGAGGAGGAGGAGGAGGAGATGAAGCGAGCGCCATGAGGGAAGGAGGGAAGACAAAGGTAAAGGAGTGGGTTTTTTTTTTTTTTTTGGTTCTTTCGGGAGGAGATGCGATGCCTGTAAGCCAGGTAGTGTCACACGTGGCACTCTCTGGTTTCTGCATTCCCAAAATAATTTCTTTTTCTTTTCCTCCTACTTCTCTTCAAAAAGCATCTTCTTTTTTACTCATTCAGTATGTATAGTATAATTCCCTATTTTCCCACTGTCCATGCCCTTCACCATTGTGAGTTGTCGAATCTCGCAGCCTCTCGACGGCATATGCCCCCGCATTCCAAATTCCATTCTCTTCGTAATGGGCTCGGGCTGGGACGGTCCGGTCCGGTCCGGCGGCTCGATCAGGGATGCTCATACCCATATATATATTGACCGTAAATCCTTAAACTCGGTCTTATCTCAGTTAATTAATTTAATAACTATTTAAACATATAAATTCATACTAAATTTATAAGTGTCAATGCCATATACTTATTTTAAAAATTTAAGCGAATAAAATAATGATAACAAATGTTTTACATTTTTATTTGAAATTATATTCCAAAAAAAAGACAAACATATCTTTTTTTTTATCTTTTTTTAATTAAATGGCTTTCACAGACAGGACAGAAGGAGACCACGCCCATAGAAATTTCACGAACCATTCGCGAGAGGACGGGACGGGACACAACTTGTTTCGTAACAATCATAGCGTTACAGGCTGCGGCAGCTTCATCGGCATTGCGGCTGGTTGGATCTGCTGCTGCTGCTGCTGCTGCTGCTGCTGTTTCATGACGTTGCAGCTAGTCAGAGAGCACTGGGAGATGGCGTCTCCGTCGAGAGAGATCACCGGGAGGCTGTCGCAGTTGCAGATCTCGATCATCGATCCGTCCGGGTCGTGGAAGAAGAGCTGGTCGACAGACATCCCTCCTTCCTCCACCCGGCCCTTCACGTACTCTATCTCCATTTCCTTCAGCTTCTTCTCCACCGTTTGCATGCTTTCGCACTGCTTACAAGTTCGCATGTCAATATATGTACTCACAAAAACATCTTAACAGTCAATATCGAATCGTTTAAAGAGTGAAAACTGATATGTCCTATACTATGGGTGTTAACCGGGATATCCATTTATAGCAAGATCTAGGAGCAAGATCGGGAGATGTCGCCCTGATATATATTATTTACCGTACGTATATATATACCTGAAAAGAAATGTGGCTATCCTTGGGATTGATCTGGCCGATCTTCGGCATCCCCTCTGGTTCTTCGGACCGAAGCAAATGGATGCCGATTCCATAGTTAAACAGCCTGCTTGAACAAATTAACAGAAAACAAGTGAAGAAAGTACGTAAATACAACTACATATCCATTACAAGAATGAACCCAGTGAAGAAGCAGATTCCTCAGGTTTGAAACAATGGCATGAAACCTACCAAGCACCCTCAAAATCGAAGGAACGGGGCCGCCTGATAGGGATGAAACCGAGGACATTCTGGTAGAAATCAACGGACCGTTCCACTGATCTGCAGACGATGGAGATGTGGTTCAGTGACTTGAGGTGCAGAGAGTTCACCGATCTACCCTTCATCTCTGAGTTTCTCTCTTTTCGCTGGAAAAAGGGAGAACGATTGAAGATCGAGAAAGATCGAGCTTGAGGAAAAGCCTGCAAATAACAACGGAACCTGTTGGTGATCGCACTTGAGGGGTCGGAAAGGAAACCGCGCGTAGATATATATATACGCACACATATACGTACATACAAGAACATTAATGGTGGACAAGCACTATGGTTAACGGATAAAGAAAAACTAAATGTCATTTGACATGAATAAGAACATGAAATTCTATTAATAAAAATTAATTTTCAAAATCTTAATTATTATAAGTTTAGAATACGTAATATTATTATATCAAATTCGTTTTCTAAATCATAATACTTACCATGTGATCCACTTTATGATTAATTTTATGCCAGGCTGGGGCCAAAAGGGATAGTTGACGAGCTCTGGTCGACAAATGACATGTCAGTTCCACGTTCTATGGTTGGAACCAAATAAGCATAATCTCAAGTTGACAGCAATTTAATCTATTCTAATATGAACATGATATTATGAAAGCTCATTACTTCACAAATCAAATATAATATATTTACTAAGTTATATATATATATATATATATATATATGTTGATTGAGATAATTTGATATATCTTTATTTTAAGAAAAATTTTGAAACTAATCGTTGAATAGTAAAAATTAAGTGTTGAGTGAATTTTATCCCTCAAATGTTCTGAGTTCGTATCCTATGAACTGTGAAAATCAATGATTGAGAAAATTTTATAATTTATGAATCAAGCTTGCTCAAACTTATATTAATTGTAACTCGTTATAGTTTTAGATATCGAATAGTACATTAAAAAAAAATCGTGGATTCACCTACTGCCACATGCACATGTAACGTAGGTTGTTACATTAAAAAAAGGGCAGCAGCCTGGGAATCAAAACATATGAAGACCAATTTTGTAAACACACCGAGCTGGAAAAGTCGGGATCTTAATTTTGTAAATGTATGTAGTCGTGGATGTACATGTCGGCTATATGTCTATGCATGCAACTCTCTCTGTCTCTCTCTTAATTGATCTTGGAGTGAACAAGCTGAGACCAACTAGGGTTTTGAAATTATTTTCAAAACACTCTATCGAATTAGAATTAATCAATTCATTGAATTCCTGCAATGTGCGGGGAACGTCAAATCTTTAACTGGAGATCGTGGTGGTTACCATACAGCAAAAATGTCGAAAATTTTTAAAATGCAAGAGTTTGGGTTTGGCCATTTCCGACAGACAACATCACTTTCACATGCTTTGGTTTGGTTCAGTGGAAGCACAGTGCATGTTCTTCACGGACAGCGATGGTCAACATAACGATACGTACGGTCACTATCGGCAATGTATTAACTCCGGTAAGATTGACGGCGGTCAGTGGATCCGACTTCCAAGGTGCCGTTTTGTTCTATTGCGTTTTTCTGATACCGCGGAAGGACGAATACGTTCGATCGCACGAGATGACGTTTCCTCCTCGATCCAACGAGTGCCATTCTTGGTACGGGCAGCTTGTTTTTCATTATACGAAAGTCCGAGCAAAAGATGGATCAGCCTGGGATATCTCTCCCATGTATGAGAACCGAGATTTTGAGGTGTCTTCGGAAAGTTAGATGCATCCCAACAAGCGTTTCGTTGATCCGAACTAAATGCTCAGATTTCGATGGTGCGCGAATTGTTCTACATGTTTCTTCAAGTAGATGCTTCGGCTTCCAAAAGTGGCAGCGACGGCGGCAGCAATAGGTGAGTGGATGAACCGGCAATAACCCGGTATCCGGTTCGGGCATCTTCGCGTGTGGGCCGAGCCGGGAACCTAAATCTCCGGAGTCCTCGTTTGCTCGAAAGAGGAGCGCAGTCTGATGCTCTCTGTTCTGCAGGGATTCCCTTAGAGACATTACGGCGAACATGCTGCGATCGCTTGTGAGGAAGCTACCGACACCATCGACCCATCACCGCCTTCTCCTATTCAGTCCTCGAGTAGGTGGCTTTTGGATTCCTTCCGCCTCCCTTTCTCATTTTATCTTAGACCAGATTCTCAATTTTTTCCACTGGTCTTCATCTTCATCTTCTGTTGTTGGGTCGCAGAGGGGTCTTCATAGCAGAAACAAGAAGGCCCAGGAGTTCATAGCCAAAGGCTGGAACGCTCTCAAGGAAGTCGATCGCGTAATCGACCATTGCGAGCGCAACGATTATCGCCTTGTTCCTTTCCTCAGAGTATGCTTTGTCTTCCCTATTACTTCCAGTGACTTCGCTAATCGATAGTATGAGCTCTGAGGGATCGAACTGGGTTTCGTATGCTTAACTGAAGTGAAAGTCATAATCTTATTGGGATAAAGTCTATGTTTGCTAATGTCTCGTCCGGTGGAATCCTATGTGGAATCCAGGTGGGGAAATGATCGGAATTGTAGTATTCATTTTTCAGATGTTCTTGCATTTGAATTATATTCCAATAGAAACTCCAATGTAATCTCACATCTAGGAACAATGAAAGCTGTAATGTTTATCAAGTTATCCTAGTCTAGCTAAATATGTTAATAGTGATGCTTGTCCGACAATACCTGTGGTAAGGAAGCGTTTCCTCCATTAGCAAGTCTAGTTGCCCTTTGTTCTTACTGGTACGGAGGATGTACATTTTATTATCTAGCAGTGCAACTTTGGTTTCACTACAAAACTCAATGCATTGTTTACGATTATAGTATGATTTTTGTCAGCGTTCTGGGGAAAGTAGCCCAGTTCAGTTCTTTGGGTAAAATCATGAACCTATAGTTAGTTATGAGCTCTTTTATTGAGTTTTTTTAACAGTATTTTGGTTGAGTTAGTTTAATATTGAAATGGAAACATCAATTCAAGTATGAGAAATGCTTGGGGAGGAAGTTTTACCCTGACTATTTGGTTGGCCATTCTTAGATGGTTTGTTACTTAGACGCTTGTTAACTTGAAGGCTTGTTAAATTCGTGTTAAACATACCTCGTCCTTGTCAGAAAGCAAAAGAAAACTTTGAATTGGCTTTGGAAGCTGACAATTCAAATACCCATGCAAGATATTGGCTTGCTAAACTCCATATGAAGTATCATGTCCCTGGAAAATGTGTTGCTATGTAAGTCAAATCCTCTTGTTCATTCTGACTCTTTCGCCCTTTGTTACAAATTCATATGAAAGCTGCTATAATTATATTAAAAGGGGATTTCCTGAGACCACTTTCTTTTTTTTTTGGCATGTACTGGAATGACGTCAAAGTACAAAAGAAGAAAACTGTTTTCTCTTGAGGACTGTTATTTTATATCATAGCTTCATATTTGCCCTTCCAAGTTTCTTTATGGAAGTTCATCTATGATTCATTTAGATTCTGGCAGCACCATACAAAATGAAAATAATTTGTTGATTACATTCTTTTATCCTGTTCTGTCAGAGGCGTTGCACTGTTGGTGGAAGCTGCAAATATGGGAAATGCTGATGCCCAGTATGAATTGGGTTGCCGTCTGAGATTCTCGGTTATGATACTTTCACCTGATAGTTTTGTTCTTATGCCATTTTGTATGAAGAAATGTTGAATACAAAATTGCTTCTCATACAATATGGTTTTATTTCCTTTGAATCATAATTGTCACTAGGGTTTCTGCTCATGTAGAGTATAGTGCTATTGCTGAACTCTAACCAGAGTATTTAATTGTAATACTGGTACATAGAAGAGATCCGTGTAACTGTATCTAGTGTATGGAATCCTGTTTTCTCATTTAGAGTCAAGTATCTGGCACAAATATGGTGAATGTACCTCAACTTTGAGATACGATCACATCACAACTGATTTTTACGCTTCAATTCATCAGTCTTTCTCCTCTTGTTCTTTTCTAGACATGAGCACATCAGAACTAATTTTCTCATTTACCTATGCTTTTTTGGGACAGCGTGATGATCAACCATATGATCAAAAGGCTTACTATTATTTGGAAAAGGCTGCTGATCAGGTACATTTCCTTAAACCTGAAATACATTAGCATTAACTGTTTGAGTATATAGTGAGAGGTTATCTTACTTTCTTGTTACTCTAAGCTGCAACCCAATGCCCTATACCTGCTTGGTGCCGTATATTTGACTGGGGACTGTGTGAAGCAAGACCTTGCATCAGCAATGTGGTGCTTCCACCGGGCCTCAGAGAAGGTAAATCTAGCTGTGGGTTTTTATCTCTTAGTAATTTTAGCTACATAGTTTAAAATTTATGTGATTATTTATGATTTTTGGAAGTTAAATAGGAATTGTTGCTTGAAGCTCAATGCTCTAGGCATAAAGATTAAAATCTTTTTTTAAATCAAATGCAGGGACATGCAGGTGCTGCTATAGCGTATGGGGCTCTCCTTCTGAGAGGTAAGCTCCTACATTTCACAATCTCATGAACATCTTCTCAGTTTCCTCTCTCCTTTTTTCCCCATTTAGGCCACGTCTGGTAAACATGAATAGAATGAGCTTGCATTTGCAATGAAAGAGAATTTGTGTTTCACGTTTTTCTTGAAAAGATGTGGAAATGCAATTCAAAAAGGCGGTGGAATGAACTTTCTTGAACACATTTGAAAACTTGTCTATTGCATCAAGTTAAATAAATAAAGTCCATTCGAGAGAATGCAAACTACAATCTAAAAAACATAACCAAATAAAATAAGTAGAATGGAAGGATAAAAGAAAAAGTCGTTCTGTTCCATTTCATCCATTAATGCCTCCGTACATGATATTAATTTTACATGATCTGGGAAATCCCCCTTTTTTTTCCCTGAAAGGTGCATTATATTGATCATCAAATATGGATCTTGGTGATCTTTACTGTACTAATAGTATAGTGGAATGTTTTTCAGGTGTTCAAGTCCCAGAATATATTACGAAATTCAACCGGAAGGGTGGACCTGCTGCCTGGAAAGCAAGGCAGAGTGGTGAAACCCCAACAGGTGACCCGGTGGAAATGGCTAGAAAGCAATTCGAGATAGCAGCAAAAGCAGGATGCAATCTCGGGTTCAAATGGCTGAATAGACTTGAACAGGAAGAGAAGCAGCTACTTTCAGTGCTCAAAACTGATGCTGCTTGACAATAAGTTTTTTCTATCAGTCTACTTACTACTGTTAGGAATTCTGGTTGAACTTCCATGTTCATCTCATGTGGGTATACTCTAGGTGGTTTACGGATTATAAGTGGTTAGAATATTGGCATTATAGTGTGCAACAATTTCTTGATTCTGTTTAGCAGATGCTCTCCATGTAACTTGTGAGATCTGTATATTCTTAGAGTCTCAATATAGAGGGCGACACCAGTGGACCAGGTCCATTCTTGTTGCTTTTGTTTTGTTGATAATGGTTGAATACTATCTGTTATAACAGTTTCTTAGGTCGTTCTGTCAAATCCTACAGAGCGAGGGGAAGACGGAGATTGCTTTAGGAGAGTAGGCTTGGGGCTGATGCCCAGCAGATGAGGAAACGAATCCTAGTTTCCAAGACCAATAAACCCTCTCTTCATCTGTGTCAATCTTGCCGAGGTTCTTCTCAATGCGCTTACTAATTACCACCTCTACGCTGAAGGCTGTGTTTTCACTTTAGCCATTAGGTGTTGCGTTGTTTCATGGATTTGACACACTGATTAAAAACTTTTGGTATGAAATCGCGTTGATCAGAGCCCTGATAAGACTATTATTGCCCTTAATTCTGTGTTTCAAGACGACATTTGGACTTGACCTTTCAAATTGGTATACTACTGCCCAACACAGCAAAAGGAAACTAACACCTTTCGATGGGACATTGTAAAGATCGCTCCGACCAATTCTCACAGTAAGCACTGCTTGCTTATAGGATTATCCTGTCTCTCCTTCCATTATCCGAGCCCAAAGGAGAAAAAACACAGGAAAAACAAAGAGAGGTTGCTATGGCTCAAACATGTTAGATGATCATCTGTGAATGCATCTTGCGGCCACTTAAATTTTTGGGATAAGACCTTTTGCCACAACAGATCCCGAAACTAAGTGAATTGAGTAATTCTAATGTAGATCTTAAGCATCTTCAGTTCAGACTGACTTACGTGAAACAAGCGAGTCAGACATAATCATCACAAGGGGAAAAAGTCTTGAGCAAGAGAGAATTCTTTCAGATACAATATAAGAAATTTCACTAGAATCCGACGAAAAGAACACCTGCTGCATCATTTAACAAAATTTTATCCTCCATCCTGAGCATGCAAAAGAGATGGAAGTTCAAGCTGATCGCTTCGACTTGGTCTTAGGTTTATTCGATTTTGGTGGTCCTTTCTTGTTCGAGGACTTCTTCCGGATATTCCCTTTTGGTTTCAACTTGCTCATGGTTGAAGAGGCTGAGTTACCCTTCTGTTTCTGACGTTTTTTCTCTTTCTTCACGTTGTACATCGTAACAGCCTGCATACAAAGAGAAGCATATTCCCATCATAATGCGCGTCTTTTCTACTGCTTAAACCAAAAAGCCAGTCTATCTCATTGTTACCTTGTCAATGTTGAGAATCTCGTGAGAGTTCTTAGAGATTAGCTTGTTGAGAACTCTGTCAGTTTGCTCCTTCTCTTTAGAACCGCCTCCTTTTCCTTCTGCAACTGGAAGGAACTGGAACAAAAAATAAAAAGACAAAAAAAAGAGATAGAGAGATATATAGAGAGAGATGGATCAACACAATGATTCTGTCCATTGTAAAAAAATTCATGCCTAGGCTGGTAATTAGTTAAGTCAGTCTTAGAAACTTTACGGCCTACTATCCAAAAACACAATGAAACTTGAATCATGTGACCACAAAAGCTCAAGAAAGAGGAACAAACCTTGCGGTACTTGTGCTCATGCTTTGGCTTCTTCTCTCCCTGGAGCTTTTTATCGAACTTTCCTCCACTGGCTGTGGCAGTGGCTGCTATTCCAGCAACACTTCCCAGTTCGTCTTTGGAAACTTTTTTGGCTGCAGCTTGGGTTCCTGTTATAGGCAGAGCTGTAGCAGCTAGTTGAACATGGCTGGAAGAAGAGGGAAAAAGTTCATTTCTCCCATCAGAAGCTTGAAGTCAAAATACACTGAAATTGAGGTATCTTTCTAATATTCCATATAGTTTTTAGTTTTCACTCTCTCTGAGTTCCAGCTTTTAGAAAATTAGAGTGGGCACTCTTGGTGTACATGAGAGATTATGTAAGAAGCAAACTTAAAGATATTAGGAGCAAAACCTTGGAAGAGCTCCAACTTTAGCAGCTTGTTTCAAGTTCTGCAATCTGTTTTTCTCTTGCTTGTCAACTCGTTTTTTCTTATCAGCTCGTCTTTTCGCAAAGGGGTCTTCTCCTGGTTCTGCATTCAGAGAATCTAGACCAATGACTAACTGAGAAAGACCTATTCTCGAGGACAGGCAGTCTGAAAGTATCGTAATAACAACATTTATAGTGTTTTTTTCAATTTCTTATATGATCAGAAATTTTTAAAAATTACCATCAGTGTACTTGGCCTCAATTATGGGTATATCTTGATCATCATTTACACGGTCATACCCATACCGGCGCTTCCAGGTACCGGTCTGCTCATCCCAACCAACCTTGTCTTTTTTATGCTTCTTTATACCTGCATTATCAAGAAATATTCAAATTCATATACAACTTATTCTCATGATATAATCTGAAAAATCAAATAAGTTTCAAGCATTTTGCAGTAGCTAGAGTTACAGACCCTTCATATTGGCAAAGGTTTCCCATTTAGTGGGAGGCTTAGGCTTTGGTAGCTGAAAAAAAATAGTACTGAGATGATTAATTTGAATCAATTAACTAAAATAAATCAACTTTTCCTAAAGACTGAATGAGGTATTTCCAACTTGAATGTAAAAATTAGCATAATAGGGGACAGCAATTAATTCCTGGGAAACATTTCTTCGTCAGAATTTATTTATACAAAAAATAACAGCCTAAGCAAATTTCCTTCTGTCAGACAAGAATCTCATAGGTCTCAGCATCTTATATCTATCTCTTCTGTCACTGTCTTCAAGCATGCCAGATTTATCTATATATGTATAAACTTCAATTCTCAATTTGATAACGGCTATTTCTCAAAGAGAGAGCTGCCTTCATAACTTATTCTCTTTCTAAGTAGAGGATCTGCTCATAAGACTGATTTTCATGGCCAAATAAATCAATTATACTACGCCATCCCTCACTGCATCCCTTCCCAATCGGTCAGAGCACATAAACCAGCACAAAAGCACCCACCTTGCTAGTATCCTTAAAAGTACTAGCAGCAATCCACAGTATTCGTCAACTAATAATAAGGCAGCGCCAGGTTAACTCGTAAGAGGAAAAAACTCAACCATCAACAGTGAAACTTTATACAAAGCAAGAAGGTGCAGCTTGTTCTATTTCAGCACTCAAGAAATGTAATTTCCATGGTAAGAGACACATAATAATGAATCAAGAGATAGGACTTTACATGCTTCTCTCTTGGTAACTTTATCACAGGTGCTGGCAGCTTGACAATGGGACCATCCACATCTTCAGTTGAAGGTAACACAAAAAGAGCATTTGCAACTGCTTGAACAAGCTCAGTGCCCTTCTCCAGACACATTTCTACCAACTCCTCCCTAAATATTTGAACAGAAATATGAGAATGAACAGAAAATGCATAAAGCACCAACACTTGTCAAACCAATGCTCACATCTGAAACCTTAAAAAAAAAAATGTTTTGATCCTCAAATAGAATACATGCCCAAAAACGGATCCCTTAGGAGCAGCAATCCTGCTAAGTTATCGAATTCCAAAAATTAAGTTCCCCTCAAATTTCGGTTAAATTCTCAAATTTCAACTAACTGTCATTAGATTCACCACAATAACTTATACAGAAAGATATAGGAAGTAACTAGCCATTCTTTAAAATATGGAAAAAACCATTTAACTTTCTGGAAGCACATTTTTTTGTCCACATTCTCTTTCACGTTAAAAAGATAGCCTCCAGCTTAATTTTCAAACTCCACAAAGAACAAACAATTGCACATTGTAGCCACAAAAATCACCATACATGTGACTGAAGAACAAATAATTGCAAGAATAAAGCAGATATATCAACTGAAAGGATCCACGGGGTCAACCCTAGTAGCTGAAATAAGAGAACATCCCCCCAAAGATGAGAACTTTAAACTACATATCCAAGGAAGATTCGCCCATCCCACAAGTTCGGCCTTCCGAGGAACTCCAAAACTTAGCTCTGAGCATATGAATATGTAGCAGTAGAAATTACTGAACCTGGAAGAGGGCAGAGAAGAGAACTGGTGGGCGCAGTCAAAAGCCATGAGATTACCGAGGTCCACCAGCTGGTTCTTAGTCTCCATAGTTCTCTGCCAGAGTAAGAAGCTCAGCTTCCTGTGACCTTCACACAAAAACCCTAATCATTAGCTCTGGCATCGGGGGACCAGGGGGAAGTGGAGATCGGTGGGAAAAGGTACCTGTCGTCGGCCGGTGGTTTGAGGTCGGAGTCGAATAGAGGAATAAACCTGCTGCCGGTATGGATTGACTTCCTATTCCCTCTGCTTTCGGAGCATGCGGGAGGTCATGAGACTGGCCGCAACTGCGCAAAATTACACAGACTAGGGTTTAGTTTTGTAAAATAAAATAAAAACTTAATAATTGCACTTTGATTTTTTAGCATAAGGTGGGCGTGCCGGAGTGGTTATCGGGCATGACTAGAAATCATGTGGGCTCTGCCCGCGCAGGTTCGAATCCTGCCGCTCACGCTCCTCTTTTTTTACTTTTTGCCATATCATTTTTTTAATTTAACATAAAATCACATCGATTACTTTGTAATTTAAGATGTATGACATTTTCTAAATCGAATTTGTACATTGCTTATATTGAATATGTGTTTCAAGGTTTAGCTCAATTGTGTCTCCTTTTAATCAAAAATTTACCTCTACAAATCCATCGAGTTATTCATATTAACAAGTTGTATTCCCATATTTTCATCATCAACTGAAGTTTGCATTCTTCAAAATAGGTGTATTGATTTTGTAGCTTGTCTCATTAACAAGAAAATAGACAAAAAAAAAAAAGAAGTTTGCACATGAGTAAAAATTGAGATAAGATTACTGTCACTTTGAACTAAAATGAGCTTTATTTTTTATTTTTTGAATATGTGCATCTTCAATGGAAAAATAAAAAGGGAGTTTAATCCTTATTGTCACTTTGAACTGAAATGAACTTTATTTTTTATTTTTTGAATATGTGCATTTTCAATGGAAAAATAAAAAGGGAGTTTAATCCTTATTGTCCACTATGATCCTGTGTTTTTGCAAACATGAATGCTGAATGATAGTGTGCGAATGATGATAGAGATGTACAAGTAAAAAAGCTCGTGCTATTTTGTACACATGATCACTTGGTGGTGATGTTACATATTTATTGATTGATATGTCAATGTTGTCCATGTATCATATATTCTGAATTTTGATGAGCTGGGGGCATGAACTGATAAGGTTTTTGATAGAGACCGTACATATATACTCACTGAGAACATGATTTTATGTAACATCATAAAAGGGAAGGCGAAAGAAAAAACACAATAATAATGACAAGAAGTACTATAAAGTTTTCGGACTTATTCATCTATCGGCTCTCTTGTTAGATTTGACATATTGTACACATTCGCGGACCAAGTCTCAACTGTCTCATCGGCCACTCTACTCATCCTAAGCCACTCAGCTCGACCTGGCACTTCACTTCCGACTGTTAGTCGACGTGCTCAGGCCAGCCACAGGAGCGTCCACTTTCTCTGTCAAGCACAGAGAGTCTCACCATTCAACGCTGTTGTTTGCGCTCAGTCACTCCCTCGGAGAGTGATCAGATCGATGTCATGTCTCAGTCGTACTGTTGACACGGACAAGAGGAGAGAAGATAAAAAAGAAAGACAATTGAGAGAGAAGTTCAAATGGAAGATAACTTGCAATAAACAATCGGAAAGCTTCTCTTTTAATAAGATCAAAGGGGGTGGCCACTCACTCACATGCCATCAAGTATCAACCCCACACAACACGAGCCACCATGAAAAGGAAAAGAGAAGGAAAAGTGGAGGGAGCGCAGAAAAAAGGAAAAGAAAGTTCATACCCTTAACTAGAAAGGAATGCCACAGACAGATCCAAACATCGGTAGTCTTTTGAATGTCCCAAACAGAGTTGATGACCCGTAGACAGCACAGAATTGGCACATTTTGAGATAGGACTTCTCCTTGGACCTATATTAGTATACGATGATCTCGGTCTCTCATCTGATCGACGGTTACGATCTGATACGAGTGTGCAAGAGTACGGTTGATACGGACAACACCTATGCTTTTTGTGGTTATCTACTAGTCCCTTTCACTAAACCCTGAACAGACGTTCATATGTGGAAGATCAATTGACTAATCAATGGATTAGTCCACGTGTCAGCCCGAAGAGCACCCCCGGTTAGCCCTCTTGCTGGGTGGAGAAGTGGTCCCAGTCCCCATGTTTATTATCAGTTGGTAAGCAAATGAATAAAATGTCCGGAATTAACAAAACCTCTTCCCTAGAATTATGTGTGTATCCCATAACTTTTGTGTTGCAGAGTCCCGACTTTATTGAGTCCACCGCCCTCCCGCCGGTGAGGTCGCCGGAGGGGCACAGG
Source organism: Sonneratia caseolaris (assembly GCA_900006705.1). Lineage (NCBI taxonomy): Eukaryota > Viridiplantae > Streptophyta > Magnoliopsida > Myrtales > Lythraceae > Sonneratia > Sonneratia caseolaris. The sequence continues at coordinate 1,280,253 of CXYZ01012656.1, forward strand.
GGGTCGGCGGGAAGGGCGCACCCCCACCTCCCCCCAACAACCGGTCTTCCCTCCTCTCTATATAGTTGAAATTCAAAGAGAGTAAAGTAGTTATTATCCACAAACTAAAGAGGAAGATATTTCGAGTAATTGATTGCGCAAGGGAACTGGGAAAAGGAAAAGGAGAAATTGTGATGGTAGTCAGTTCGAGGTCGAAAATGGAGGTGGCGGCTCTATGATTTGTTTCTTTGGTCGACATAAAGTATACGTGCAGCATCAACAGGGGGCTGAAGCGACTGACGACGACACCAATCTACCGTCTCCCGACAAATTTCTGTTAAATTTGCGCATGCACATATCTTATCTACATCAGAACAATTTTTTTATTAAATAGATAAACAAATAATTCTGCTGCTAACGTTTCACGGTGACTAATTAAAATCGGTATATACTAAGGAACAGTGTCGAGCATTATCAGTCTTATGAGAATATATTAATAATGATCATCATCAACCGATGGTGGGAGACTATCTGTAAGTAATTANCCCCCCTTCCCCCCCCCCCCCCCCCACACACACACAAAAAAAGGTTATTGCGCATATGAAAGTGATGAGCAATTCCTCCTTTGAATTAATATCGACTGCCGCAAGTACGTTATTTTAATTAGTATATGACAAGCTGCTTAGCATCATAGAATGTATGTCGAGAGATATGCACCACAACAGTACGATTTTGATCAAAAAAACATTTTTTTCCTTAGTTTGATGAATCTGCTGTTGCGTATCAGAGTGCCTGTCACAGAAGCATTGGTCCTGCACAGAGATGGTCAAACTTGGGTGTGCGTTAATTGGGGTTTCTGCTTTGCTATTGTATTGTCCAATTCGGAGATTACTAATTCATGTATCTAAGTTTTACTATCTTTGATTTCATATGTTTTTATATATTTGACTCTTATGAATTGAGAAAATTTATGTTGAGAAAATTTCATCCGTTAATCAACCGACTCAACTCGACTCGAATGTAAATCAGTCATGTGATTTAGACAGTAAAAAGTTAGCAACACTTTATATTTTATACGAACTTCACCTTTACCTTGTATCTTAAAGCAATGAACGGTATGGCCTTTGCTTCTTTAGAGAAAGTATCTGGAACTTAAATATTCTCAGTATAGGAGAAAAACAAATTCATGACAAATACATTATCTATGAAAGAAACAGTGGCCTCAGGGAATTCGTTCTACCGCGCAATTACATTAAATAAAACCGAAGTAAAGGCAAAAGTTTGGCATCTCCCATTGATTTTCGCTAACCCGTTTGACTAAATTGCCTCGATCATCTTCAAGTGCATGTTTCTCAGCATGATAATATAAACTAAATTGGCATCCCCCAATCAGCAAGGGTTCTATCTCCTTTCCGTTTTCACCTTTTGACACCATCAAACACCACCTCTCTCCCACACCCCCTTTGTCTCTTCCTTCTCACCCTGCCCGATCACTCACTCACTCACTCATTTATTTTCCTTCTTTCATCCATAAACTTCCAAACTTTCTACATCGGTCCATTTATTATTTAACAGTGTATGTATGCAATTGGGATGGGAGTGGGGGAGAGACCTGTAAAAATGATGCAGAGATCAATGGAGAATTCCTCGACGGATTAATTTCAAAAGGCTTCGGTCGCATCGTGGGTTGCCCGCCTGGTAAATATTCTAACCCCACTAATTGATCGTGTGAGAGACTTTGGGTGTGCAGTGTGCACCAATCACCGGGGAGAGTAGATTACGATTAGAAAGAAAACAAGGAACGGCACGAGAAATGGACGGCGCAAATAACGAAGATTGAGCGACGTGGAACACAAATGGCAGTATGCACAAGGTAGGTATACATTGTTCGATGTACGACGGTCGAAACGGTTAATGGACTTACGAGGCTTAGCAATGTCGTCATCATCGAGTAATAGTGAATACGGAATGAATCCATCTAACGTAAAAAAAAAAAAAAACCTCTAAAGAGTTAAATACCATTGACTCTAAAGCTACAAATATATATATATATATATACATACATATAATCTTTCTAAAAATAGATATAATGGAATCATATTGAAATTCACAGGATATTATAGATAAGGATATACTGCAAACAGTTCACTGTAATCTTCATTGTCCACGGACATAAGAATGTCCAGTTTTAACAAGCACTGCATAGAGACATACATATACTGGCATTAGTATGAATTTAGTGAGTTGCAGTCAATTGAATCTGGACCGGATCCTCAAGTTCCACGAATTCACGGAATGGTAGAAGAACAAGAGCAAGAAAAAGAGAGAATGATTGAGGGTGGCTCCTGTGTAAAGTGGCAATTAATGAAGCGAGGCATTTGAGTACCGTGAACTGCCATAGTCGGGACGCTAATCATATGATCAGCTCATAATTAGCTCAATAATTGGAGGCACTTTCATTAACTAATTCCCTTTTAATTGTGACCGTGCAAATTAATCCTCGGAAACCAGGTTACTGATTCGGAAATCTTAAATGAATGAGATGTCTCATAAATAATTATCATTGAGACGGAATGGAAATACCACTTGAGTGTCAGAGAGTCAAATTAATCACCGATTCAGTCCCACTTCCATCTCGTTTTCCAGTTCCAGGTTTTGCATTCAGTACGCTGGCCACTGGTCGACACACACTTTCTAAGGACCCCGATCCATGTCCTCCGGGAGGATTGCCGTCCTCTGCCCACAAGATGATCATCATCAGTTGTAAGTCACAAGAAGATCGCCCTACGAAACTTAGTAGGTTGTGTGCGTCCCATTGATGTGATATCACGATTCGATAGTCAAAAGGGAAGATCATGTATATTGTGATCGACACATATAATATATATATGTGTGTGTGTGGGGTATTATTATAAGAAATTATGAGCTCCATACACTTTTTGTTTTTTCCCTTTTTCTGATCCCATGTGAAAGCTTATAGTGGGGGGGAAGAGATTATCGTTGATCAAGGGAGATTATAAATAAGAACAATTTGGCATATTTTGGCGGGGCCCGCAATCACCTTCTTGTGTGGAGTGGGCAGCACTGCTTTGCTTTTCCATGTTGCATGTTTGCCCTAATGGCCGGGTGGGCTTCAATGGAATTTAACCCACTAATGCTGCCCCCTGTCTGTTGGTACGTGCAAAGCTGCACAGACTATTACTTCCCCTCGCACGTGCCAGGCGGACGTTCTACCACATAATTTCGTGTAATCGGGCCCTCGTTGAGAAAGTTCAGTCCCACCGATCACAACCAAGTGCTTTCTGATTTGGTCGTTCAGAAAGATACACTATCATATTCCATTGTTCTGCCAATAATGTGCATCTTTGTGGCGCCATCAATGGATCTCTTGTTACACCTACCGCATCAAATACCCATTTGGCTTAAGCTCGAGATAGAACGGTTTCCGTAACCTTTAACGAATTGAGAAATGCTTGTTTTTTTTTCCGTTTATTTTTCCATGGAGTGTAATATTGAAACACATATAAGAAGGTACGGTTTGGTTTGAGGGGATAATGCAAGGCGATTTTTGCATACAAGTTCTCGATGAATTTGTAAACAACTGGGAGTTTGACCCTAAAAGAAAGTGTGTGTGTGCTGTCTGCGTTATAACATAAGAACTTGTCTGTGATAGTCAACTCATAATATTCCGAATCTTCCCATATATGTACACATAATTGGTTCGACAGGTGTCTGCTGCTCCCACCGCCACGGTGAGCTGAGCTGAATCGCACTACCGTCGACCTCTCCGATTTTAATAGTTCAGCTTCTTCTCCAAACCATTATTTCAATAATTTGGCAGACCAGAGGATGAGGAACTTTTCAGAAAGGCTGTCTAGCGTGTGCACGGCACGGCTATCGGGTAATTTCGGAACCGGTAGATACCTGTCCGGTTAAACTCCGGTCAAATCTTGATGAAAGTCGAGTCAGGTTCGTAGTAAAGAGCTTGAGAATCGATCGGTTCCTGTTCCTGCTGCTCCAACTCTTGCTCGCAGGATATCTGAACAGGAACCGAGTAAAAATATAAAACTCTTTTACACAATTAATTTGTTAGTGTTAGTGATTTTTTTTTCCATTCCAACTCCGATTCTTACACCCCGTTTGTAGTATTAGAATTTTAACTCGATAAATTTTCATCTCAAATAGAAATTATGTACTTCTAATCGAGTTTATGGTGTCAAAAATAGTTATTGACTTAGAGGCACCTACTAAAAAAACGTGCGACTCACAAAAATTTTACTTAGTTTAAGTATAATACACTAAAATTTTGAAAAATGACTATGCTAAACAAAAAAAAATTATGAAATTCAATTATATGATTAAACATTAAAAGTTAATAAATAAATTCTAGCAGAATATCCGAAATATATAGTATAGAGCAAGTTATTCTTAATATGATTAAGAATTTGGAAATTGACCCTCGAGATATTGTCCGGATAGTATTAAAAAAAAAACTATAGGATAACCGGACCAATTAGTCCTATAAATTTTAACTTAGAAAGAGGAAGGAAAGGTATATTCCATGAGAGGTTAATTGCACGGTACATGGTATCATCTTCCTTGCCGATCCGGATCCTCAGCATTCTCTCTGCACAGACGCAGAGAATGTCGTCATAGTCAACTAACTAGTGAATGGACAGATAGTCACTCCTCTAGTCGTGTTATCGGCAATCCCTTTTACAGTGACTCACTGTATATCTCGATAGTGATGGAGGATTATTGATCAGCACGACACCACGAAAATTGCTTGAGCCCAACTATTCCTGTGTGTTCACGTGGAAAGTCAATTCGAATTCCTCCCCCCATCTTCTCCCATATTTAACAAAATAGATTTCATTTACGATATCCATTATAAATTAAAATATTCTAAATTTAGTATTTATCAATAAATTCATATTGTTTATATTTCGTTCTTTCTCATATTCATTTCATTTCAAAACTCATGTGGCACTTTAATACATATATAAATAAATGGTGGCGTGAGGATTGGGATTGGGATTGGGATTGGTATTGCTGGTGGGGCAACAAAAGCACTAAGTACAAGAACCAGGCCAGGCCAATTCAAATGTGGTTCACTAATATTCATCACCAATAGACGCAGCGTCTATCCTCAAAAACAAGAGGAAGGAGAAAGGATTGGGAAACCAACATGTGGAGGACTTTTGAGTTTCATATTTAGGAAATATTTTTTAAAAAAACCGAACGACCTTTCTATGAATCTGAAATTTGAATTCTTTCTCAATTCATGTGAATTGCCTTCCCTAACTCCTCCTGCACCTTTATCCTTCCCACCATTTTCTTGAATTGTTCCACGGGAATTTATCATAAGCCCTTAAATTTTGTTTACATAAATCTATAATTTCAGCAGAAATTTATTCTTAGTATCCATGTTTATGTGACAACTCGATGTCTACTATTACATCCCTTTAACCACTCATCCTCTGCAATTGATTATGAATCGAGCTTTCTTTCAAAGTGAGGGTTCACGAATATCAAGATGAGGATCCACTTCCAAACTCTCCTATGGAGCAATAACTAGACACATTGCACATTTGATCTTCCAGACTTGTGTTCTCACTTACCAAGAGTTTCATACTCGTGCCATGTGAGGTCCCAGCCCACATTGTTGCTCGCTTTTTATACAAGTTAGATATTTATAAGGTTTTGTAATAAGATATTGGCTAACATGCAATCCAAAGATTCAAGTTATTGAGTAGTAATATCGTAATAAATCTTTTTTTATATCCACATAATATCTTTATTTAGTAATTTCCTAAAGTAACATTCAACTTTTTTAAATAATTGATTTTTTTTATTACAAGACCATATGTAAATCTTGTAAGAGACAGGAGGAATAATGAAAGGAGGGATACAAAATCATTTTATTTGTCAAATATTACAATTAAAAAAATAAAACAATTATAATTTTGCCCCATAGCTAGAAACTTAAACAGTTCTATCCTCCAAAGTATGACAATCCTAGTCTCTTGCACCATTTCTATAGAGAGGAGAGAGAGAGAGAGAGAGAGAGAGAGAGAGAGAGAGAGAGAGAGAGATTCATAGTGGAGGTTCACTTTATACTGAGTGAGTTAATTTAAGTGTTAAGACTTACAGACTTACAGACACACACAAACACACACCCGTCTCAGCCTATAAAAGGAGAAGCTCCCGAGTCGCCATTATTCAGTACTGAGTTTTGGCAAACACACACAAGCATATAGCTTCAGACCCCAGACGAATCTATAGCTGTTGTTCCTCTTCAGTCTCCTGAAAATGGTCATTCTTATCTTCCCTTCTCCCTCTTAATTTCACAAATCATAAATAGTGCAGAATAGTTCCGTGATGATGATGGCTGTATTCTTCTTCTTTCAGGAGGAGAAGATGAGTTGGGTAGTGGCAGATGCTGAGGATCACAAAGGGTTCCCTGCTGATAGGGCCAAGACTGGGGGCTGGGTTCCTGCGGCTCTCATTCTAGGTTCGCCCTTTTACATATCTCATTATTCAACATCTCTTATCGTGCGTTTATTTTCTCTCTTTGCACTTGAATTCAAGTTATCTAACTTTAACCTTGTACTGCATTCGTGTTTTATCGATCAATGCTTTCTCGCGTACAACATGAGTTCTTCACTTATGTGTCATATATGGTGCAAAATAATTTTGAAATGCAAACCTTCATGGATGGACCTCGATCTCTTATTCAATCAACTTGCATGCGCACCACCTCGTACATATGATTAATATATCATATGTCTGACTTATATATAATATGGTTTCAAGACCTTCTGCAGAAACCCTCATAGGTTTTCATATATTAATTAATGAACAAAAACACTCTTCATCAGTTTACGGAGATTCCGTGCATCTCTTCCCAGCAAGGTGACACCACAGTTTAAACCATACTCAATTTAAAGTGAAAATTTGAGTACTTGGAGGTGAACCAAACATATAATAAATGGGCCACTTAGATTTCCCTGTGCCTTTATCCAATCTAATCATTCATTTGCTGATCTTCTCCAAGCTAGTATTCTGTTCACTAATTCATACTGGATGACAAATTACAGAACCATTCGGCGGATACGGCATTGACAGGTGTAGAGATCAACATAATTATTTAATGAAGTGACCCATCTCTTTAGTCAAAATGATGTGCCTAATATGATTCCCTATTCATAAGCACTCTCCAACTTCTCAGTTAAAAGGCAGAGGTGGGTACTAATAATAGCTCTCAAGTCCATGTACATGGAAAAGGGTGATGAAAGTTGCCTCTTTTTTTATGCAGTTCTTTAAAAAAGAAAAAACTATTGTCGTATCCATTCAATATACAATAACTTAATAATTAATTTATATTCAAAAGAAACCGAGTCAATTTTTATGAATTGATTACTTTTAGGGTTTTGTTTACTTTATTGGTTGTCTGTTTTTCAATACACCTGCAAAGGCTTCACTTTCAGCCCTTTTTTACCCCTGCCTTTTGGCTCCGCTTCCATGCGTGACATTTTCTTTTGATGTCATTCTCTTGACTCATTATTGACAGTTCTTTCTCCATAATACGGCAATTTCATGACACACACGCATACATATATATATATATATATATACATTGCCTGTTAGAGTCTATCATATCTTTTTTCGTTTCTTTTTGGAGAAATTAGTCTTGTATATCTAAAGAACATGTGCATTCAATAATCGGACTTCGATTAACATGTGTCCTTAAGAACTTTCATCCGATCGATCAAATTCTTGGGTCGGTGGTGAAAGTAACATACTAATCAGAAATAGAAAAAAAATTACTTCCGCCATAGTCAATCAGACCATTTGACCTATCTAGTTCCGTATTTGATGTACGGTGCAGGGATAGAGATATGCGAGAGACTGTCGACGATGGGAATAGCAGTGAATCTGGTGACATACTTGGACGGGACGATGCACCTTCCAAGTGCAACCTCAGCAAATATCGTCACCGATTTCATGGGCACCTCGTTCTTGCTCTGCTTGCTGGGCGGCTTCCTGGCTGACTCTTTCCTCGGACGGTACAAGACCATCGCCATTTTCGCCCTGCTCCAAACTCTGGTGAGTCTCTTCGTCGATGATTTGCTTGGAGGCCACCATACTTTTTATTTGCAATACCCATGTTTCCCAGAGTTTATATAAAATTGGCTAAAATTTCAACTTGGAATGTACAGTAGACCTTGTTTAAGTGCAAGTTGTGCCCTTATTTAGACCTGACGTCAACTAATTTAACGGCATAACATTCCTGTACAGGGCACTGGCATGTTAGCGATGTCGACCAAACTGCCACAGCTACGACCACCACCATGTCGACCTCATAAGACGGTGTGCCACCAGGCAAACAGCTTCCAGATGGGAATCCTCTACCTCTCCCTCTACCTCATTGCCCTCGGTACTGGCGGGCTGAAATCAAGTGTCTCAGGCTTTGGGACTGACCAGTTTGATGCGAACGAGCCCAAGGAGAAGACCCAGATGGGATACTTCTTCAGCCGGTTTTTCTTCTTCATCAGCACGGGGACTCTGATGGCAGTCACGGTGCTGGTGTACATCCAGGACGAGGTTGGCCGTAGCTGGGCCTACGGGATCTGCTCGGTCTCTATGTTCAGTGCAATCTTGATCTTCCTTTCAGGAACGAAGAAGTACCGGTACAAGAAGAGCTTGGGCAGTCCCATAGTTCACATCTTACAGGTCCTCCTCAGCTCCTTCAAGAAGAGGAAAGTTGAGCTTCCGCCGAGCATGGGGTACCTGTACGAGGATGCCCCTGAGTCTTCAAGGATTCAACACACTGATCAGTTCAGGTATTATATTCATCTTTTCTGCGCTCCCACAAACTTATGCATCCAGCTATCATATTTCCACACTTTGATCTGATACCATGTTATAATCACTACCATTAAGGTGCTTGGACCGAGCGGCAGTGGTGGTGGAGGGTGATTTTCCCGGAGGTAGCAACACATCCGTGCCACCGAACCCCTGGAGGCTGTGCTCTGTAACAAGAGTCGAGGAAGTGAAGATGGTAGTAAGGCTATTGCCGATCTGGGCCACGACCATTTTATTCTGGACAACCTATGCACAGATGATTACTTTCTCGGTCGAGCAAGCCTCCACCATGGAGAGGACCATTGGGAGCTTCATGATTCCTGCCGGGTCATTGACCGTCTTCTTTGTTGCTGCCATCTTGATCACTCTAGCTATCTACGACCGAGTCATCGTTCCCTTTTGGAAGAAGTGGAAAGGGATGCCGGGTAGAACTTCCATATATAATACTCTAAAGTACAGTCCGCTTCGTTAAGCTTTGCCTTCATAATCTGAGACAGTATGCTGTCATTTCATCGGTGCAGGTCTCACCAACCTGCAGCTCATAGCCTTAGGGTTGGCTCTCTCGACTCTTGGGATGGCAGCTGCAGCAGTGACTGAGCGCAAACGGCTCTCGGTTGCCAGAACTGTGGGTCCCACGACCCTGATACTTCCCATAAGTGTGTTCTACTTGATCCCGCAGTTCTTCCTGGTCGGAGCTGGCGAGGGCTTCATATACACTGGCCAGCTCGACTTCTTCATAACCCAGTCTCCAAAGGGCATGAAAACCATGAGCACCGGCCTCTTCCTCACAACTCTTTCCCTTGGCTTCTTCGTCAGCAGCTTCCTTGTCTCTGTCGTGACGCGGGTAATTATATTACTAGAGAACAACGTGTGACATTACAATGATGCCTAAGAGTGTAAATCGAATCACTTAACCTATCATATTTTGACGTGTTGCCATTACGGACGACTGAAACATACAGGTTACCGGGACTGGAGGCCATCAAGGGTGGCTAGCTAGCAACATTAACTACGGGCGGCTCGATCTGTTCTTTGGCCTTCTCACTGCCCTGAGCCTCATAAACTTTGTGGCCTACCTTCTCTGTGCAATCTGGTTCAAGCCACAAGTCAACCTTAAACCGGTCTTGGAGATGGAGAACAAGATGGGCAGTGGGTCCAAAGCGGAGGAGAGGGTCTGACTTGTAAAGGAGGAAGAGAGCTCTAGGGTTTCAGCGGTATACTAAATATATAAGGACTCATAATGGTCTCGTAATCTCTTCTCCTGGGTTTGGGGGTTTTGTTCCTCTCTTGTTTCCTCACTTCTTCTCCTGTACACCATGGTGGAGCCATGTACCGATGCATATAAATGTTCGATGTTTGTGAGTGAAAGTTCATGACTATTGTCAAATTCGCCTTTACTCCTCGCCAATTTCGACTCCAGATTAGGTCACCTCTGATCTCCGTTCCCAATAAAATGTTACTTTCCTTGAAAAATGACGGTAATTAGATCTATGAGGTCCATCCCAATTAATTAATATTGATATTTGACCTTTTTATATTTTTTTTCTTCTCGCGCATGGAAGACATGTCCAACTCTTGACAACATATTAATGTCATGACTAGAAGTGTTAGTGTTAATCAGAGTCGGAGAAAGGAAAGACGGAAGCATCGGACAAGGAGTCAGTCCGTTTGTCTATTTCTACTACCACAAGTTACATCTAAAATGTTTCGATATCTCTTTTCTTACGGTTTTTAATTTGAGTATTGTAAATTGATATAATTTGTACTGTGAAAACTTTACTTACTAATGGATTAACTCGATTTAAATCTGACTTTGTCAGAACGAATAGACTTATAGGTTGATAAATATCATCCTGAAAGATCCGAAATTCTAAATTTGCCCCCGGTAGGAACCTAGTCACCTGTGCCTCTTTCACGGGAGACACGGATATCAAATTCATAGTGGAGGCTCAGTTCATGGTGAGTGTTAGTAATTAATGGTCGGGATTCGGGAAGGACACTAGTAGTGAATAGTGTCAATTAAAGTGATTGGAGGGGGAAAATTAAATCATTAAAAGATTATCAGATCTTCGATTTTAATTATTAATTTAAAATTGAAATGAAGAATACTTGCTGTGAATACTCACTTTCACTTTGGTTATTATTATTATTCATAATAAAAATAAAATTCATTTAGAGTACTAATTTTCTCTTCAATCACCAAAAGTTGCATCTATTCACCGCGCGAAGTGGCAAAAAAGGGATCGGCCCAATAAGCACGGCCCGGACACATTGTACGTCGACCTTTGTAGTCATGACACGGCCCGTATATCGATCGATGGCTTCTTACACGTTACGAGCCATTTTTACTTATGAAATACTTCTTATGAACAGTACGAGTGACGACCCACTTTGATTTTCAATTGTAAAGCCAATTTGCCGAATCCAGCACTGACATCCGCCGAGATCTATACCGTTAGTGAATTGAACGAGTCATGTTGAGTGCCCCTTTTGTTCTCGGTGCGAATTTCGTCTTCCTCCAATTAATGCCCGTGAATAATTAATTGTCCGATTGAGACCAGTCACTGAAAGTCCTGTCTCCATGACTCGGCCATTTAAAAAAGAAAAAAAAAAACTTCCAACCGTACTGCCTAATTTTCACTTCACGACTGAATATTAATTAATTTTTTAGCAAATTATTTACATTAAAACAAAAGTAACTGTCTTAGAATGCATCTAATGTATTTTGTATATATCATTGGGATTTAGAGGGTAGATAGAGGAGGAAAAAATGTGATGATTAACTTGAATTGGGCGGTGCCAGCCCTGCAAGATAGCATATTGGGTTGTGCTGACTCGGCCCATTAAGAATTAGCCGGCCTGATTTGCTAGCTCTAGGCGGCGGTATGGTGGAGGGTGACTTTCCAGGAGGCAGCAAAAAATCCGTGCCACCAGATCCCTGTAGGCTGTGCTCAGTAACAAGAGCCGAGGAAGTGAAGATGGCAGCGATCATGACCTATATATGCACAGATGATTACTTTCTTGGTCGAGCAAGCCTCCACTGTGGAGGGGACCATCGGGAGCTTCATGATTCCTGCCGGGTCACTGACCGTCTTCTGTGTTGCTGCCATCTTGATCACGCTAACTGTCTACGACCAAGTCATGATTCCCTTTTGGAGGAAGTAGAAAGGGGAGCCTGGTAGAAGTTCCATGGGCATAACATTCTGAATTACAGTCTGCTTCATTAAATTTGCCTTGATAATCCAAGACGATATGCAATCATTTCAACAAGTTGGTTTCACTAACCTGCAGCTCGTGGCCTTGGGGTTGGCCCTCTCGGCTCTTGTGACGGTGGCTGCGGCAGTGACCAAGCGCCACAGCACCGACACTTCCAATCAGCGTGTTCTACTTGATCCTGCAGTTCTTCCTCGTCTGAGTCGGTGAGTGCTTCATATATATATATATATATATATATGACTTATAATTTTAAAATATAATAGAAAAAAATGGAAAGTAAAGGAGTAGGAGGAATTGGAGGGAAATTTTAAATTATTAAAAAATTTATCTAATCTTTGATTTAGGTTACTAATTAAAAATTGAAAGAACACCCGTGGTGAATAGTCCCTTTGATTAAAATTACTAATTTCCCCTCCTATTAACACAAAAGTTGCAACTCTTCACCACAAAGTGTTCTTTCAATTATAATATATTATTTATTAGTATGATTAATATCTTAATTAAGAATAGATTTAATCTTTTTTCCAAATTTAACATAAATTTTTTTCACATATCCTAATCGTACACAAGTTATGCGCATGTTCTTCAAATTTAGTATGACATTCATTTTTCCATGTGAGATCATACCACGTCAGTGTCATGTAAAATATTGTTAGTCATGTCAGTAAAATTAACGTGACACATAAAGAGAATTTGACGGAAAATGAATGTCAATAAATTTAATAAATTGATATTTGATCGAAATATATAAAAAAAAGTCTACATTAAACTTGAAATTTTGGTTAAACTCTATACTTTATTAGGATAATGACTATTGTTATTGTTTAGTAAATACGATACTATCATACAACACACTCGTATCTGCTCTAAAATGGATAAGCTTCCATGTCACCGCTCAGTAAATGAGTTTTGGTAAGTACGGACGTATATGTATGGAACTTCAAATCACATGCAAGGCCAAGTTGGCCTTCTCCCGATCCGATCATTCTACGAATGGTAATTTTTATTTTCTCTTCTTTCTCCTCGCCATTGATAAAACTGTGAATATAGAATAGCCTTGCGACGATGACGATCGTGCTCTTGCTCATCAGCAGGAGGAGATGAGCTGGGCAGCTGCAGATGCTGTGGACTACAAAGGGCTCCCCGCTGACAAGGCCAAAACCGGGGGCTGGGTTCCCGCTGCTCTCATCCTAGGTCTGCACTTTTAAGTCTGATCATATATGATCATTCAACATCGCTAACGTGCATTTATCTTCTCTTGTTTGCGCCTTGGATTGGAGGTATCTAGCTGCCTTGCTATATAGTCTTAACACGACATGTTTATCAACCAAAGATTTCTTGCTCATTACGGGGCCGTAATCACTTATTATATACCATACGAGTGACCGACCCACTTTGATTTCCCTATGGGTCTCCGTAATCTAATCATTCCTTTGCTGAGGTTCTTTCCATCTAGATGACAAACCACAGAGCCGACTCGCCGAATCTAGCACTCACACGTGCAGAGATGTACATCATTAGTAAATTGAGCGATTCATGTTGAGTCCCCCTTTCGATTCACGAACAGCGTCTAATTTCTCAGGGCGTAAAAGGTAGAGGTGGGTCCTAATAATCCTAATTTCTGTAAACAGTAGAGATCCTATAATCTCTTAGCTTATTTGAGTTTGTCTCTCCTGAATCCATCTTCGTGGAATTAATATCCGTGAGGAATTAATTTTCCGCGGAATAATGATTGTTGAGAGTTCTGCCTTCATAACGCGGCCATTTCAGATCGAGCTGCTTAGGATATGAACCCCTTCAATATAATATTATGGGTAGTGGTTAGCTTCTTCAATGGCCACAGAGGATAATGGTGGGTATAATAGTAAGGAATGATTGCAGATGAACGCATTATCTCTTGATGGCCCTCAAACAGCCAATTTTTCCATCCTTTGATTTAGTTTTCGGATGGAAAATATATTCGTCGTCTTGTAGGTTAGATATAGTTCATCAAATTCCATGCATCCCTAAAGAAAGAAAAACTCATTCAGAAGATTCAGAACTCGACGAAATGTTAACGCGAGAAGCCATCAGCTTATTTGACCTCCGTAGTTCTTACTTTGGTTATCTCACAGTGATTGAAATATGTGAGAGACTGTCGACAATGGGAATAGCAGTGAACTTGGTGACATACTTGATCGGAACGATGCACCTCCCAAGTGCAACCTCAGCAAATATAGTTACTAATTTCGTGGGCACCTCGCTCATGCTCTGCTTGCTCGGTGGCTTCTTTGCTGACTCTTTTCTCGGCTGGTACAAGACCATTGCCATTTTCTCCACAATCCAAACCCTGGTAAGTCTCAGTTTTAACATGTGAATTGCACCGTGCATTCGAAATTTAGCTGATGAAAGGGTATCCACTGATTCAATGATGAGAAAATATTCCTCCCAGGGCACGGCCTTGTTAGCAGTATCAACGAAACTGCCACAGCTAAGGCCGCCTCCATGCCAGCCGCCTGAGACGGAGTGCCGCCAGGCGAGCAGCTCCCAGATGAGCATCCTCTATCTCTCCCTATACCTCATGGCCCTTGGTATTGGCGGACTGAAATCAAGTGTCTCGGGCTTCGGGACTGACCAGTTTGATTCGGATGACCCCAAGGAGAAGGCCCAAATGGCCTACTTCTTCAACCGATTCGTCTTCCTAATCAGCACCGGGACGATGGTGGCAGTCACCGTGCTGGTATACCTCCAGGATGAGGTTGGGCGTAGCTGGGCCTATGGGATCTGCTCAATCACCATGCTCGGTGCAATTCTGATGTTTCTTTCGGGGACAAAGAGGTATAGGTACAAGAAGAGCTTGGGCAACCCCGTAGTTCACATCATTCAGGTCCATGCTAGCGCTCTCAGGAAAAGGAATGAGAAACTCCCTTCAAACATAGGGGCCTTGTACGAGGATACCCCGGATTCTTCGAGGATTCAACACAGTGATCAGTTCCAGTACAGTTCAGCACTTAGTTTCCCCCAACTTATGAATCCTGCGACCATATTTATTTTTACAACTTCGTGACGTTGACCTGATACCACATTGAATCATACCACTCAGGTTCTTGGACCGTGCGGCAGTTGTGGTGGAGGGTGATTTCTCAGGAGACGGTGAAGCATCCGTGCGGCCCAGCCCCTGGAGGCTGAGCTCAGTAACGAGAGTCGAGGAAGTGAAGATGGTAGTGAGGCTGCTGCCAGTGTGGGCGACGACCATCTTATTCTGGACGACTTATGCGCAAATGATGACGTTCTCTGTCGAGCAAGCCTCCACTATGGAGAGGACCATCAGGAGATTCTTGATCCCTGCTGGGTCAATGACCGCCTTCTTTGTTGCTGGTATCTGGATCACATTAGCTGTCTATGACCGACTGATCATGCACTTTTGGAAGAAGTGGAAAGGGAAGCAGGGTAGGACTTCCATATATATTCTGAATTACAGTGCTACGTTAAGCTTGTCTTTATTTCCTAGGACATTGAATGGTGCTCGATTAAGAAGGCAATGCGATTATCTCACGATGCAGGTTTCACCCACCGACAAAGAATGGGGTTAGGGCTGGTGCTATCGACCCTTGGCATGGCTTCTGCAGTGTTGACCGAGCGGAAACGGCTCTCAGTTGCCAGAGCCGTGGGTCCCACAACCCCGACCCTTCCGGTGAGTGTATCCTACTTGATTCCACAGTTTTTCCTGGTTGGCTCTGGCGAGGCCTTTATGTACACTGGCCAGCTCGACTTCTTCATAACCCAATCTCCAAAGGGCATGAAGACCATGAGCACCGGACTCTTCCTCACCACTCAGTCACTCGGGTTCTTTGTCAGCAGTTTCCTCGTCTCTGTCGTGAAGCAGGTAATAATATCACCAGCTGAAGTTAAACAACCTATTCACCTGATGAACACCTTATTATTATACTTTGACTTGTTGCTGTTACGGATGACTGTAACATACAGATCACTGGAACTAGAGGTCGTCAAGGGTGGCTGGCCAAGAATATTAACTATGGACGGCTCGACCTCTTCTTTGCCCTTCTCACTGTCCTAAGTCTCATAAACTTTGGTGCGTACCTTGCTTGTGCAATCTGGTTCAAGCCACAGGTCAACCTTAAACCGGTCCTCGAGATGGAAAATAAAATAGTCGACGGGTCCACGGTGGAGGAGAAGGTTTGACTTGAAAATCAAAAGAGTTTTAGGGTCTGTAATTTCTCAACATTGATAATAAGTTGACGTCGTGATTGTGTTCGACTGTTTTTCTTCTCCTCTCCTGCTTCTTCACTTGTTCACCAGTATGTTCACTCGAGGGAGAGCCAACCATTATTGCATATATGTTCATGTTGCCCCTTAAAACTATTTTTTAGAAACTAAATCATACTTGGGCATCGATCCTCTGGCTAGGTGAGACACAAGCGCCATTATTGATTGGTGCTCTTTTGTGTAGTCTTCATTCATCTGATGTTAGCAAGTGAGATCAGAGCGCGTTCACAAGTTGGGACTCAGGGCATGATATTCCCTCTCTACGAGGGAAAATTGAATTCGGTCTTGGAGCAATTCGAGTTGTCGGGTGTCCACCGTTCACCCACCTCATTTTCTTCCCATCTGTTCGATTTGCAATCGCAGGGGAAAAAAAAAGAACTAAAAAATGCAAAAGGAGAGGAGATAGTAAAAGAAAAATGCATTGAAACGCGCCAGGTAGGGGTCGAACCTACGACCTTCTGCTTAGGAAACAGACGCTCTATCCACTGAGCTACAGGCGCTTATTGATAAGATTGAGACCTTGAAACAAAAAATAATACATTTTCATTGAATTTATGACTATTCATAGATTACGGCTCTGGCTTCAATCAGTGAACGATGGAAGCCTTTTGGAAGCCGATAAATTATTTACACATGATCCACAGAGTCTACAATTGACATCCATATTGTGTGTGGTACACTATATCAGTATCAAACGAAGGATGTCTCCCGAGTAGTTGAATGTCTTCTCCGTCTCTTCCAAGCAATGGTCCTTCTCCTCCCTGGTCCAACCCTGTCGACACAGTGAGAAACATTAACGAATACCCCCTGCAAAGTTATTAGTCCCAGTATATCTGTTATGGTATGTTTGGATCAAGAGAAACAACAGTAGCGGGAGGGTAATTAACAAACACCTCTAGAATATCTGGTTGCTTTTGCGTTGAACTCGATCTTAGAACATATTTTTAGGTCAGCATAGTACCAAACAATGTTGATTTTGGTTCCTCCAAGGCAGTTAAGATGCATGGAAACAGAATTTCTTGGTGAATCGGAAGATTAGTGCGGGGAAATGGTGAAGAGGATTTACCTCTGTCACTTTGTTGAGCTTGTCCCTTACATTCTGCAAGAGTTGGGGAAGCTCACCATCCCACTTGTAGAATTCCAGCTGCTTCTTGTTGAGTATCTTCTCAGCAACCTGTAGCACAAGTTTCCAGAGTGAAAAGTAAGAACAGAATCTGGATAGCGGCCGGGAACAGAGAACAAGGTTGCAGAGATGGTCTTTGTTTCGTTACCTTCTTGCCGATCATCCGACCACCGGCGCTGTGGGCAAAGTAGATATTGTAGAAGTGGCAAATAAATGCCTGAGGATCCTTGTGCGACAGTTCCTCAAGAAACCCTGCATAAGAAATGCCGGGATCGGACGGTTCGGGAATGGCGTGGCCTTGGTCTTTGAACCATTCTAGATCCTTGGCTAAATTTTCCGATCTTTCCAGCCTGGTATTTCTGAACTCAGCATCTGGAGCGAAAAGCAAACACAGTTAAGAATCGCAATGGTTCAGCAATCACACAAACAAACACCACCATCTGTGAGAGGAAAAGCTACTGCAGATGTTGATATTCATACACCATTCACGGCTGTATTTACTATTTAATCTTCTGGATGAGAACTATGAATATAAAAGATCTAATCGAAATGTCCATACTCCCGATTCACTCCAGCAAGAAATAAGTGTAACTACGCTGAAGATTAGAACTATGTCCCATGTGCGAAGACAACAACTGAATGTAATCCCAAGAACCGAATTTATCGACAAACTGATGGGGCAGATCGAAAACACATGGTTTTTGCCTCTGGCTAACGAATGATCTGTGCGATGTGAGAACGGTGTTATATCAATCAAGCGAGACCTGCTTCACCATCATCTGGTCTCCACAGCCAATAGAGCTGACGACGACTTATATCGAAAAGTCAAACTGGGAACTTTCTTAGGTGCTGAGGGGCGTCATGGCACTACTCATCAACACCATGGGTTTCCCCAAACTTTTTTGCCAATGGATGCATCTGATCGTGTGAGCTGCATACTACCCGATCATGTAGCTCCTCGAACATCTTATACGGGCTTAATTCAGCCCGATCCAAAATCCCGGTCATGCCCCTGGACTCCGGCCAATCTGAAGGGCCCATCCAATGATCGTGATCATGTTATGTGATGATCAAAAGAGGATATGGAGACCACATAGCCCACATAACGATCAACTCATCAATCGTGCATCAGATCAAAATCGCATAAATCAGGTAAATTTTTGACTTACAGCAAGGAAGGGCAGCCTTCTGAACGATGTCCTCAAGGGTGTCAAAGACCAGCTTGCTGCTAACGAGAAACCTGAGGTACCCATCAATAGTGGGCTCCCACTTAGCCACAGACCTCTCCTCTGGCCCCTTAGCCTCCTTTTCTCCCTCCCTTGCCTGCTCCCTCGTGTGTAGTTTCATCGCCACAGACCTCATCTCATCCACAAACCCACCGTGCTTCCTTCTCGGAACCTCAACGGTGGCTGCTGATGTCAGCGTCATTTTGGCAATATTCCGGAGCTTTCTTGATCTGAATATTGCTTTACAAGTTAGGCTATTTGAAGGGACAGGAGAGGTGGGTTGAGGTCGACTTCAATTGGGTATTGCTTATGTAATAGCAAATAATTAGAGAATCGGATGCGTACACGATACCTTTCCAGCAGGGCAAAGATAGAATGGGTTCAGCCAAGGATGAAGAACGGACGGAGACAGAAATGGAAGGAAAAGGGATAAAGCAAGGATTTTGGAATGGAGTTCAAGGCAAAGAGATAAGCATTGGGACTATTTTTTCACGGAAAGTAGTTGAATTATTTAATAAGAAAATAAATGGATTCGGGTGCAACCACCATTATTGCGGTTGAAGGCTCTGTAACTGCAAGAAGTCATTGTTTTCGCCTCAGATGACTTGTGGAATTGTAATCAGCCGTTAAATCTGTGGGTGCCTGCCAGAGAATGAAGTTTTTTCCTTTTCTTCTTCTCCCATCCATCGTCCATGCTGATTGAGCCCGAAAGATGATCATCGGATAGTACCAAGGATATTCTTCTCCGGTGGAGTAGTTGCGGCGCACAACATTCCAACGATCGGTTTTACATTTCTCCGGATTCCAGAGTTCAGATCGACTGCAACATTTCCCAAGACACTGATGATAGAAAATTTGGTCACCATTTAACTTGAAAATGCTGCCTTTAATTGGTTTGGTGATGGTCAAATCGCGCTCTCTGGTGGGCTTGGAAAACGTCGATCGAGAACATCCATTTCCTCAACTACATATGCTCTCATGGAGACTTGCGAAGGTGCGAATTTTCTAACAAGGCGAAAACTAACATGGCTTAGAACTTGAGTTGTCGAGGTTGAATGAACGGTAAAGGAACTTGTTTCGCTCGCAGTGATTGGCTCATCTTTACAGTAACAATACAATATCCTACAGGCCAGGGTCATAAAGGGCTGAGTCATCCAGAGATAATACTTCAATTGCACATGCGCCATCAATGGCGGTTTCCCGTTGGTGTATCCGTTCGGTGTGATGCTGGAAAATACATTCGTCTTTCCTTTTCAGAATTGAATGAAACAAAAAGGAAGACAATCTCACGCGTTCTTCATCGCAAAAAGATATTCGAGATCCAGAAGATAAAAAATTACTTCCCATATCTGCCCGGCCCCTTTTCCTTATCCTTTCCCCAGCAGCTTTTAATGTTTTGATATATAGAAGGGTTGCATTACCTGATCGACTAAAGGCAAAAGCCAAGTGCGGACTTGACTTATCGTTTCCTGGGAGCCGTTGCATATTCTGGGTATTCTCATTTGAATTGCTTCGATTTAAAACTCCCAGGTATCTGCAAATGATTGGATCACAGTTGATTCAGTTGATGTAGATCCGAAAACAGATCCTAAAGAACACACATATTGTCGCCTAGTTGAGCATTCACCCTACAGCACTAGTTTTAATCGGAAGAGTACAATCTTGAAAATGCACATCTTCTTCTTTCAGGAGGGTGGAAACAAGCAAATTCACGTGTTCCCTGTAAATTGTTTTCTCGGTTGCAGCAATGCGCTCTGCAGTCCTCTCCAAGAAACATGGGAATCTGCAAAATCTCCCACGCCTATTATGTCCTGGAAGATTGCCCCGATATCAAACTCATGAAGATAGGATATTAATGATCCTCCAAAAGCATTTGCCAAGTACCTTTGTTCCGGTATGCTTTGCTTGTTATCAAAGCGCAAACAATACTACGAAAAATTCTCTGCGCAGGACACTAAAACTCGGACATAGAAGATTCATGAAACTAAGGTAAGTCGATCTTAATTATACAGATCGACTTACCTTCTACCTTGCTCCTAAAATTTGTGTTCTAGCTTAATATATAGCATCATCCATATATGTGTCAGTGTATTATCATGCATATTAGATGCATAACGTGGAAACGGCCCAAGAAAAATGGGTACGAAAACACACAAGGAAAAAGGCTGAACTACTTGGCGGCTTGCTCAAGAATCGGGATCTTCTTCCATGTCTCCTCAACCCCACTCATTTGCAGAGGTGGTAGAGAGAAAACACTAACGGTCGAGCTCTTGCTTCTGATCTCCTTCAGTACCCGCAAAGCTGATACCGCGCTCTTCATGTACAGGCTCTCCATGTGCTCAATCTCCGTCAGTTCTTGGCTTGGTTTCAGAAAATTAACATTGTCAGTGGAGGTGGAGGCAGAGGTTGATGGGTCAGATGCTGCAACTCCATCTCCACTGATGGTAGGCTTGAGTGAAGATGGGGGTTCAATCTTTGGGAAGAGGTGGTCGAGCATCGCCTCGCACTCTTTCACAAGCTTGTAAAGGAGGTCCGTAGTGAAGAAGGGCTGCTGCAAGACCTTTTGGATAAAGGGTAAGCGGATCAAGGCTCCGGTTCTTTTGTCATACTTCTTCAGTATTTTCACGAGTCCTGTCAAAGAACCAAAGATTGACCTACTTACCAATCAATGTAACATGAGACGCTAAATCATCAACCCCCATTTCAGTTTCACAACTTGCATAATGCAGCAGATAGATTTAGCTCGGAATCTAGTTAGCTGGGAAACAGGTGGAACGCAACCAATATTCTAAATTGCTAAAGGGGTTCTTGGTTTCTTGAAGGTCATGTATCTGATCACAAAAAAAAAAAAAAATTTCTCAAAACAGCAAACAATTAAAAGAGCTAAGCGATACACTGTCTATACATAATGAATCTTGCTCTGCCTAAAATGGACATATCACAACCTGCCTCTGGGATATGATATCTTTGCAAACAGGGATAGAGACAGCCATAAGTAAAATCAAGAAACCAGAGAAAAACCCATGAACTTGACTAACAAAACAACGCAGACCACCAATAGCTAAGATTTTCTTGGCAGTGGTCCCTCTTTAGAGATATTTACTTGCATATGATGAACGTACGACTGTGGAAGTTTATACCAGTCAAGGAAATGACTCCCCCCACACACGCACAAACATATATATATATATATACACATATATATAGTAAGCAAGAGAGAACTAAGAAAAGAGGGTACCTGTATAATTGAGTGCGCTATAGTTTTCCAATAAAACCATCTCTCCATGGAAGTCCACAATTTCTCTCCTAATTTTTATCATTTCCTCATTTAGGTCCTTCGATTTAGCCACTCTATCCCGTAGTTCCTGTATCAGTCGTTCACACAAACAAGAAATGGAGACTATGAGTGGCCCAGCAAAGTCCCAGACTTATTTGCTGCTGGAAAGAAACCATTCAGTGGTCAACTTCCGTTTGAAGCATCACTATGAACAGACCTTCCAACTCAAATATCAGGTTATAATTTAAAGCTATATAGCGTTAGGCCGTCGGGTACATATTCCCATACCAACAACGGTTCACTGTTCATCATTAATTTGTCCACTAAACTCCTCCATTCTTTCACTTGGAAATAATAGTTCTCAGCTCCACGGTTAGTATGAAATCTAATGAATCGCAAATCCGATCTGTCCTATTGCTAGTATGTGCTCAATCTGTTAAATATACCCTCTAAAATACCACATTTTTCTACTAGGTCAATCTTTTGCAGCGGTACTCGGTCAACAATTAGTCAAATATAATGCAATCAGAAAAGACACGGACCCACATGAGATTGAACCGCCATTATTAAAAATAATGGTGGATTCATCAGAATTCAATATTTAATCCTACCATTACCTACTCTTCTATTCCAACTCGTAGCACGTAAAAGATGTTACCCAGTCTATTTACTACATGATGGATGGATGGCATGTGATTCAACAAAGCTTCAGTCGACAAAAGGGCAATATTTTTTCCTGACTATGGACGAGTTTATTATTAATGAATCTATCCATAGTCTTCACATAATCGGATGCTTTTGTGACAGGTTAAATTGCTCTTACTCATAATAAAAGTTCAAAAAAAAATTGTTAACATCAACTGATTTATTGTCAAATATATGTTTCCAGAGTTCAAATGTAGGTTTGCTATACAAAAAGGAGCAACTGAGACAAGGCAGGGCCTTCCCCATAAGAAGCATCATTCTAGATGGAGTTCAGATCCACAATTCAGACATTAATCTGAAAGTCGACCAAATGGGCTCGGTTTCAGCTCGAGGTTCTGATGAATCTCAGAGAAAACACGTAGATCTTGTCTCTCCTCAACCAGGTTATCTCCTAGAGCAAGCAGACTGAGGCAAAAAAGAGAGCCCGAGGAGGAAGAGAACCGAATTGCTTACCTTCAGCCTGATTATATACTCCTCCTCCTTCTCGACGAAGAAAGAGTTGAACTTCTCGAGCTCGTTCTCCAGCAGCAGAATGAACTCGGTCTCCTCCTTAGACATTCCATCGGCAGCCTCCCCGCCGTTGACCCTCGGCCGCTTGCAAGCCCTCTCCCCGGCCCGCGAGCTGGGGTCGATGAGCTTGAGCTTCTTCTTGAGGTCCTTGTAGGAGAGGAACTTGTCGCGCCATTCCGGCAATGTCTCCTCGATCTGGTTGCTCAAGCTCTTCCCGAACTTCATGGCGTGAGGGACTGTTTGGCTGGCTGGCAAGAAAGTCAGCGACTAACTGATGACGACAGGGAAAAAAAAAACAGAAAAACCTTCGTGGCGGTGCGAAGTGAGCACTCTGGGTCTGGGAGGAGGCCGATGGCAGGGAAGGGGAATATAACGGAAAGGACAAGAATATTCGGCGATCCGTTCTTCGAATATCCCTCCCCCATTTTTTCCCTTACGTTTATAAATAATAATAAAATAAAATAAAATAAATGCAGAGTATGTTTCTTGGTTTTATTCCACCTCGCCCTTATAATGCACTTGGACTATAATGGCCTCGATCGATCCATGCCATCTAAAGTCAGGAATAAACTGTTCAAATCAAGAATTTTTTTATTTATAAAATTTGAACTTATGTGCCTGAGACAATTTAGAGCTAACTAAAAATTTTCATTCCCTTTATTTTGTCTATAATTAAATATAACAGATTAATGGACGGCGCATGATCAAGCTAAGCTACGTTAATTCACCCTCCAATTAGCTCAACTTCTTCAAAGGTGATATACGGTAAAAAAGAAACTGATAAATTTAAAATAATTTTTTTTATAGAAATTATAATCATGATGCTTCCAAGGACTGTGGAATGCCCATCATAACAGGAAAAGAGGACAATAGGCGCCGTGACTTCATTTTATAGGTACATATGTATATGTATATGTATATATTGGACAAGTAATTCATGTTATATATGCATATGGCCTGCACGTCAATTCAATGTCTCGAATTTCTCAATTTTCGATAAATGTTTTTCTAAGACATTATTATTATATTTTTTTAAAAAGGAAGATTATTCACTTGCCATCCTAACAGGAGCAAAGATTTTGTGTATGTGTGGCTTAGAAGTTAAGAACAAAAGGAAAATTAAAGTGGGACACAACTTTGCGTGTCCTGAAAGAAGCTACATCGTCATTTATACGTTTTCTATAGAATATTATGACATTTTTTAAAATACTCTAAAATATATACAACTTTAAATATTCTTCTATTTATCTAACGGTTTGTTTACGGGATAACATGAGTACTAATAATGTTAATTTTTTTAATTAGTCGCTGATATTATGGTGATAATTTGACACATTTTTCACATAAAATACTCTCAGTAAGCTGCCATATGTCAAAAGTATGTGGCAAATAGATGTGCCACACCCGCGCTTAACCAAAAACAATTAATGTCATCAGTAATTGTGAGAATTTATGGAAAACAAATATGTAAACGTAAGAAAACATTGAAGGAAATGCATATTTGAGTGAAAATAGAAAAATGTCATTATTTTTTATACCATTTTCCAATAATATAAGGTTCATATTTCTCTTTCTCAGGCATAGTAGTGATAGACTGTATCTTTTCTCACACATACACGTGTGTGTCTATATATATATTAAATTTTAACTTATTTGACGATTACTTGTTTATAATATCAGTTACTTCTTATAATAGTATAGTTATTAATCTTTGATGATCATCTAATTGCCGGTGCTCGAGCTACTACCGCTAATCCAACGGCAGAGGGGAGTCACGGGCGAATGTGGTGGATCGAGATGGAAAGAACCGAGAGGGATGCGAATAAAAAAGATAGGCGTCCACCGTGGACCAATGTGTAACATTAGGAATCTGGAGGAAGGAATGGTATAGAGAGTGGAATATTCCTACGGAGATGAGATTTTCGCCATTCCCTATTGGGAAAGATTCGGATATGCGGCGGGAGATATTCTTCACCTATCACTGTGCTTTGCCATAAAAAAAGGGCCCACAAATTCCCTCCTTCATTTTCCCACTTTTAGTGCCGTTAATCAATGCCACGGTCCCCAAATTCCTTTTTTCCCCGGTCAGTCCCCAAATTCCTTTTTTTTTTCAATTAAGGGTATAAGAGTAATTAAAAATGAGCCAATGGTAGAGTTTCAAATTTTAGTGGTAAAAATCCAATTTATGTCTCTTGTTAACAACTCGAAAATAGTATAATCACTCGAACCGTAACCCCTTTTTTACTATAGGTATTAGACTCTCAGACATACTAATTCTTGATATATTCATGTTAACTCTCAATCAATATCAATATTTAAAATAATTATATTTGATATATGATATTTTATAATAATTGTATATGTTAAAACAATATGTGTTCACGTGAGTTTAAATAGGGAAATTGCAAATTTCGAACTTAGAGGAGTGGAGGGGTAGATGTATTTGTATTAAGAATGGAGACAGTTATGATGGCTCGATGGCGACCAAAGTGAACAATCGTCATTATCAAATCAAAAGCACGACTAGCATATTCCCGAGTTTGTGCCATTCCACAGGTCCACCACGATTATTTAAAAAATAAAAAAGAAGAAGAAAGAAAGACGAGAAAAACCTCGGTTGGTCGGTCCACACATTGATAAACCTTCGACCAGTAAGCAAAAGTATCTGGCCAACTTTACTCAAATTACATTATTATTATTATTATTATTATTATGTAAAATCTCTTCTTATTTATTTGATATATGCCCCTGATATTATAAAGTTCAACCGAATTAGAATTCATTGGAGTTAACTCTTCTTGTAATTATGGATTCGGTGCCACTCTACATATTGGATGTCGATATCTTATTTATGAGAATAAATTCGTTTGCATTTTTAATTTTTTTTCTGATGTAAATTTGTGAGGCTTGCTGGAATCAACTCCCCGTCGGTAGGATATTCCATAATGCTATTCCATGACTTTGGAAGTTTCTCAAATAATTTACACGCTCAAAGAAATCCAACCGCATGTATTATACTAAAGATTTATAAATTTATATTAAATTCAGCATTCTCTCTCTCTCTCTCTCTCTCGCTGTGGGTGGCACATTGCGTACCGACCCATCCAGTTAAGTCGGCCCAAACATCTTCATGTCTCGAGTAGAGATATAAAATGGGCCCGTTCGGCCCGGGTCTAACCCGTCAAAACCCATAACCTGCCAAGACCACCCCGAACAAGCCCGTAACCGCCCTTATTTCGTCTCTTAGTTCATGATGGGTAATTCATTGAGTACACATACCGTTCATATTATTCTCAGTTGATGACGAACAAACAATCATCGGATCCCCAAAAATCAACCAGAGGTCAGTGACGGAGACATAGCCAATGGGAGGCTAACTATCCACAGCATCCTCAAACTAGCATATTACCGCTTTTAATGGATTTATGAATGATTATAGGTTGAGTTTAAAAAATAGGTCCGTTAAATTAGAACCGACTCGGTATATTTTCTCTTTAAATCAACTAAAAACCATTGCAATTTAAACAGTTCAATTAACCGGTTCAAATTGTCGAACCATATTTTTAAAAAATATTAAAATATTGTAAATATATTAGAAATAAAATATAAATACATTAGAAATATTTTTTAAAATTAAAAAATAGTTAAATATAAGCTATTTTACAATTGTATATCATATTTTCTACCGCTTCTTATTAAATTTCATTTTAAATGGATTCACTAATCTTAAATTTATATGTTTAATTAATCTTTAATTGAAATTTTTATGATTTTAATATTTTCCTTTTGTTGTTTTTTTATTTATTTATTTTCATGTTTAGATGTAATTTTTATTTAATTTATATTTAATTTGTTAAATTTTTTTTATATTTTAAAAATATGGTTAACTGAACTATATAACTGATTTGAAATAATTCAGTTTAATAATTATGTAATGATTTTGATTCAAGATATAGTATCCAAACTAAACTAAATCGAACCATGAGCATGCTAATTGTGATACCAGGATCAGGAGTTCGTGCAGAGTTGTCCGGCGTGGAATTCAACCCGGGAATTCCTCTGTATCGAAATTACATCACCTGCGGGGCCATGATTACTGCTTCGATCAGAAACGTCTAAAATCTTTCCGTAGTTCTATCGCAGTTTTCCGATTCGCTTGCTCACCCTCGGCCTATATATTCTCTTCGCTGTACGAGGAATTTCTTCAGATAGATATGCCATGCAGATATCATATGCATCCGACACTTACCTCTTCCTTTTAACTTTCTCGGAATATGGCGACACGAATACATCGAATTATTAGATTTTGGTCGCATCTGCACATAGTGCGTCAATTGTTGTTACTTCCGTGCTGAGACCGGTGCTTCTCGGGGCTATGCGTCGAACTGGAGATACAGTCAAAACGGCAAAACATAATTGATGACTTTGAATTAGTCGCATCCATGCCTTCAACTATCGTAACATATGCCAATAAATTGAGTACAAGGAACCTCTGGTAGGATGCGCCCGATTCGGGGGTCAACTCTTTTCTATCCGAACTCCAGCACTCCACAATACATACATATATATATGTATGTCTGACAGAGAGGATATTAGATTAGGCAAATTGAGAATTTAGGACACGCCACAAAGTGCGAGACCCTAATGATAAGGTAGGTAATGTTTCATCATTATTCTATTATTTTTGTATTAACGTGAGGCTAATCTTGATCTAGAAAATTAAGGTATGACTCAATGAATGTGAGCTGGAATTTTCGTATTCTTTGGTGGGTCAACGTTCTAATCCATCTCCAGTGTGCTCGTTGTAAACTAGACCACTTGTAGCACTGGGAATGTATCAATTTCAATGCACGCAGCTCTTGTATCAAAATCGGTCAGACAACGGGCTTGCTGATTGGTGTATTCGACCAGTGAAATCGCCCGGGACTAGTGAAAAGCAGGAAAAATCTACGACAGTCACAATGTATGAGTCAATGACTTCGAAAATTGGCCTGGTGGGTAACCCTAGATCTCTATATCGGTTTTACATGCACCAGATTTGGATGCACGGGTAAGCTAGCTGATGTTTTTTAAAGAAACGACGCCATTGATTTGTGTTCATATTGAAAATACTTGCACGTGAAACCCATCCTGTCTCCCCAGTTCAAGAAATCATGTCCTGGAAAAATTCAAACTCTAGGAACCCCCAGCTAACATTTTTATCGCAGAAAATTAGAAAAATATAAGAGAGGGAAGTGTATACAATAGAAAAATGGGATGGTAATAAGATGGAATCGGCAGGGCGTTGTTCTATAATGGAACTGATCAAATACACTTATGATAGTCCACCAATTTACAATTTTAGGAAAGTAATTAAACAAAAATGATAATATTAAGCAATCCTATAAACATTTAAATTTGCAAAATTTTAAATTTCGACTAATCTAATTATAAAATATGATATTATTGTTAAACATATAATTCCCTAATATAATAAGTTATGCCTAAAATTTATCCTTAAGAAACCTAGTGGAAAGCACAATTAAAAAAAAACCCTAGTGACCATTAAAAAAAAAGTCTAGTTGGTTGGCCCTTAGAAAATAAAAAATGGGATGCTTCAACCTACACCCTTTGTTCGTATAAATTTAATGATTGCACAAATTGACCTTGGCTTTCCATGGAACTGGAAGGACGACTATTCTAGAAAATTCTCTAGAAATGAACGCTGTATGCACTGATTGTCATTATAATTCCAATATCACCAATAAGATATAAATCTCGTGCCAAATTGATAAGTCCATCTTAGCAGAATATTTGACGGAAAAATATATATGATTCAGGAGCACCGTATACATGGATAAAATAATGACAATCCTTACATGTATACACATACACATATATATATGTTGCGTCCTCGAGGAAGCCTTCCTGCGAGTTTCGTTTCTTTTTGTGTGAAGTTGGGAATGTTCTTCATTTGATTGCCGAGTTGTGTTTTTAACGGGACGCAGCCGTTGATTCAACAGAGACCCTTCTTCTTCTTCTTCTTCTTCTTTGAGAACTGAGAGGTCCACATCCAGTAATGGGGGATGATCATCAAGTGCTGCTGCACGGAATACTCCATGTGACAGTATGCGAGGTTGACACAGTTTCTGGTGAAAGCCACAGCCTTATCTTCCTCAAGGTATCTTACAAATCTATACATATATACACACGCCCTGCATTATCTTATTTCTTCCATAGAAGTCAGAATGATCGTTACATGGTTACATTTTCTAGGAAAATGATGCTATGGACCTGATTTTCTGTGTGTACAGTGTATGCCATCTGACGCCAAGCCTGAGTTTGGAAGGTCATTGGCTTATTGCTGTCTAATTGTCCATGTTGCTTTGATGCTTGACATTGTTTGTTGGTCCATTACAATAGGATATAAGGCACTTACAATATTCATGCTGTCTTGATGAAGATCTGAATTGAATGATGGAGAGATTTGAAAGAAATGCGGTACTAGGAACTCCAACTGCCATACCCTGGATTTTCTTGCTGGGTGATTATGTATGCTCTGAGTTTCTTTTCAGTGTGCAATGCCCAGTATTTAGAAGGCTATTTTTCGAACCAATGCCGAGGGTAAAACTTCCTTGATTGTGTATTTTTCTTAGTTGGAGATTGGTCTGGCTAGGAGTTATTAAATTCACAAGATTCTCCTCCAACCACTTCATTTTACCGGTTTCCATTATCAAGGAAAGGAATTTATTTCACAGTTGATCAAGAGCTTAGGGAAGTGTCTTGGGCTCGGAAGAGGAACTTTCAAACTTTATACTGCAGTTCACATCGGAAATGCCAGAGTTTGCAGAACAAGGTTGGTCGAGACTGAAAGTTGCAAAACTCGGTGGGACGAATCCTTCCATGTTTATTCTGCACACCTAGCCTCTCACATCACCTTCTTCATCAAGGAGTTCAATCCCTTTCCTTTGGGCCCCAAAGTGTTTGGGGTCGCCTCCATCCCAATAGATCAGAATCTTCTATCAGGACAAGCAATCAATGAGTGGCTCGAGATCTCTAGACAGAAACACATAGCTATCCTCCAGGGTTCGAAAATCCACGTGAAGCTAAAGTTTGATAGCGTCATTCGAGACCCAAACTGGTCTAAAGGGATTGGAAGTTCGAACTACCTTGGAGTTCCTTCCACTTTCTTTCCACAAGTGGATGGATGTAAAGTTACCCTTTATCAAGATGCTCATGTTCCGGATGATTTTACCCCAGATTTCCATCTCCCAGAAGGGAAACACTATCGACCTTATCAATGCTGGAAGGATATTTTCGATGCGATATCTAATGCGAAACATTTCATTTACATAGCAGGTTGGTCGGTATATCCTCATGTCACCTTAATTAGGGACCCAGGGAAGAAAAGGTGTGACGGAAATCAAAAGACTCCCCTAACCCTTGGAGAACTCCTTAAGATTAAGGCTATTCAAGGAGTTAGAGTCTTAATGCTTGTTTGGGATGACCCAACTTCCATTAAGTTGCTGAACCGGGATGGAGTAATGACCACCCACGATGAAGACACTAGGGATTACTTCCGGGGCTGTAGAGTCCATTGCGTTTTGTGCCCACGAGATCCTAACAAAGGGCAGAGCCTTGTTCGAGACATTGAGTGTGCTATGATGTTCACACATCATCAGAAGACTGTGGTTGTGGATGCTGATGATATTCCTGGCATTAATTCGCAGAAGAGAAGGATTGTCAGTTTCATTGGTGGGATCGATCTCTGTGATGGGAGATATGATACTCCCACACACTCACTTTTTGAAAGCCTGAGTTCCGCACATAAGAATGATTTTCGTCAACCAAACTTTTCAGGAGCCTCGCTATATAAAGGTGGGCCTCGATAGCCCTGGCATGATGTCCATTGCCGCCTTGAAGGGCCTGTAGCATGGGATGTTCTGCTCAATTTTGAACAGCGATGGGGAAAACAAGGAGGTGACAGTGATTTGCTCCTCAAGTTAGATGACCTCGGAAATGTCTTCATTTCTCGATCAGAAAGTGGCTTTTGCAGAGACTTGGAGACATGGAAAGTCCAGATATTCAGGTCAATTGACACCGGGGCAACTTCGGGACTTCCAAACTCGGCAGGTGAAGCATCTGAACGTGGCTTAATCATAGATAGAGAGAATGTCATTGACAGAAGTATCCAGCATGCTTACATAAATGCCATTAGGAGGGCAAAAAATTTCATCTACATTGAAAACCAATACTTCATCGGGAGCTCATTTTGCTGGAGAAACTTGAATGATGCAGAATTCAAGGATGTCGGAGCAATGAATCTAATCCCCAAGGAGCTCTCCCTCAAGATTGCCAGCAAGATTGCGGCTGGGGAGAGATTTGCTGTCTACGTCGTGATCCCGATGTGGCCTGAAGGAATTCCTGAGAGCAAATTTGTTCAGGCGATATTGCATTGGCAGAAAAGAACTATGGAGATGATGTACCACGACGTTATAAAGGCCATTAGTGATAAGGGAATAGAGGCGGATCCATTAGAGTACTTGTCATTCTTCTGCTTGGGAAACAGAGAAGTTGAGAAGGCTGGTGAATACGTCCCACACGAGAAACCAGGAGACATTACAAACTACAGAAGAGCACAGGAAAATCGACGATTCATGATCTATGTTCACGCCAAGACAATGATCGGTAAAAAATTCGATACAACAACTTATATACTGTTCTCACTGCGATCGATAATAAGTTGATCATAACATCCTATTTGCACAAAAGACAGGATTCATATCTTGAATTCTAACGTTCTTGCTAACATTCTCAGTCGATGATGAATACATAATCATTGGATCTGCCAACATCAACCAGAGGTCGATGGATGGAAGCAGAGACACGGAGATTGCAATGGGCGGCTACCAACCCCATCACCTGGCGAAGGAAAATCTGGCAAGGGGTCAGATATACGGCTT
Organism: Sonneratia caseolaris; assembly: GCA_900006705.1. NCBI lineage: Eukaryota > Viridiplantae > Streptophyta > Magnoliopsida > Myrtales > Lythraceae > Sonneratia > Sonneratia caseolaris. The sequence continues at coordinate 1,312,365 of CXYZ01012656.1, forward strand.
CCGGATGGCCCTATGGCACGAGCACATTGGCGAGTTCCTTAACTGCTTCAACGAACCCCAGAGCTTGGAATGCATCCGCAGAGTGAACGAGATCGCCGACAGGAATTGGGGTCTCTATTCAAGCCAAATGCTGGAGGGCGATCTGCCGGGTCACCTGCTTATGTACCCCATCGGGATTTCCGAGGACAGCGAGGTTGTAGAGTTGCCCGGCGTTAAATTCTTTCCCGATACGAAGGCCAAAGTTCTCGGCTCCAAATCACTTCTCCTGCCACCTGTACTCACCACTTAGAGAACTAGCGTTGTTCATGGATTAGCTTGAATCCCAATTCCTTTTACATTACTTCATCTGTCCTTTGTTGAGCACGAGACATTGTAGTCTAACTCATCTCCTCACTCCTTCAGTAAAGTTTGTTCGTTATGAAATTTATATTGGATTTCACAATTTTTGCTTTTTTTTTTAAAAAAAATTAAATTTATATTTCTATCTTTAGAAAACCAGATTTAATTATCCAATTGGTTTTAAAGGCCCACATATATCTTCGGGGCCCAGCCCATTTTCGGGCGGATTGATTCTTCTCTACCCTGCCCCTGCTCTGTTATTTTGCTGCGGTTTGGTTACTGAGAGTTCTTCCGCCTCTCTCGGCCATCTCTGACAGGCGAGGAGCTTCTTCTGGCCTTGCAGCCGACGAGTTACTGCCCAGCCAGCTGAAGTGGTGGAGGTAACGGTTGTTTTCATCTCGGGGTCTCGTAGTTGCAGTTCTGAAGAGCTGACTGAATTTTCGGGCTTAGGGTTGTATAATTGATTGGTGGCAGAATATATGCTTTGATTTTGTCATTTCAATTTCTTGGTATTTTGAGTATTTAGACATCGGAGGGGGCCAATTTTGAGCTCTTGTATTTCAAGTGTCGATCTTTGGCATTAGGAACAATGAAGGTGCGATCGTCTGTCAAGAAATTGTGCGAGTTCTGTAAGACCGTCAAGCGACGCGGACGTGTATATGTTATATGCTCGGCAAATCCTAAGCACAAGCAGCGGCAGGGCATGATGACATTTGCTCATGAAGGGCAACTTCCTCTCCCCGTGTACGGATCTTCTCCTCTTTTTTTATTTCTTCGTCCTTTATGTTTGATTGGTAATTGTCACTGTACCATATATTGAGACTCTGAGAATTTGGAACATTTGATGGCAATTAACATAGACCCAACCATAATGGACGTCAGCTCAATCTGAAGGAAATTATGTTGAAGCCTTGCGGAATTATTATGAAGCTATGTTGCAGACAGTGATAAAACATGTTAGAGAAAAAACATCTGTCAACGTTTAACAACAGTAGAAATCGTGTATTTTTCACCTCAAACTTATATATTTTCGGTATGCACGTCATTGTCAGTTATTACAGTTACACTCTACTGGGATCAACAGTCTGTTAACTTTATTTACAAGTTTAATACCTGTCCTGATCATTGAAATTCCAGAAGTTTATGTGGAGATGTTTTAAAAATTTTCGATACTTCTTCTGCTGACTGATTTTAGGAACATCTGAAAAATGCTTTGAGATTGTTTCTTTCCCTGAACCACTAATTTTAATGATTGGTTGACTCTTTCGACTGCCCAGTTATATCGCAGGATTCACCTACATGAATCTGATCCAGGATATCACAGTACTTGGACAATGTTTAATTTTGAGCCTTGGTATGCTTGAGTTCTTGAAATGGACTTTGGAGTGATAGGGTGTTGGTGGTTTTACTGCAGGTCCACGAAGACGAGCTGCAAGCAACTAATCACTCCCAGCAATCCATTTTTCACTCAGAGCCCTGGCCTGCAATCAACTTTTGCTTCTCTTTTCCTAAGGAAGCGCGAGCCTTCTATGCTGTTCGGGTGGAGAACTGGACTCGCATCCCTCCTGTCGAAATAGAGAGCAAATTTTTTGCTTTTACCGTCTCAACATGTTTCAGCAATGTCTCCTACCTTGAGTCTTTTGAACTTAAACATAAGATGCGTTTGAGACGCTGCACTAAAAGTTGTTTGAGTAGTTCTTGGGACTGATTTAGAGCATCAAAGGACTAGCTTTCAACCGTGTGGCATTCGAGCAGATTGGAGGATTTTAATGAAATAAGCGGTTGCGAATTTGTGATCCCATTTGCCTTGGCTAACATCAAGGAGCATTTACAGACCACATGTTTTAACTGATGCACCTAAAAAAAAAGCCTGATAAGGAAAATTGTTACGAGCCTTAAGCATCCGTTGTAACAGAGGGTGACAATAGAGATGATGAATTTGGGCTGGGCCGAGTCCCGGAATCAGAGCTAGGGCACGGACTGGCAGCGCAATCGAAAAGGGTGGAGCTCAATCAGGATCCCCAAGAAGTCGACAATTCTGACGGGGATCGATCGTTTCCCCCGAAAAACGACGGCTGCGGAGCCACCTCAGCGGCCAAATCCGACAAGGATTTGAAGTTCTTCTTGGCGTTTCATTTATCTCGGGAGCTGCTCCTGTTGAGAGCAAGATAATGGTAACACTTGGCAGTTCTGCGACAGTTTGGATCCGCCATATTCTAGCTTGTATGGGGTAAGAATCTAATCTTGCGAATTAGATATTAAACTCTCGAAAGCAATTCAGTTAATTCTTTGAAAAAGAAGGTTTACTCTTTTGGGTGCTAGGGATCAAGAAGTACGAGAGAAGCCCCTGAGCATGATTACTACTACCTTTTTCTGCCCTGTTTCGGTTTTTTTCTGCTTCAAGTGTGGTGGAAGGGTATTGGGGTTTTCTAGTGTTTGCTTTACATATTTTTTTTCCCAGATATTTTGTTGGTATATCATACTTAATTGTTGGGTTTACTGAAGAGGTGGGAAGCTCAAATGCGTGCGATTAGATAGTTCCGCTATTGTTACTGCTGATGATCGCTAGAAGTTGCTCTGCTGGTGGAAATAGTCATTTGTTACGTCAATGGATTGAAAATTATATATAGGTAATTCCTCCAGATTCTTGAGTCAGCAAAATGAAAAACTATGATGTCCTGACAAAATTATGACCAGTGGCATGATTAATATTTGCCATTATTTAGAAAATACACATGGATGAAAAACCGAGACCTTCTCATTGAAAATGCTGTTGTTAGAATTTGATTGCTGAGCAGGAACAGGATGAGAGTTGGCTAAATGTTTCTTTGATCCATGTCCATATAGAAGGTCAAAATGTGAAAAATCTCTTCCTGGGCCAGTCTAAAAGGTGAAACTCACTTGCTATGTTAAACATTTAGAAATAAAAAAAATTCAGGTGGTCCTGCCATGGATTTCTTATTATGAAACAAAGGAACATATTACTGGCTCAAAAACTATGTCAAGATATGTTTTTTGCTTGGAGCAGGGGTTGTTTCGGATGCTACTCCAAACCCACACCAATTATCGCTGTGGATGAACCATCAAAAGGGTTGAGAATCCAAGGCCATGCGGTGATGCAACCAAGCTTTTCTGATGGCTTTTGGAGCAGCAGCACTTTCGACCTGGATCACAGCACTTTCCAATCTCAAAGAAGTCACTCGTCTATGAGTACTTCGGCACTAAACCTAGGGCATTCCATGGGCAGCGTGTCCAGTGAGCCAGAATTCATAAATCATGGTAGCTCTCATATTCATAAATCCTTATAGAGATTGAACAGATTCGTTCGGGCAGTTAATCTTACCCATTATGCTGCTGTGGTCAATTCTGTTTCGTTGATAAATTTTTCCCAGGCCTAAATCTCTGGAATGAAAGCAGGCTTAAGTGGATTGGAAGCGGACAGTCAAAACCTCAAACTAAACAAAGGCGTGCACGAGCATTGAGGTTAGTATCTGATTTCCTCCCCCCATTTTTTTCCCCTGTAGTCTGAAATCCACTGAATAACAATCAACATCCATTGCCCTTTTTTGCTTAAGATAATAATAGCCTACTTTTCCTGTTGCTGACTGTTTGCAGCTGGAATTCCACTTATGAGAGTGTGCTCTCACGTAAAACCCCGTTTCCTCGGCCTATCCCCCTCACTGTAAGTACACTAGAAGGAAAGTCTCATCTTTTACCTTTTGGTTCCATTTCTTCTATTTGCTGCTTAATATCATTGACTTCTGCCTTATAAAACCAATTATAACTGACAGGAAATGATTGAATTTTTGGTGGAAGCGTGGGACCAGGATGGAATGTGTGATTAAGAAAATGGATCGCCCGAGAACTTTTCTTCTGAAACCATGAGTGTGTATCTAAAGATGCAATCAATCATATAGAATTAAAGGGCCAAAGGCAGAAGAAAATTATGCGTGGTCTGAACCTCATCTATGCGATTTGATAACCTCCTCGGTTTCTGAGCATTATCGTTTTGCCTTCATCATGTATGTGATGATCAATCAGTGTATTATATAGTTCACAGTCTTTATCCTCTAATTTTCTCCTCCTCCAGTGTACAGGACTACTGAAATGAAGCTCGGAATTGTTGTATGATTACTGTATAAATTTACATGAGTAGCGAAGTTTTGCTGACTGATTATCAAGTTCGATAGTGATAGGCTGGTCGAGCTTTACCAAGTTGTCTTTTTGATATCATCTCCTGGAAATTAAGGTTCAGCATCTGCTCTATGTAATGATTCCAGGAACCATACTTGATTGGATATATGGAGATCAAAGCACGTGCCTGGTGATGGTAATGATCTATAAATTGCAATGCATCTAATAATTACTCACATTATCGTCACTCATCAAAACTGAGACTCTATATATATCTATGGAAGATGTGAAAGCACTCAGGGAAGTCCATTCAGTTTCCTGGAGATAGTGTGCAGGTAGAAGTACTGTGGACCCTTGAAGCCTCTTATGTAAATATTCAGAAAACAGTAGGCCATCAACCCTCTGATGTTAATATGTGCTCGACTTTCTCGATCATGCGCTAAGTCGCTGACCAACTGTTGCAGGAAAAAACTGCAAGCACTAGCATTCTGTGGTAAGTTGGGAAGACTTGCATTGAACTGCAGTTGAGCTCTTTCAAACTCCACATGCAAAACCTGCTTGACTTAGACGGCGAAAATCTCGTTGACTTTGAACCAGTGAACGAGAAGGCGTATGAGGTGAAAATTTCATGCGTGCACGATGGACACCAGATTTAAAATGGAAATATGGTAGGCTCAGGCCCAGTATGACAGGAGACAGTGAGAAGAAGCCCAGGGCCAATTTCCTATGTATGTATGTTACCGACCTGATCCAAACCGTTGTTTCTGTGTCGGGACGCGACACGTGTCGGCCAACAAGCAACATTTTAGGAAAAATTAAAACAAAATTCGCAGCAAGAGAGCTTCTTTCCTTCCTATGACTACCAAAAATCAATCCGAACCTCTGCAAGATTGTTCCATCCCAACTGAAGATAACGCCAGACAGTTGACGCACACAAGGGAGCAGCACCGGGGCAAGTAAGCTGAAACCCTAACCCTTTTGCCCCTGTCTGTTCTTCATCTCACTGTGTTTATTTGCTCACTGTCTGCTTGTGGTATCCTAATGGTTTTGTGGGAAATTTTCTTCATTTCCCCGTTTGCTCCTCTCTAGTCGCTAGTGTTCTTTAAACTGATTGTTTTTCTTGCCTTGGGTTTATGGGTATTTGCAGGGTGAGTTTGAAATGGCGAGCTCTGTTGAGAGGGATGAAGAAGTTGTCTCCTTGGAACTTCCTGCTCCCTCTGGCTGGACTAAAAAGGTCCTCTCTCTCTCTCTCTCTCTCTCTCCCTCCTTTTCTTTTTCCTTTCATTTTGTCTCTGTTTAGTTCGTATGAATTTGAAGCTTTGTCCTTTCAGTTTTGGGAATTAGGCTGAATTGTTAGCTCAGAGCATTTATCTCTCCACCCTTTAGAGCTAGGGTTTCAGGATTCTTCTATCGTACTTTCCTTCGAATTAGGGGTTGTTCATTTGAGTTGTGAGTCGTGTTCTCAAGATTCTGACTTGAGGGCTTCTGCTGTGCCTCCTAACTATAAGCAGCGCTCTGCTCATCTATTAGTATATTATTTTTGAATGCATCTTTTTTTTTCCCCCGTTAGTAATGATTTTGAAAGTTCCATTTTTGTACCCTCGTCAGAAGAAAAAATTTTACAAGCGAAGTTTCTGATGTCCCACATTGTTATAGTTCTCCTGTTCCCTCCCTCACTCCCTCCCTCTCTTTGCACCTTTCTGTCCTTTTACTCTCCTCTGCCCTTTAGGCATTTTACAGGTAGTCGACTTTCTCAATTGATATTTCCTGAGGAGGCATTTTGTTACTAAATGTTGTTGTTTCTCTAGCCTAAATGGTGTTGTTTCTAAAGCCTAAATGGTATTGTTTCTATGGCAAAACTGCATCTCTGCTCCCTTCTCTTCTTTTGCCCAAATTGCTTTCATGAGTTAATGAAATTGGTCTCAGCCTATATTCTTTTTGTCTTTGGTTTATCCGTTAAAGTTATTTTATTTATCAATTTTCTATTGCATTAGTGCTCCATGTATTTTGTCAGACATATGTATGAGTATCTTTGTAAAATTGATTCCTTTTGACTGAACATATTATTTCATTGTTTATTGTGTGAGTGAGGGGACATTTCCATCGTCCTTGATGGAAGTATGTTCTTGAATAAACATCTCTTAACTCTGCTTCCATTAAATATTTCTGATATTCAAAGCTGTATCCGATGTAAGCTTAGACAAAATGCTTCTTGCTTTCTATTGCTTAAGTTGATATGGCAAAGGCACCATTTTTGTGAATACTGTCCTTCAGGGAACACTAGAATTTGGAAATCACTTAATTACCTTAGGTTGGTAGATGCTATATTTCATTCTGTTTGTACTGGATTCGTTTAGGTTCAATCAGAATAAATTATTATCTAAATGAATTTGAGAGACTTGCTTTCAGTACTGGATGATGCAAATTTGCTGATTAGCGTGGTCATTGATTGTAAAGGAGAAGAGGAATTTGGGCTCAGAATAGAATTTCATCTGACAGTGTCTGATTAGTTAAATTTCCAGTTCTGATAAAAATATTGCTTCCAGTTGTGCATCTTGTTGAAGACAATTATACATTATCTAATCTAAGAGAAAAGGTTCAGAATGTACATCCTTTTGCATGTTTTTGCCTTCTTTCATTTATATTATGATTTCCGTAGTAGATAAGCTGATTTTTGTTCACTAATCAAGGGTTTTATTTTCTGCCCTATGGTGTGTACAAAATGATCCGACTCTCAGAATGGTAAAATTAATATGTTGGTGGTTCAGAGCTGATATAATTGGAATTGATTAGTAGAATGGAGCAAGGAATGCAGTGCATTAAAGTTGTTTACTTTGTCTGGCTATAGAAGATACAATACTGTATAATTGAAAAGCAATAAGCCATTTATTTTAAGGAAGGCAAAGTTTGAATTTTTTGAGGGATGACTTAGACATTGTATTGATGTGTTTGATCTTTTCCCAGATGAGGATTGACGGGCAATTTGTATCACATCTTAATAAGCTGGAACATCTTTTTAATGATCTATTATCACATGGTTCCTCAATGAGGAATTTGAAGATACCATGACAAAGCTTGCTTCTTTTGATTACTGGATATTTATCTGTAATATTCACATGGTTGGTCATATCTGTGTGAAAAGGTTGTTATTATGTAATACAGACTTAATCTAGTCCCAGATTTTAGTTTTTTTTTAATCTAACCTCAAAGAGGTCTTTGAAACCTCCTGTTATCTTAAGACTACAATGTGATTCTGAGGTATTTTATGTGAGAAGATCACGTTAGTTCACTTGATCCAAACTTAACTTCGTGGACATGAATGTGAAATTCAATATAAGTCCTCAGAGACTCAAATTGCATTGATTCATCTGTCTTATTGTTTTGCGGTGTATACTTCTGGATCGTTTGGTTGATTCTTGGCATGGTGCTCCAATGATCGGCAGTATGTGCTGAAGAAAGGTGGGACCCCAAGGAAGAACGAGATTATATTCACTACACCGACTGGTGAGGAAATCAGTAGCAGGAAATTGCTGGATCAGTACCTGAAATCTCACCCAGGAGGGCCTGCAATATCAGAGTTTGACTGGGGTACTGGTGAGACACCTCGGCGTTCAGCTAGGATCAGTGAGAGAACAAAGGTTACTCCACCTCCTGACATTGAGACCCCAAAGAAGCGCAGAAGATCATCGATCGCAAAGAAAGATAACAAAGTGCCTGAAGAGACCAAGGAAGTTAACAGGGAAGATGCTGAAAAACTTGAGAAAGGAGAACCTAAGGTTGTAGATGACAAGCTAGAAGAAGCTCCTCAAGGAGGTGATGCTAAGATGCAAGAGCAGACTAACGTGGAAAAAAATGCTGAGAAAACTGAAGAGAGTGAGAATGTGAAGGAACAAAACATGACGGAGAAGGTTGAATGGGTTGAAGGAGAGAAAGTGGATGATGGGTTTGGTAGAGAGAACCAGCCTGACAAAATAAATGGGGGCAGGGAGGGAGAGGAGAGAAATGAATCTGATGCCCCTGAGCTTGAGCCTGACTACAAAAGCAAGCCTGAGCCTGAACCCAAGGACAAAGTGGTTCCTGGTGTGTCTGAGCCTGAAGTCAAGGACAGAGTGGTGCCTAATGGGACTGAAGAGCAGAAGAGTAGATCAGTTGCTGATGAAGTCAGCAAAAAAGTGGAAGGAGAAGCTGTTGAGAATGGGAATCGTGGAGAGGAGGTGAAGGCTTGAGCAAGTTAGTTTTCGGCACTCTAGAGGAGTAACAGGATGTAGTTTGCCTTTTGGATTTATGGTTGGGTCATCTTTGATCGAATGACTTGTAGTTTCCGAATGGTGATGCTGCTGCTGATGTTTGGACTAGTAGTAATAGTTGTTTTAAGTTATCTAATTGGTTATTGAGACTATGCCCTCATGTTTGTATGTACAAAAACATTAGGCCTCTGTAGTTATATTCCCAGGTAGAACGGATGATTAAGCCTCTGTAGTTAGTTTCTTGCTCCTTTTGTCTGTATGTAAGTCACCGTAGTGTACCTTCGTGGTGTCAGATACCCTATTATGTAATGCTATGCAGCTCTAAGTATGTATGCAATAAGAAACACAGTTGAACTGGAATTTCTTCTTGTCAACTTTCTCTTGTGCTGCTGTTTAACTTTTATCTCAACTTTGACGATAAACTTTTTCTGTAGTTTTAAGAGAATCTCGTTATTTTGGAAAAAGTAAAATATCCTTCACAGAAGGTGATCCTTTCATCAAGCCATGTAAATTGAATTTGCTAGAAGGCAAGAAGCTACTGCACTTGACGCCACTGACCGAGGGATTGCTGGTCTGAATGGATATTACTCGTAAGCAATGGCTTGGCTTTGAGCAGACAGTGACGCTGCAAGCTCTGCAGTACGGATTTGCTTAATCGCATGCGCTGTTGCATGTTCTGCATATCTTTTGATTCCCTGGAAAGTAAACTGTGAAGGGCTGGCACATGTATGCTTCATTGAGCCCATCTGTGTAGATGTCAAAAAGGCTGCAGCGGTTCTTTTGAATGCGTTGGTCTTCTTATGTATTAAGTAAGACAGATCACCAACAAATATAGATCCGATCTCAAGATTTGGATCAGTTTTCACTTAGACAAAGTATCAAACTTATGGGTAGATAGAATCCATAAGATGGAGACGATGGACTTGATTGAAACTGAATTGGACAACAATATTGAATTCAAGTATACCCTGTGGCCTACACCAAAAACATGAAAGGAAAAAGAATAACATACACCACTCTGTTCGTTGTAAGATTAAAGGCAGGGGAGATTCCCTACATGGATGACAAACAATCTGATGCAGTGCCCAGAAAGCCATGTATGGCACGATCCTTCTACTTTTTATTGGCTCCAGCAATAATACGGACTGGATTACTAAAATGGGTTTCTGTTCATATGTAACTGTGTGTTGGTTGCTTTTCATGGCTTTAATTACTACCAGTTGGAACATAGGTTTACAGGCATTCTTACACTGGGGGAGAAATGTAGGCCATGAACCTATGATGAATGATTATGATCCTTTCATTTGCATCAAGAATCATAGCTCCGTGGAATCCTTGAAGAACGTTGACATTGTGGGGGTTCAGTTTAAGGTACATTACAACCTGAGATCACTAAGGATACCAATTTTTTTTTTTAAGAGAAAAGGTGTTAGTAGTTAAAATATAAGCATTGGGTATTATTAATCATTAACTAGGTTGCTTCATAGCTTTTGTTCCTCAAAGGGTATCCATTTTACAGCCATTTGCTGTTGGAATTGTCAATGATTATTAAATATTATTATATAATAATTTACTAAATACCTAAAAAAAATAGTAATAGAATATAATTTATAATTAAAAAAGATTATATCCTTTATCAAGATTTATTAAATTCTGTGAATATAGTTGGCGTGATAAAAAAATTATTTATGAAAAAATCAACAAATTTGTCATGAGAATTATTGTTATGATTATGGAACTAAGACAAAGTTCAAGTGATTGATTTGTGGGTTCATTAATTTCGAATTACTAGCAAAAAAAAAAGTTGAAAATCAATAATTATTTTTCTAGGGCCCTCGCACTCACTACTACCACCGACGGCGAAAGCAAGTCATCAGAACCATGTATAATTGTATTTAGTCCCCGAAATTTATCCCATTCTCGAGAAAGCCATTTTACTTCTGATTCATCTGTTTAAGTTCCTAGAATTCACTAAATTTTCACTATGGCCCATACTTTTCTTTTGTCTCAGAAAAAGGTTCGGGAGGGATAGTACCAACATTCTTCTTTACCTATCCAAGTTGCGGTGGCATAAGGAAGGAGATTGGAATTTAGAGATCAAGTTGTAATAGAAATGGTTTCATATTTGAATAACTATAAAAGCGTTAGAAACATACAAAAATTTAAATAATTTCACTTATTATGTATTAAGTGAGTATAATTATAGTAAATTATGCATATGATGTAGTACTTTTGAAATGAAAGGCTTGGCTAAGCATAACTTGCCGAGACCATTTTTTGGCTCACTATATTTTGCTTGATCATGTGATCTTTTGTTGCCATTGTCCTTTAGCATGGGCAGTTGGAGGGATTGATTAAAGCTGCAGAACTAAGTCGAGATCCCAAAACTACACATCTTCACCTCTTCAATGGGAGAATGGATTTGATTTATTCCCTGCAACCAAAATTCTTCAACCCCACAACCACATTTAGCAAATTGTCCTGTCATATTTTGACCCTCGAACTTTGAATGATATACCTAGATGTTCTAGCTCCATATCCTATAATTAAATTGGGCAAGTTTTTCCCTTGATGTTTGGCCTGATTCTCATGTTTGATATTCCCTCTTAATTCTTATAGGGAAATAGAGATATAAATTGGATGAACTTGTACTAGTTTGCTGTAGGGAAATGAAAGAAATTCTATTACGAGAAAATATTGGAGAAGGTTCCTAAATATGTGTCTATACTCTCTTTCTTCTGTTAATTGGAGAAGAGGCAGTCTCTGCTACTGCCACGCCGAGAGAAACCGACTCCTTGAGCAAGATTACGAGATAGTAAAGGACAACGGAGGGTCTTTGAGAAAAAACACAAAGTCTATGGACCGGATTTGAAAATACGAATTTCCTTCTCAGCCGTACGAAGCAATTCAACAAAATATAAAGACGGGGGCCCCACTCGAGAACAAAGCCGCGTCAGCGAAGGCTCGTACGAACGCGACCGCCACAAGGCCCCTTCTATAAATCGATCTCAAGCCCGTACTTCGTGTTTACTACTTCTTCAATCGTCTGTGAATCCAAAACCCTTGATTTTTGTACGATCCCCGCTGTTCGGAGAAGGAAAGTTAGAATCAGCGAATCATAAAACTACGAGAAAAATGGAGCAGGCTCCTGTCAGAAGATGGTGGAAAGCTCTAAGCTTGACATTTGACTAAGTGAGTGAGTTAAAGAGAGAATCTGTAATGTCTTATGGACTGCCTAAGCAGGAGGAAGTCGAAAAGGCTTTACGTTGGATAAGAGGGCCGAATTCCTGATTTTGCCCGTGTTTTATTGAGCCCCGCCTACTCGTACCTGTTCCTCTGTGACCACCGCCAGCATCAGCAGCATCGGGGGCCGGGGAAGTTTCACACCCAATGAAACGCTCCGAGTTCTCTGTACAGTTTCTGTACCTCCTGCTCTTGCTCTGCTCCGTTAACCGGATTGGTGAGTTGTTGCACTTGTTATTGGTCTGATGCTGATTAAATTTCGGTGATCTGATTGGTCGTAGTGTTGATCGATTTGGGTGCTTGAAATATCTTCATCTGGGCTTCCTTGATCGTTGTCTTTATAGCAGTTCTTGTAAAATTAGTAAATTGGGTAACCCGTGCGCGCTGACTTTCCAGTCAATTAACAGTCTCTTTAGCTTCTCGTGTTCTTCACCAATTGACCAGCTGGTAAATTCTTGTTTTTGCTCTAGCGCTGATGTTGTTCATATTGATCTCTGTTCGCATTACTTCTTTGTATTCCTTATCAGTTATTTGATTGTATGTGCTGTCTGTCTAAAATTTGTGTTGCCTTGTGATAGTCCTACCTTTTAACTTGTTCGATTGGGCACTCATGATTGTAATCGGCACAATCAGGGGTATTGAATGGTTCTGCGTCGTTCACTTTAGTTTCCTGATATGATGGGATATTGACTTAGTTTGGCATCGTTTCTTGAATATGCGGTGTGGGGAATACTTGATCAATTTCCTTGTGGCAGTTCTTTAGAAGTCGTTAAATTTGCCAGAGTATTCTGTGGTTTGGTGATTTAAAGGTTGAATCCTTCCAATTTCTCAGCAAATTTTAGTGACGTTGATGGTTCTTTGGACAGAAGATAATCATGGTTGTTTATATTCGTAATATAATTCCTAATACTACTCTGAAATTTTCAATCATTTTTCTGTGTATCTGGCAGAGACATATTGTCATCTCAATATGGATTATTCTGCCTCAGTGAACTGTGAAGTGATCCAATGTCACTAGTCCACATCTTGTTGAACCTTGTACTTTTGTTGACTTGTTAATTATCTTCATTGCTATTCTAGTGAATCAGATTAATTTGGCAATTCATGCATATTGATTTATTGAAGAGTTGCCAGTTATGTAATAATTCAAAGATGAGTTCTTTTAATGTTTGCAGTGAGATACACTTTCCATGTAGGAGATGATCGATTGTTCTTATTTTCTATTTCCAGTTTGAAACCTTTCGTTGATTTTCAGTGTACACCTGATCATCATCCTCCTCTCCCTTGCCCTTCCCTGGATGATATGCTTAAATTCAATGTCCCCTTCTAGTGGAGCTTGTTGAAAATAGTGGACACAATCTGCATAACCTTAGTAACTTAACCTATTGACTTTTTAAAGAATTTATACATGCATTTAGTCTTATACCAACATTTTACAAATATCATGATGAGAGTGACCAAGCTAATTGTTATGCTATTCTGCAGCAGCTTGACTAAACATGGACCTTCTGTTTCTCCAGGAATATTGTCAGTTCAGGGATTCACTGGCACATATGGAATAAACTATGGGAGAATCGCAGATAACATTCCCACCCCTGATGAGGTTGTGAGGCTTCTCAGGCAATCAAAGATCAGGAATGTCCGAATCTATGATTCTGATCACACTGTTCTCAAGGCATTTAGTGGGTCTGGGCTCAATCTAGTAATCGGGCTGAACAATGGCCTTGTGAAGGACATGAATACGAGTGCAGATCATGCAATGAGTTGGGTTAAGGACAATGTCCAATCTTTCCTTCCTGAAACCCGCATACGTGGGATCGCTGTTGGAAATGAGGTCCTAGGTGGGAGTGATTATGGTCTTTATGGGGCCCTACTGGGTGCAATGAAGAATGTCCATAATGCCCTCAAGAAACTCAAATTAGACGATCAGATCCAGATTACAACTGCCCATTCCCAGGCTGTTTTCTCCAACTCTTATCCTCCCTCTTCGTGTCGGTTCGAAGACAACATCAACAATTATATGAAGCCCATGCTTGAGTTTTTCCAGGAAATAGGGTCTCCTTTTTGCTTAAATGCTTATCCGTTCCTCTCATACATGGGCGATCCTGCGAATATTGACATCAATTATGCATTGTTTGAATCAACTGATGGGATTTATGACCCAATTACCGACTTCCACTATGATAATATGCTTGATGCTCAAATAGATGCAGCTTATGCTGCTTTAAAGTCTGCCGGCTACAAGAAGATGGAAGTTGTAATCACGGAAACAGGATGGGCATCTAAAGGAGACAGCAATGAGGCTGCAGCTACAGTCAGCAATGCAAGGACGTATAATTATAATCTGCGGAAGAGGCTTGCTAAGAGGAAAGGGACTCCCATGAGGCCCAAGAATGTCTTGAAGGCTTATATATTTGCATTATTTAACGAGAACCAGAAGACTGGCGCCACCTCTGAGAGGAACTTCGGGCTTTTCAAGCCTGACGGGAGCATTGCCTATGATATAGGGTTCCAAGGGCTCAAGTCATCTGCAAAATCTTTGAAGGTACGAGGATTGTTACCATATATTTAGTGTTTTTGAAATTTGACAGTGTAATTGAGAAATGATCTTCTAATGATCCGGCGGAACAGGGCAATGAATGATTTTATGAAACTGTGAATTATGTTGTTCTTATCCTATTGTGTTCTTGTTTTCATTAAGTTTTATCTCGGGGAGAAAACATGTTGGAATTTTGGAACAGTTGTTGCACCACTGGAAGCAAAACTATTGTTTCAACTTGTCGCAATATTGAATCTCGTCATTTCCTTTTCAGCTTCTAAGAAAACAAAAGAAAATGTTCATTTTTCATATCAAAGTAATCTAATTGGGGGAGATATTCGATATACCTTTGCTCCAAGAGTTTGAATTTCACGGGGAGAAAACAATCGAAGTAGCCATTTGTAGAAATAGTTTTCACGAGTAATCTCATTCATGTCAACTGATCACTTTACACGGCTTTTGTCCCACTTGATGTCCTCTAATTTTCCCTTCTCTGTCAAAACATGTTCATCTTTGCAGGATCTCCACGCTCGACATTACCTTGGTTCACATGCCATGACATTGGCAGCCTCATCTGTGGTGGTGCTCCTGTTGACAGGACTGCTTTAACATCTGTGGTTTTCAAGCTTCTGGGGTTTGGTTGCTCTTATTATTCCCGGGTACAGCGAATACGAATGACACTGCTTATTCCTCCTCATAGTGGCTCAGTAGAGAACGCCGAATTTTGGTCTCTGCAGATGTACATGTCTGATAGACAGATTTGAACCTATTCTTATCATCAATATAAAAGCATCTCAACTGGATGTGGTCTCTTTTATCAAGTCTTACCATGCGTACAATTTGCATACAGCCGACATCTATCATATATTATTCCGTGAATTTTTTTTTTTTGGGAACGGTGTGTAGTTGTGTTGCTTGGAAAATGTTATATACAGGGTAATAATGCCCAGAATCCCCGACCCAGTAGCCAACTGTGAACCTGCAAGCCTAGCTTCGGCCATGCATAAACAAGGTAATGCAATCATCTAGAATTCGACACTCCAATCGTTTATCTCTAAAGACTCGGCTCTCTCTCTCAAGGCACAAAACATTAACGCGTAAGTTGTCCAAAGCAGCCGCTTGCTTATCGAGTCCAAGGACCGTTCTGGAACAGTAAAAATCCAGGCCGACTCGGAAGCCCAATCACCTGCAGTCCGCCAAATTCCTCCGCTCGAGTTGAAGATTCGTGTGAACAGTCAATGCCTCAATTGATGATGAATATGACAACGCCTTTACTTGTGGAAAATTTGTCTGCATAAATTGACTTGCTATGTGCTTCCATAAAGTAGTAGTTGATTGATAATTGACAGTTTGACAAGTTTTGGATCGTGGAATTAAAATATGAACAAAAACATGTTTCATTGAAGAAGTAGTCGACATTCCCGGACTAGTGATCACCTGCCATTTGATAATCCTATTTTATGCTCTTCTTGCCCCTCAATCGATTTGTTTCATTTTTCCCCCCTGTTAACAAAGAAGGCTGATGGATCTCAAATGAGTAATTATAGAAGAAGGGGAACAAGGAGTAGGAGTAGGAGTTGCACTTATCAGAATTAAATTACAAATTTTGTACTTTTAAATTAAAATACGAGTAGATATCTAATTATTTTAATCTCCTATATCTATATTATGTGGTTGTGTTTCATGTATGAACTATGAAAATTCTTCGGTTGACTGAGAATGACGGGAGCAGTTAGCTCTCCAAAACTATAGAAACGAGAAGAAATCTTCAGCAGAAATAAGGAATGTCATTGCGTGCTTCTCGTTTCTTGCCTCAGGGAACCCCTCTGAAAAATGTTCTCATCTGGGATTTCGCTCCCCGGTCGGAATCCCAGTTCGATTGCTAACTTCGCCATAATTTCTTGGCCGGCTGTGCGATAGATCCAATCGGAACATGAATTTCGTAAATAACAAGAATGGCAGGTGTGATTGTTGGGTATCTTAAAAGATTTCTGTCTGCATCACGACAGAGTGAAGACCGAGCATATCATAGTTTAAAAGGACAGTCAAATTCCTCGGCCATATAAAATATGTTTTTATTTAGCCAGGGTTTTCGAAGCGGTCCAAAAGCTCAAGACGGCGGCAATTAGAAAAAAAAAGAGAGAGAGAGAGGATAATCTAGTGGGGAGGATTAAGAACACACGCAGAAAAGCGTCACAAGCTCCTACCGACTCGGTTACCATCAGATAGATGATGAAACTCGAGTAATTATTTGATCAGACCAAGTCGTCCTCCGATTACCCATAAGATGACATGCTTTAATAAGGATCTTAAGTTAAACATCACATGCATAATTACGTTGTCCTCGGAGGTTGCTTCCTCGTGTCGTGGACAAGATCAGACATCAACCAAGCTTACTTTCACACATCCCACTCGGTCAGAGAGGATCCACCTACTCCCTAATCAGTCTCTATATAAGCAGCTTCATCTTCTCAAGCCTTTGCATCCCAAAACACGTCCATCAGGACTCGATTGATCCGCAGACCAGAGAGGCAGAAAGACGAAGTGAACGAAGGGGAGTGGGGCGACCTGAGACTTGCAAGATCACATAAACACGGTCTTCCATCGATCGGATGGGTGAGCAAACGAGTTCGGGCACGAGAAAGCTCGCTACCATAGTTATGGTGGCAGTACTATCAACGATAGTACTGCAGGGTGCGGAAGCAGCTACTTACACCGTCGGAGATGCCGTGACATGGAGGGTCCCTCCCAGCACCACGACATACACGAACTGGTCGAGCAGCTACACCTTCGAGGTCGGGGACATCCTAGGTAAGAACTACGAGCCATGGTTTTCTAGGAAATGTTGAGTACTGCACATCTCTACTTAATTTGCTCAAATTCCATGGAGCCACTCTTACTTCTTGCCTTCTCTGCAGCCTTTAACTTCGTTACCGGTCAGCACGACGTGGCTGAAGTGACAAAGGCGGACTTCAACTCCTGCAACACCGGCTCTCCGATGCAGCTCCTGACCAACGGACCCACTAACTTCAACCTCAACGAGACCAAAACTTACTATTTCATCTGCACCTTTAGCAGCCACTGTGGATCGGGTCAGAAAGTAGACGTGAAAGTCGGAGCCTCTTCCGGTGGTCCCACTGCCAGTCCACCAGGGACAACGACTACGACCCCTTCCCCGCCGCCACCTCCGGGCTCCGGCTCCACCTCTCTTACAGCCACTTCGAAACTCATCCTCCTCTCTCTTGCCATAGCAATGGGATTTATGTGGATGTAGGGAAACAGCTTCGTTTCTCATAGCGCATGGATTCACTTCTTGTTATACTGCATTATTTAATCCAGGACCTTGGTTCTGGATATACACACAGGATTTATGTATTTGTGCCTTAGTAGCATGTGCTTTATTTATACTATCTATCGGATTGCAATATATAATCGGCTCCTTTTCCACATGGCGATTAACGATAAAAACCTCATCCCTCTCGTGACGAAATTGCCCATCGATGAAATCGAGTCTGTTTCCCACTTGATCATCGCATGATCCGATCCATGCAATTACTGTTTCGTGCATAGAACTTTTGGAGACATGGCTGAAGCCAACTGAAGTGCAAATTATGCTGTCGGGGGCGATATGTTGATTTAATCCAACCCAGAAAAAAATATTTGAACCGCCCAGAAGTTGAAAGCGGGGGTAGGCCTGTCAAAAATGTGCCCGGTCCGGGCATCTACAGGAAAACCGTGCCTAGACCGACCAAGATAACGAACCGTTCCTGCAAGGCATGAAAATAAATCGGTCAGTGACGATACAGTCCAAAAAACCGTGCCCGCTCGAAGATAAAATTAATATTTATAATAAAATTAAAAAATTAATATACAAAAAATTAAATTTTAATAGTTATTTTATCTTTTTCAAATTAGTATTAAATTTTAATTCACTAGTCAACCATATCTTGCACAAATTCTACCGACTTAACGTAAAGAAAATAAGAGAAGGGTATAATTATTCGAATAGTACCGTGTGGAATGGGCAGGCAGGGAGGAAGCTTCCTAGACATTACTTTCATGGTCAAAAAACTAATTATTTTAAAATTATAGGTAGAAATAATTAAAAAATAAAATTTAATGTGATTTTAAAGAGAATTTAGTCCGATTTATTCACCACTTTATTCATTATTTTCTCTCTTTTTTGTTTTGTAGGAAATATTTGTTAATAGTGAAAAGGGTGCTTTACGAAGCAAAGGGAAAATTCACGGCCACAGAAATGTTTGTATGCGCAGGTCTTGGAAATAGCCGGAGTCGACAAAATTGCACTACATTTTGTCTTCGAAAAAATTGACGGAAAACCTCATTAATTCATAAAATATGATAATTATAATATAAGTTATATATATTTATTATTTTTAGTATTTAGGTGGCTTAAAAATGACTTTTTAATGTGATGTGTTTTATTTTATAATATATTTAAATTCTAATTATATTATCACGTATTGATATCTACTTATAGATACAGTATAATAATATGAAAACCCTAAGTTACTATCATTACACGCTGATGTGACAAAACCTAATTGATGTAATAAGAAAAATTGCAAATGTGTCAAGCCACGTAGCGCTATTAAATATCACGTCGTTAGCACCGGTTAAAATTCGAATTCAAATGTATTACAAATTAAAATATATGTCACTAAAATAATTATATTAAAAATACATATACGTATATATATACAACTCAAATATAATAATAATAATAATAATAATACATAATATTTTCACGTAATTTTACATTCATATAACCCTATCCTTATTGCCGAGTGGAGTCCCAACCAAAGGTACTGCAGATTGCTAACATACTATACGACAAAAACAAGATCTCCCAACTTTACGCATCCAACGCAGGGATATCAATTCTTGGGCTATTTTTCGACATATGCGTGTCCTTTCTGGAATACCATGACAGATACATCCTCGGACCTCGCTATGTCAGCTGGAATTAATCCACGAAAGTCTCGATAATGGTGTCCCAGGAGATTACTTGTTCTTGGAGTATCTCCAGCGTAATTGGTCCTTGGAGGGCACATAAATCTGACCTACATTTTCACCTCAAGCACCAAGGCGTCGATTTTATGGCTCCTCATGCAATCACACTGAGTTTCAATAATTTGAGGGTCTACGAGTCAGCTCGAGGAATGAATGGACGAGAGCCGAAGGGAAAGATGACTGACTCTTCACCATCACATGGCATTTGAAGATGGACAACTTGCGAGGCCCACACTCATTTAAAGACTGACATAACAGCCGTCGCATGCCGGGGCCTGTCGATTTAGATACAGTAATCCCACGGGACTCAGCATAGAATTAGTTCATAGTTTTTAAAATCAGACCGGATAAGAACCGGTATAGACGATAATTCTTAAGTTCATGGATTGAATCGCATGTTTAATAAATAATATTAATAATATAATATTACTAATAAATTTACATAATATCATAATTTGAATATGATTTATATAAAAAATTATTAATATAACAATTATATTAAATAAAAGTTTAATATAAAATATAAATATAAGTCTAGTAAAATAAAATAGGTACATTATAATATGTTTTTTTTAATTTTAAGTCGGTCGGTTTTCTTACAGATTCAATTAGATTCACCGTTCGAACAGGGAATTGGTCGATTCAATCTGAATTTTTCTCTTTGAATGTGCAATTGGATTTTTTTTGTAGAAACCGGACCGGGTGAGTGGCCTGTTCCTGGTTGAACCAGTCGAACCGGCCTACTCGGTCCGGTTTTTTAAACTATGGTTTAGGTGAGTGCAAATGTTTTTTTTTGGTGATGAATTAGATTGAATTTATGTAATATATTTACTTGTATATTTAATTATATATATATATATATATCGTATTTATCTTGTTAATTGTACATCGAATAAGTGATATATTTAAATTATATGAGATAAACGGGTCGTAACATGTCAACTTATAATTACATGAGTCATGTTCAGATTAGACATTTCTAACCCGTTTAACAGACGAGTTGTGTACAACGGGTTAAAGGGTTTGTGACACGAATCCCTTTCAAATACGATACAACATAAATTGTCGGGCCTACACGCAGCTGTTCCACTTAAATGTATGTACTATGTCTCCTTTTCTTGTCTTCTTCTTTTAATGTTCCCTCAAATATCCTATATGTCCTCGTATGTATGTATTGAATATCGATATTTTGAACCTCTCGGCTCCTCACCTGCTGTTTAGGAACAACAGTCGATTAAGACGACGATAGATCAGGCTATCGGGATTATCAAGTCCCCGAGTACCAGATGCGAGACCAACGCACTGGATCATCTAATTCTTGAAGTATTGCCATACACATCCCCTTCTCTGGGTTAATTTCTAAATTTCGGTGATCCATTCTAGACGGAGGCCATCTAGCTCCGAGCAGTGACGAAGACTAGATTATTGGCGATAGGGGATCTTTGGATTCAAGGCAAGACAATGTGGACCAATTCTTGATCGACACTTTCCCTTATCAAATTCCGTGTCACAAAAGCGGGGGTTGCACGTGGAAGAATTCGAGGGGTCCATATACATGATCGGGATTCAAGATTTAGCTAAACAACCAATTCAGAGCGAGCGCATCGCTAGTCAAATTTTGCCTCCTTCAGTTTCCTCTATTATTGTTGTATGTGTTGACCCCACAGCTCAGTCCACATTGACTCAGCATAAGGAGGGATCCATTCCACGATGGAGGGATTTGGATAAAATAATATTATTTTTAATATGAGATTAAAAAATAAGTTTAAATTTAAATGCTATCACATCTCTTTATATATATATATATATATATATATTTTTTTTTTAATGCCATTTTCAATTCACCCGTCGCTTGTTTAATTGGAAATGGTCGACCTTGACTTTTTAAGAAGGCACCTTCTTTATATATATATATGTATGTATGTATGTAGGTACATATATAAAAGCCGGAAAGGTTCGGGTAGAGATTTTCACGCGGCAGCGAAGAGTCTGATGTTCTGGATCTGGTAGTCCACCAATTTCCAGCAGCCATAGACGAATTGGTCTCACAATTCCACCTATAATTTACCTGCACAAATTGGATCATTCGGGGTTGGCATAATCACCCTCGTGGCTCACATCCCACGGCCGCAATACCCAACAAAATCATCTAACAAGATCTATTTCTCACATACTAGAACAGGGTATATAACAACCAGTCACGATTGAGACTTTCTGAATCTAAGTTTTAAACTTGAATCGTTTAGACTTGTGTTCGTGCAATTTTTGCCGTATGCGATTCGCCTCCCATCTACATAGCATCCATCGACACGGATGATCATACTAATAAAGGCCCTTTGACCGAGTACCACCACTTGCAGCCTAGCTGTTTATTGGCTCGGAGGTTTTGTATCATAACTCTAGTGAAGACCCAACCGGCCATCTCATCGGGCCACTCCTCGTCCCCTCTATAAAACATTGAAGAAAAAACAGGTCGGAGTATAGCAGAAAGGGGAGAAGAAGGAAGTCTTCGACGACACTCGACAGGGAGAGAGAGAGAGAGGGGGGGCGACCTCAGAACACTAAGTAGAAAAAGAAGCGATGGTTGCGAGCGTCAGCAACGTAGCTCTCTTGGTGCTGTTTGCTGCGGCAGTAGTCGGTTCGAGCGCACGGAACACGTACCAGGTGCTCGACTCGCTCGGCTGGTTCACCCCCGACCGCGGTGCCGCAATTTATACCGAGTGGGCAGCCAACAAGAGTTTCACAGTCGGCGACACCCTCGGTAAGAGCATGGAGTTGTCGTTTGCAGAGCAAAAATTAGTTAAAAATACTGCTGTACACTGCGCATGATTAAGATTTAGCTGTTGGGAACCATTCTTGACAGTCGGTGGGACCGTCTTGGGGTGGGGTGAGTTCCTGAGGCCCCTGGCTTGATGATTACGAGGCGGAAGTTCGGGAAGAGTCGATATACAAAACCTAATCCTTTCGTTCTCACCAAAACTTAAGAGCTTGGATTCGTGATGGTGTTATACCTAATTTCCATGACGAGTTGCACTAGGATAAGTACAAGTTCGCCGGTTCACGATCTGTAGGAGAGGAAGTGCCGAGGGGAAGTTGTTTCAATATGATCCACATGATTTGCGGGTGGAAAAAACATACGAAAATGAGGGATTTTTTGACAAATGGCGTAATTTTTTAACTTGAGTTGAGAGATCATTTTATAATTTTTCGCATTTATTCCTGTCTTTTCAATTTTTTTTTTCTGATTTGGACAGAGGTCTGCCTTGTCGGTGAGAATAGTTAATGAATGGTGATGACCCATCAGGAAGGAGACATTGAATTCGTTCACATCCATCACTGCGAAATAATTATTAAAAGAAAAGAATAAATTCTACGGCATAATTCTGGGACACGGTTTAGCTTTCGATTTATTTGTTGTGAAAAAAGGAAATTCATTTATTATATTTTTGCAGTGTTCAACTACACCAGTGGCACGCACAATGTGGCCGAAGTGACTAAGCAAGCATTTGATAACTGCAATGCCACTAACCCAATCTCGCTCAACACTACTGGACCGACCAGGATCCCGTTGGACTCTGCCGGCGAGCACTACTTCATCTGCACCTTCCCCGCCCACTGCACCGCTGGCCAGAAGCTTGCAGTTAACGTCTCTGCCGCCTCGGGTTCTGCCCCGGCTCCTGCTCCGGGATCCCGGGCCACTCCTACCCCAGCCTCTGCTCCTGCTCCAGCTGCCACTTCTACTCCTCCACCTGCCGCCGCTCCATCTCCTTCGACCACCCCCGGCGGTCCTTCACCATCAACAAGCAGGGCTACCCCTCCGTCCACTACTCCCAGCCCACCACCTACACCAGCAGGCTCCGCCACCCCTCCTTCACCAGGAAGCCCGGCAACCTCCTTGAAGTCTACCGGCTTACTTGCCACGATCCTGTCCGTTGCTGTAGCTTTGCTGTATTAGGATATTATGAGGAGAGAGTTTTTCCTACCCATCTATAACGTAGCTAGAGTGACATAGAGGGTGTCCATTCTTACACTTTTGTCACATGCAGAATAAAGTTCATGTCGTAGTATTATGTTGTTTACTTCAGATCCTGTGTCTGATATATTTATTTATTTATTCTTGCCATAATCTTGGGTCGAAGCTGAGTTTTGAACTCTTTGAAGGGCTTGTGATCCTTAAATGAAAATTTCGTGCTGTCATTCCTACATCAGCAATACAACAACAACAACAACAATCATAGTAATCATCATCTAATATGCTAAATTTGAAGAAAATCCAATTTCCTTCACGTGTCACTTCATCTTTATTATCTTCATCAGATCTTATGCCGGGTGTCCTTCGTCTGTCCATTTTTCATTGGACCGTCCCCTTCACGGACAGGGAAAGGTAACGCGTTAGCGTAGGACCACCGCGGAGCCCAATTTACTAACTCCTGTGGGGACTGACGACTGTGCTTTTTTTTTTTTTTTTTCTCCCTTCATCTAAACAGGGTCAGCTTACGATTTTGGCAAGGCATAGCAGGTGGATCATATCTCTCCACACACATAGTAGACACATAGTAGAAACATGAACCAAGAATAAGAGAGGAAATTATATGCTAATTCAATTTCTTCAACAAATAATGGAACCAAATCCATATCATGCTTACATATCTATGAGAAAATATACTTATCTCGCATAGGATAAATTTTATCATTATTGAGTTTCTCACATCGAAAAAATCATATGGAATCAAGATTCAAAATCAATTAGTTAACCCATTTAATGCTAAGATTTACATTATGAGTTCAATTATATCGTGCAATGCTGGACCTAGTTTAGCTACAAGTTAATTAATTGGGCACGAAACCAAAATAGAGATAATGGATGGCATTCCATATATCTATGACCACAATATTGGATTTAGCAAGACAAGCCCAACTTTCAATTGGGCATATGGTCCTAACCAGAGGAAACGCAACGCAATAACTCTCATGCCGTGATCCGATTGCAAGTCTGTTGAGCCTTCATACTAATCTATCTAACCCTCAAATAAGGAACAGAGAATCGAATTTTCTTAGTATTTTATTTTATACTCATTTTTATGTTAATTAAGAATATTGATTTCTCGTAGTAACAAGCATGCGTGCCTCCATGATCTGTCCTTGAGCATTGTGACCGATTAATTAACCTAAAGAATGCAATAACATTTCCTCTGATTTAATCTAACCGACCATTACTCCAACTCCAACCCGTTGCGGAGATTGAGATGCACAGGGGGATCTGAAATGTTTGAATTAGCTTTCCCCATTTCTGACAGTCAAAGGGCTAGGCATTGACCAATATTTGAAGAGACGTCACGGAACTCCTATTTTCTGGTTTTTCGCCGCGTTTCCTCCAAGGAAAAAAAAGCAAAATATAGATTTTGTTAGGTGTGGATCGTGGTACCTATTTTTAAATGATAATAAAATAAAATTAAAAATAATTTTTTAGCATTACAAATCAATTTAGAGGTATAAAATGATAGGATAAAAGTACAGAAATGATAAATGATATAGGAAATTTTATGATAAGAAATAAATGTAAAATTTCTTAGTTATTAAATTAAAATTAGTATGAATATATCAAATAATATTTTTAGACAGTCTATTCTTTTAATAATTTGGTTGGGATGATTTTTAAGTTGATTAGATTATATTTATTTTACAATAAGCGGTGTTCAACGAGGACGACACGATCCGGTCTTGGAGATTATAATCGTCGTTCCTTTCTATTGGATAACGTTGAAAATGTTGAATAATTCTAAAACATAATTTGGACCCGTAAAGCTCTTAGATGGCAATGGCGAATGGTTCTCCGCCACCGTGGCACCCCTTACCATTCATCCCTTGTCATCACCCTCCCTCTACATATACCCGAAACATGTGCACTCGTCTCAGTCACAGCACCACCCGAAACGCAGATACAAAGCTCAGACCATTTCCTTCCGATTCGAGTTAGATCGAGAAAGCCTCCATATCACCACCATCATCGCCCAGGGACGACCTGCGAACACAAGCACGAAGATGGGCCGTGACGTCGCCATTCCGATGTCTTGCTTGCTGCTCCTCTTTACGCTGGCTTCAGTCCCAACCACAGAGGCAACAGAGTACACGGTCGGGGATAGCATGGGCTGGACGGGTCCTCCCAACATCACCGTAGGTTTTTACGATGACTGGGCTGCTAACAAGATCTTCAAGGGCGGTGACAGTTTGAGTGAGTAACTCTTCCCATTTAATTGCTTGGTTTGGCCCTCATTTGTTCATAAATTCGAGTATCTTCGTGACCAAGTCTTAAGTAGTTTGATCAAAAATTAGCTTTTCGGTATATACTTACCCGAACCCCCCTCCCAATGCAGAATTCGTATGGAACGGGACTCACAACGTGGCGTTCGTATCGGAGCAAGAGTACAATAACTGCACGAAGGTCAATTCGTATTTCGCCGGTGGCACAGCGTTCACATACACGCTCCCCAGTGATGCAAGCGGGATGTATTACTTCATCTGCACGGTCGACTCTCACTGCGAGGGAGGACAGAAGCTGGCGATAAACGTCACAGCCTCAGAGACCTCCACGAACGACAATGGGAGCTCCGGTGCACTGGCGATCGGGGCCTTATGGGCAGTCCTCTCCACGGGAGTCTTCTTTCATCTGATCAACTGAAGACGATCGGTTGTACATAATGGCCGGAGTGCTCCGTTAATATGATTAATAATGTTCCTGTTCTTTCCGTCCCGTGTGTATCAACAGAGATATATTGATTCATGTCATCTATGTACTGTAATAATAAAGCCATCAGTCGGCTTGTAGCAGTCAGAGTGTGCAAGCTTCAAACATACAAGTGTTTGATTGCAAAAAAAAGACGCAGATTACTATTACTTGCGGCTTTTTTTTTGGGGGTAAAGATACAGGGCAAATGGCCATCATGAATCTAAATAAAAAAGGGCAGGTATAATGGGGGTATTGTAGACCCTATAAGATTACCAAAAAGTAGAAAATGCAACTTAGGTGGGCATGTAGGAATTCTGTGTATGCCAATCCAACACCGGATAACTTCACTAATGAGACAATTGGCACATACATTCCCTTCTCAAAAGATTTGCATAATTCTAACTATTCGGTTGCGACTTATGATACTTTAGATATCAAATAAATTCCCATGATGCCATCACATATAAGCACTTCCTGATGTGATGGACTTGGCTACCACCTCGGAGTCCACTTCTAGAATGGTATCCCTATAGCTCATGTCCTAAGCCAAATTGAGACTTGACTTGACTTCCCAGAACTCAATTGCCATGGATGTGGAGATTCCAATGTTACGCATGAACCTCCTAACTAGCGGCCTGACTCATCATGTAATAGTCCACCGGCACCTGCCAATCCCAGCTTCCCTTTTGGCTGCCCCGTCTGTATTTAACTTGATCCTTCCATTGTCTGGTTTCTCCCATCCGACCCACTGCCACGTCTTTTGACGCCCATGTCCCGGCTTTGAACCCTGAGGAGTATCTTCGGCAAAGGGCTGAGCTACGTGATGGACAATTGTTGCACCTCTAATTGGCTAAGAGAAGTTCGGGTTGTGTATACAGGCATTTTTCCACTTCCATGGAAACAAACGCCAGGCCCAACAGCGAATATTAATGCCCATGATGGGCCAGAACCTGTGGTTGGTGCATCTTGTAGATTATGAACTAGCCATTGAACCTGATTATCAGTGGAAAAAACGTAGCTTTTCATGGTGAGGAGCGAGATCCTCCCATATTGCTTTAACTCCCAAGACAATCTCGTGATGTATGAAGCACGGTCTCATCACATAGTCCACAACCCATGCAAGTTGAGGGGTTGCCTGATCCTTGCGCGGCTCGCATCTTGTTTGTTAATAATTGACCATGACAGACCAGCCAAAGAAATTATCGTATTCGATGTGGCCCCTTCCACCTCAGTATCATCTTCCACTCACTTTTCCTTCACATTGTATACGTCTCCGTAGGCTCCCCATTCCAAAGCACCAGCATTGAGGGGTAATTATGCAATCCATGATAATTGAATGCAAACGACATGGAATTCCAGCAGCTATGAGCGTATCTTCAATAAATTCCCACACCAAACAATCGTATGCTTTTTATCAATGTAAATCCACATTGATAGCCACGAAATCATTTCGACCCCGCATTCTCTTCATTGCGTGAATCAACTCCTGAGCAATTATAATATTGTCTTGTATATGGCGACCAGCTACGAAACCCGATTAGGAGCAACAAGATTCGGCAACAGGGTACAAAACCGATTAGCTTTTAGCTTGGTAACAATCCTGTAGGACACATTACATAAGCTAATTGGTCTTAGATAGTGGATCGTCTCTGGATGCGGAACTTCTGGGATTAATACAATAAATGTACTGTTGATAACGCTAGCAGATTCGCCACCTTCAAATATGCTTCGAATGAGGTGAAAAACTTGACCACCCAGCACTTCCCAGTTAGTCTGATAGAAATGCGCTTGAAAACCATCGCGCCCGGCCGCCTTGAACAGAAACATATCCCATAATGCCTTCCTTCCCTCATCCGGTGTGATTGGGTCCTCTGATCTGGCTATTATAAACTCCTCCAACATGAAGGGGAGTCTCGAGAGAGTATAGGCCTCATTTGACTCACCCAATCCCTATAGAATTCTCGAAGATACTCGAAAACAAACTGCTTCAACTTATCAGTGTCAAAGCACCACTCATTCTCAGTCGTCTTCAAGCCCACAATCCGAATTTGCTTCCCCTTAATGATCGCCCGTGCAATGAAATATTTCATATTTTTATCGCCACATTGTACCCATTGGATACGGGACTTATGAAACCATAAAATCTCCTCGTCTAAGGACTTTCCTCCAACTCTTGTGAAGGCTGTTTCTCTAATCGCCAAAGAAACCGATTGGCATTCCTATCAGCCGCATGTTGAATTATACCTCCTACCCTTGACATGAGGCGTTTCTCCCTTCGATGTACATTGCTGAAGACCTCACAACTCCAGCGGATGGTCTCCGACTTGAAATGCTCTAAGCTTTTCGTCAATGAATCCTCCGATTTTCAATGCAAGAGAAGAAACCGATGAAAATCGGGATGTTGTTGCCAAGCCGCTTGGAATCTGAATGGCCTCCTTCTCACTCCTTGCAAACCATTATCCCGAAAGTCCACTAGCAGAGGATGATGGTCAGACTGGATTGATACGTGGAAGAACACGAAGAAAGCATCAGCATATGCAGTACACCATGCAGAATTAGCCAATGTTCTATCGAGTCGTTTGTAGACTCGTGCATTAGGCCCTAATCGAGGTCCCTTTCCATGTGAATCTCGGACCAATGTTATTCAGAACAATAAGACCACAATCGTGTATGAGCTCCGAGAATTTTAAGCAAGCCGTTGGATTGAATGAAGCCCCACCCTTTTTTTTTCTTCTGCTGAAAGAAATTCGTTGAATTCGCCCACAACCAGCCACTTATCATGTATTCTGAGGCCACATCACGGAGCTCCCGACGAATTGTCTCAGCTGGATGCCCAATATATTAACGACAACCATGAGCTCTTCCCCACTTCCCATTCGGCCAAGGGACGGATACTCTGGGAAAGAATATCTATATCTTTGATTTTCGAGGATAGAGACTTTCCATATATATCCCCCTCTCCCCCGAAAAGCCACGGGCATCCTGCTTGATATGTGGAAATTCCCGAAAGACATGAATTACTCGATCCGCACTGTTTTCTGCTTATCCTCGGCTCCAAAATCACCACCATATCAGGTCAAATTTCACGAATATACTCCCTTAAAAAGACACGTTTAAACCGGACACCACCAGCACCCCTGTAATTCCATGAGAAGACTCGCATTAGTAAATAACCATAAAGAAAATTGAAGACAAAGACGTCAACACCTCTCCCTTGGGGAATTTCGGTGTTTTGCTGTGTCAAATTGCTCCGATGTCACAGGGACAGTCTCATCATCCAAAGAGTCGATTCTCATAGCATCTCACTCTTTCTCGTTGCATTCATTCCCCGCCTATATTAAGGAGAGATTAGTGATGCATTAGCTGTTGTTTGGGGTCCCTACTGACATCCATATCAACCCCCCAAAGTGATTCCATTTGTTTGAACATCTATGGTTTCCTCCCTTGTGACCTGCATGCCTTGTACACCAGCGGCTGAATCTGATTGTTCCTGATTAAGTGAGTATTCCTCCAATCTGTGCCATCTCTAACGAATAAGCTCGGCTTGGATAGGCCGATGTGATACCAAGGTAGAGCGAGCCCACAAACTTATTGGGCTGATTTCAAGCCTACATCCAAAGACTTTCTTCCTCGGGTTCTGTTTGCTGGATTTATCTTGTCCGGTGTGGACCGGCCTATGGAGATTCTCTTACCACGGCTCCTCATCTCACCAACTGCAACTTTAGAAGACCCCACCTCAAAAATCAGACTATCTTTTGGCAAATTATTTTCGCCATTGACCTCCAAAACGATATCATGAGTTTCCAAATCCACCACATCCTTTCCCAAGGCATCGAACCGTGATCCATTCCCAATCCCAGTGGCCTTCTTTTTCGACCACTTGCCTTCCGAGTTGCTACCAACTTGAGTAACCGCTAGTAATTTACGGCTCCTTCCCTATACGTGCATCCATGGGCCAAATGTCGGTTCCTTGCCATCCTCCGCCCGGTTGTGTCATGTTTTGACTGTTGTACCTCCGTGCAGTTATCCTTTCGATGGCCAAACTTTCCGCAGTGGAAGCATATCATGTGCAAGCCTTCGTACTCCACGCGATAAAGCACTCTAACAGCAGGCTTAAGCGGTCTGCACAAATCAACCTCAACACATAATCTTGCATAATTGCCCCTAGTTGTGGCAGCAGTGTTCCGATCGATTCTCAAGGTCCGACCAAAGCCACGGCCTACCCTTCGAAGTATAATCTCATTTTGATATTCCATAGGCATGTTAGGGACCCTTGCTTGCGGCTTTCTTTACCGCTATATATAAGAAGGCGGCGACAAGAATTGAATCTGAAGTCAAAAGGGATTGCGTGGAAGTAAATGTTGAACGGCTCGAGCCCGTCAACCTTCTCCACATTGTCCAACCGAATCCAAACATTGAGACAGCTCTACCAGCTCCACTCCATAGCCATTACCAGTGGCTTGGTATCTTCCCATCCTCGCCTCACCCTTCCCAAGCTCCTCTACACCTTCGCCCTCCTCCTCGCAGGCCACAATTCACCTCCTCTTCCGTCCCCTTCACCGCCATTGACAGCCTATGCCTCCTCGATCTTCGGCTCCATTGAAGAACCTTCAACCTTCTGCTATAACACCGCCATAAGGGCCCACACCCTGCTTTCCTCCCCTGTGCACGCCCTGCATCTGTTCTCCGAAATGCTCCGAAGGGGCTCCGCAGCGCCCGACTTCCACTCTTTCCCTTTTGCTCTCAAGGCCTGCGGGCTTCACCGGGACGCCTCTTCTGCTTCTTCCATTCACGGGCTGGCCCTGCGGCTGGGGTTCTTGCCCGACATTTTCGTAGTAAATTCGCTTATCCGTGCTTACTCTGTTTCGGATCATATTAATGGAGCATTTTGCATTTTCAATGAATTTTCATTCAAGGATGTCGTGTCATACAATACTATGATCGACGGGCTTGTGAAGTCGGGAGATGTCAGTTCGGCCCGTCGACTGTTCGAGCAAATGCGGGAGAGAGATTCTGTAACGTGGGGCACTTTAATAGCAGGCTATGCACAGTGGGACATGTCCAAGGAGACGATCGAGCTATTTAGCCTTATGATGGAATCACAACTTCGGCCCGATAATATTGCGCTGGTCTCCGCCCTGTCTGCATGTGCACGGTTGGGTGAGATGGATATCGGGAGGAATATACACGACTACATTGTCCAGAGCCATGTCCCTATTGATTCCTTCCTCTGCACTGGGCTGGTAGACTTCTACGCAAAGTGTGGTTCCCTCCAAACTGCCATCGAATTGTTTGAAGCAAACCCGAGGAAGAATCTGCATACTTGGAATGCCATCATAGTTGGGCTCGCCATGCATGGGGAAGGCTCAAGATCTCTAGGTTACTTCTCGAAAATGGTGGATTATGGAATAAAACCTGACGGAGTAACCCTCCTGGGAGTCCTAGTAGGATGCAGTCACTCAGGCCTAGTAAACGAGGCATGCCAGATCTTCAACGAAATGGAGAGAGTCCATGGGGTTGCTCGAGAGCCAAAGCATTACGGTTGCATGATGGATTTGCTTGGACGGGCAGGATTGGTAAATGAAGCGATGGACTTGATAAGGGAAGTGCCGGAAAATGGAGATATCTATATATGGGGTGGGATACTCGGAGGATGTAGAAAGTTTGGGGATGTGAAAGTTGCAGAAGAAGCAGCTAAGAAAGTGATGGATTTCTTCCCCGAAGATGGAGGGGTTTATTCAGTCATGGCAGGCATCTATGCAGGTGCTAATCGATGGGAAGATGTGGTGAGGACTAGAGCCTCGATGAGTGCAGGTCCAGCAACGAGGAAGGCGGGCTGCAGCATGATTGAAGTTGACGGTACCATGAATGAGTTTGTTTCTTCAGATAGTTCGCATCCGCAGAGTGGTGATATATGTTCGGCTCTCAATGCTATTGATAAACATCAGACCGAGTGGTAGTAGAGAATTTTGGTCTTGCTCCTGTCCGTACCTAATTTGTTGTGAGATGTTGGTGTTTGTGAAGGGCAAATGCTGCTGAACGTAAATATAATGACAAGGCATTGTCATCTGTGCCATCGTTTCCATTTGTTAAGATTTTTTGTTTTTTTACTTTAATCTCTGCGTCCTCAAAAATTTTAAGGAAAATTCAGCACATAAACCTTCCAAGTGCTCATCTTTACACGCCAAACCCTCTGCTCTCGGAACCTAACATTCTCAAGTTAAATCATCTGATGGGAAAATGACATCAGTTCCAGTGCATCTCTCCATTTCCAAAAGACCATATCATATATTACTACAAAATAGAGACTCCTCCACGAACTCTTGGGCCATGGAGCCAGAGCTCATCCTCCGAAAATCCGATGATTTCTACTCTAAGGCCTCCTTACTTGAACATAGATTGATGGTAGTAGCTCTCCCTCGGGAAGAAACAGAATTCCTGCGAATTGCTTGAGCCAGCATCTCCTGAGCTCCTTTCCGTGCTCTCACATTGCTCTGACGAGAGACCCAACCTTAGAGACAAATCGCACGTCCTCTTCCTGCTGGTGTCTCCAGGTTGAGAATTGTTGATGCTGTCTGGAGTTTTGTCACAGGACAATAGGTTCTGCGAGGAACCAACTCCAGTTCTCTCGACAAATGAGGTCCGTACTGGAGTGCCCACAAGGACAGTGTCGTAGCTCGGATTCTCAGGAACGCCCAGACCCACATGGGACTTCTGAGCTAGGTATCGATTCCCGTAATACAAGGGATACACTGAACCCAAGCTGGGTATCGTGTCAGCTTCCACATTCTTCAGCAGGTTATGTTTGCCCCGAGTGTTGTCGCACAAAGCCAGGTAGCAAGGAGCAACCTCAGGTCGTGGATGGTTTGGCTGGTTAGAAATTTGAGCAGGAAGCGACTGAAGAGTGCGGTCATTGTTAGGCATATTTGGCGAGAGGGTGGGAGGAGGGTCATGCCCTCTTGGCGTAAGGTAGCTTCTCGGGTTGCTATGCCTTTGGCTTCTGGAAGCTCTCACCGGAACACAGCCCAAATTCAGAGCAGCTGCACAGAAGAGTAGAAGGAATACTCTCAGTAATGCAAGTTGATATACGAATGCATTCAAGTTGATAAAAACAGATACCTTCGACACAAGGAGGTAAGAGGTCTCCCGTCTCACTGCTCTCATCACGACGGATTATAGTGTCTACGGCATCATTCACCCGTTCCCACAGAGTGTCAGGGTTCATATACTCAGCCTAATAAAACAAAACCGTTTATGCAACATAAGCCACAAAAAATATGTGCGAGAAAAAGGGAGCAAAAACAGAATCATTGCCTCATCATAGGGCTCAACTTTTGCCTTTAGACCTGATTAGCCCCATAAAACCGTTAAAGCGAGGCCAATCGAGTTTTGACCGAAGCTTCAGGCCATACCATAACAGGAAAGTGTGGAAGACAAATCTTTGACCAGGGCAAAGGTAAGGTCCACTGCCCATGTCAAATCCCATGCAGCTGGGTCGTGTGAAAGCACCAACGACACGATAGTTAGTGCCAGCGTAACAGCAAGCGAAAAAGCTTGGCATTTCATTTGGCACTCATGATTTGTAAAGTATGATCTTTCTGAGTTTCAGACGCTGTAAGAGGTTCAGGTGTCTTGGATTAGGACAGGAGAAACAAAGCAGTGAAAGGAAGAAAGCTAACCTCGGAATTGGCCTTGGAGTACATGATCTCCTCGGCTCTGAGGACGACAATTGGGAGCTTTTCCTTCCATTCCCTGTTCTTCTTAGTAGCGGAGCTGTGAGCGTCAGTGACGACCCTGAACAAACACATATCGGGCATTCAATCCATCACCCCGTAAAAATGAACCCAACGACAAGACCCGATTGGAAAATCTTTCAAGGGGGCAAAAAACCCAATTGGAAACATAAGAAAGGGTCTCTCAAATTTCAGATGGACACAAGAGTGAACCTAAAAATCTGCTGAATGATGGAACCTCTGATGACCTGGTGCCTCTCGCTATGCCACGCCCTCCGTACGCACTCGTATGGCCTCGGCCCCGGCCTCGGCATCTTCTCCTTCTACCTTCTCCTCCTCCTAAAACTTCTTCTTCCTCCTCCTACTGGGCGTATAACTGTTGAGGGTGAATAAGTGAGGAAAGCAAGTGGAGATATTTGGGATTTAAGGGAGAAGGGCACATGAGGGAGGGATTATTGATGGGTCAGTTTTCGAAGATTTGTTTTGGCTGCTCCGTCCCTTCTCTTGCCACTTTGAGTCCCCCAGTTCTTGATGGGTCCTTTTTTGGCCGGGTTAGAATGGTACAATACAGAGGCCAGAGAGAGAGAGAGAGAGAGAGTTGCTTTCCTTTTCCTCTGCCATTACTTTCTTTTATTTGCTGGTGGTGTGGTGGTGGTGGTGGGGGTTTGTCTTCCAAATAATTCAAAGGGGTTTACATTGATCCAGGACGGTCAGTCACCATGGGGAAATTCGATACTTTGAATCTCAATGCTTGTCTTGCGAGTAAAACAATGCATCATCTTTCAAATCCACTATTGCCCGATCCACATTAACACTTCTACCATAGTAGAACCAACCAAACATGGACCGAGGATAAAAAGAAACCCACAATTTCATTCACTTTCATCTACAATACACATGACGGACTCCCTTGACATGCTACATTTATATTACAATTATCACGCTCCAAAGAAGAAAGCGCGTCCTGTACTTTCTCAGTTCTCTGGAATATATATATATCTATATATATATTTGAATTTCCATGGACAGGATTCAGAAATGGCCCTCATGCAGTGTACATTGGTTCAAGCTGGACAATAATGGCGCTGGTGATGGGGCACAATCGCTGTGAATCTGAAACCTTCTTTAAATCTTGCATCAGCAAATAAATAATATAAAGTGCATGGGGTCGCTGTTCCATTTGCTGTGTACTTCCCCTGCATTCAAAGCTCCCAACTGCTGCAAAGCAGAGAAACTGGAAGAAAATCTCCCTGTTTTCTGATGCCCAAAATGCTGTCAAGGCTGTTACAGGACTCAAGCCTCCTCCTCCATGGGATTGCAGAACCTTCCTTAATAATGAATGGATTTACAAGGAAATTGCTTTTTTTTTTGGACGTTTTTGAATGAATATGGATTCCTAGAACATATTATCAACCTGCCCATGAACTTTGTAAGAAAGGAAAAACTCTCCAGTCTTTTGAATTGCATATTAGAGATAATCATTCCCCATATGGCTAACACACTTAAATTACAAATCCAGAAAAAGCGCTCCCATCTGCTCTCCTTTCCAACACAGTCAAGTGGCGAGACCTAAAACTTGAAATGTGAGATCACGGGACGGAGTTTGGGTTGAACTTTGTAAACATTAATATTACAATGAAAATGCATCGCATAAAGTTCGGATTTTACATCACTTCCAATCAAATGCCCCTTCTTTCAGTTTTGGGATTAAGTTTCGATGTTTCTCTATTATGGGCTCTTCACGGTAGTCTTTCTCGGCCCTTTCTTCCCCACACCCCCCGCAAAACCAACCCACCGAATCGAATTCTACTCTAGTTTTGTACTAAACCAAACCAGTACTCAAAACCAATTCGATATGCCGGGAAATGAACACCTCAAGTTCGGTCGCCATAAAACAGGCTCTATCCGATTACGAAATTGAAAGGGGGTGGGGGCTCTATGTTCAAGGCTGGGTGATTGCCTTCGTTTTTGGGTGCAAGACAATGTGCAGGTAAAGAGCCTGGCCAGTCTACTTAAATCCTTCAACATGACTAGTCACCTCTCATTTCACCTTTTCTTGACTCTCAGTGTGTGTCCCTGTTACCTTTTGATCTCTTTTGCTTTTTGCTATTTATCTGCAAGGGGTAGACAGCCTTTAAAGCTGAGAGCAATTGAACAGGGACAAGGGACTTCCCTCGTATCACCATCATCCAAGCTCTTCCCCATTCTCCCACAGAAAATCGGGAGGCTCTCGAAGTATCAGTGACACAGCGAACAGAAAGACATTCAATCGAACTGGCAAGAATTTCTGTGGACCCCAACACATTTTTTTTTCCACGGACAGAATTCACGATAGACTAGACATGTTTCGTGTAACACACTCCGATCAGTATATCTTGATGTCAATATATTCGATGACGTGATTGCGAGAGAGGCGAAAGATTCTCAAATCCAAGAAACCCAACCAACCTATAAAGACTTGCCTATAAAGTTCCCTTTGATCTTAACCCATCAAGAAGTCCCCCACGCACCTAAATCTAACCAAACACACCCCTCTTCACCCCCTCTCTATTCTTTTGGAATTTGGCCCCTAAAGTTCGAATCAGTACAATTCCTGTTGGTGGGGGTCTAAATGGCTATTCTTCTGCCTTGGTGATCTGTGGACCTCACACCCCCACCTCAACTCCATGCCTTGAAGCTTTCATGACAGGGACTTGATGCCACTTCTTGCCCGTGAGAAAAGGCTTGGAAACCATACCGGGCAGTGTCCTAGTTCCATAGAGGTCATACCATACACTAGACTCTACTTACAGCCGACATTCCATTCAACGTTTGGTGTGTATTACTTATTCACAAGTAATCACGAGTAAAACACATGCATAATTTAATCATGTTGATTTATCCAGTTTAAGAGTTTTCCGATTAATATTACCTATCCATAATGAATCATATTGCATGGACATGGCTAGGACCCACTCCCCTGCTCCCCCATGGCCAAGACAGGCGCATGTGCTGCAGACCGTCCGTGCAACATTTTCTGGTTGATGTTCCTCCTGTTATGTTTAGATCCATGGAATCATATCCGCTGAGAGTTTACAAGGCAAGTTTTGAGCTGTATTGACGGCACTTGGGAGAGAACATGACACCTTGTTTAAGGAAATAAAGACGACTAGTAACCTCAATCAACCATGCTGGTATGATTTGATTAAAGAAGATAACTTAAACTTGGGTCCTCATTGTCAATTTTTCCTGTTGTAGCAGTTTTGTGTACCTTTTTCCCACTTCTCACTACTGAAATTCAAGCAAGCAATGGAATCCCAAAAATACAGAAAAAGAAAGCAGGAGAAACTTTTTTTCCTATTCTATGGAAATGGAATTGAAAGATAGGAGAGAATCCTCCATAGACACCTAAATGCCCATGACAGCGCCTACTCCATTCCCCTCATTTCCCTATTATCTAATTGCATCATCTCCAGTTTACAAAAGATAGAAAGCTAAAGAGTTTCCTTTCTCGAGACAATGACGCGCGCAGAGAAATCATATGGAGAATTCACCCGGAGAAGTTAGCTGGTGCACCAAATGTAAACACAACTTCGAGACTTCAGGGGTACCCACTTGATCTTCACATTGAGAGCGCTGAGATTGAGTTATGGAATCTCAGTTGTTCAGCAGAAGTCAGATCGAACATCAAGGGAAAACTGTCACAAGCTATATAGGCAAGTTACAATGTTTCATCCCTCTGACCACTCTAATTACACTAGTTAAACATGACTCGGAGCTGGTACATTGCAAAGATGTTTCCTCTTCAAGGGAGTATTCACTGGCAGAGCTGCTCTTTTCTGGGATTAACATCTCAAGATCAAGGGAAGAAGCCTATGCCATAAGAACAATCGGGTGATTAGAGTTCAATGGGCCCACTCTCGAAAATCAGCATCAGAACTCCACCTAAACTTCCACCCAATAACTCTGATAATGATTTCGTCTGCAGAGCACTTGGCTGTATCTTCATGGACTGTCAGAAAGAAGCACTATTCATATGTCCCAGACAAAAGCTCAGCGAAAGAATCGTTTGCAGCATCGAGCAGATCCAAGCTCTTCATACTCTGCTTTTGTGACACACATCGATTCATAATCAGGGCTTGAAGCCAACAGCGAGCCCCCTCGCCAAACACCTAGAATGGGACTGCAAAAGGAAGATTCAAAAGTTACCCATGAAACAGAGGCAGCACGTTTAAAACAAAAGACAGTTTTTGATGAAACGCTTACTCTTCTTGAGTCATTATCTTGACTTGGTAGCAGTCAGGAACAAGAGGACGGAGCTCCTTCTCTCTGATATAAGATGTTGAAACCAAACCATAAGTGCTTGGAATATCACCACATGCAGTCAAATCTAATTGTGTACTTACAGTCTCTGAGTAAACCATGGGAAGAGTGTGCTTCCACCAGTTAAAATAATGCTACGACAACCCAAGAGATATGTTAGGCTCATTGAGGCTTCAGTTGGTAGTTGCTATTATGCAGTTAGTAGGCACGGTTTTCAGATAAAACCTCTCATAAAGCACAGGATGAAGAAGCGGATGGCAGGAATTGACAGATCGTACAATGCACTCCGCTAGTCCCGCCTGATTCATCCCTGCATATAAGATGATGATATCACACTTATGTTTTGGTCAAGGTTACAACTGACAATAAAATTATAAAAATGGCATATTTACTGAACAAGGTAAATTTTGTTTAGTCCATATTACAACGCTAGATATCAAACATTACATAACCATCTGTGCTGTCAAAGGATGCACTTGTGAGAACAAGTGAATGTTGTTAACATCAGAGTCGTGCAATATTGTTAACTTTGGAGATCTCTCTTCTTTGTCCATTTTTAGCCATGACAGCTAGTTGAAATTTAACATAAACTCAGGGAATAAAGATTCAGTTAGCAGATAAACTATGGCAACTGTTAACCTGAATTCCACCAAGCAGATAACTCTAGAGACTTAACTGACTAACAAATTTAAACTTGCATTGCTCAAACGGCATATTAGCTTAACTAGTAAACCAAAATTCTACACCAACTGTGCTAGTGAGGAACAAACCCAAATCTGCAGGTCGGAAAATCATCTCAGGGACAATGAAGCGTTCATTAGTCAAATCAAACTCCTGTAGGAAAAGGATAAACCTTCATTAAACAAGGCCATAAGGGGGAAAAAATTTTCCCGACGAAATGTGACATTACATTTTTTGTTGGGTCAGTCCTTTTCCAATCTTCCTGCTTCTCCACGTCCCGTGGCTTATCATGATTCTGCAACCCTGGTGAAGAATCTGACCCATTCATTACGGTTAGATACCGTTTTGCTTCTTCTGGGTCCTTCACAAAGCCCTTTGTATGGGTAACTCCATCAGGAAGCACATACGTGCACCTGAATGGATTGTCCTTTCCGGGCTTCCTGTAGCAGCAAATCAAATTCTTTCAAGAGGTGTAAACAACAAAGGAAACTGAACCCAAAACACAAACATTACAAAGTGGTTCCAAAACTTCAAAAAGCAGTGACCACCACCATTACGAACAGCAATACATTGCTCGGTAAACATTTTGGCATCGCATGATTTGCAGTATCACTTGGAACATGGAGGCAGAAACAAAGGTTCATGCTTGCAATAAATGTAATTGTCGATGATAGTCATATTACTTTTAAAAGATCAGTCATTGATCACAAACTAGCTCTGAAGAACTTCATATGAACCTAGTTTAGGGACTTCTTGTGAAGTGATATAGAGAAGAATGTATCCTCCAGGAAATGGCACCAGGCAAACCAAAGAAAAAACATATTTTATATTGCTTTCTCCATCTACCCATTTTACTCTGGAAGTGTTCATCTTTACTGCTTCACAAGAGAAGAAAATAACACCAAAGAAATGAAATACCGAAAACCCAGAACTGTAGGATCAGACAAGAGGAAGTCGGTGAAGAATTACTTCGCCAGCTGCAAATCACGCTCCACATCAAGGGAGACAAAGCAGAGATTCTCCTTCACATCGTCCATGATGAAGCTCTCGTCTATGACATTAATGGACCTGTAAGACACCATTTCTTTCAGGTAATTGGTCAACGCCTTCCCTCCCAAGTCAATTCTCTTGACCCCATAATTGAGGGTGAAGTTCTGGAAGACCGGGGCCACGTGGGTGAATGAGAATCCGCAGTCCACGACGAGGCTACACTGGGTCTTGGAGGCGAGGCCGGAAGGCCGGACGCTAGCCTCATAGAGGTGGGCAAGGCACGGAGAGTCGGAGATGCAAAGGGACCTGAAGTTAAAGTCCTCGAAGACGAGGGAAAGGGTATCGCGTTTGATGGAGGGGAGTGTGAGGAGCGGGACGGTTAGGAGGAGGGAGGACGAGGAAGGACTCACGAGGCGGAGGTGGGTGGAGAAGATGTGTGACCAGATTTCTCGCTGGAGGTCCAGGTTGATGAGGTGGCCGCGGTCGATTGGGCGGCGGACCGCGGCGGATGTGAGGTCAGTGGAAGAGGCAGCAACCACGGAGGTGTTGGATGAGGGGAGAGGCTCTGGCGGAAGAAACTTCTTGGAGGAGAGAGACCGGACGAGACAGTTGGGGATGACAACGGCGGGGTCCATATTGCCGGCGACGCCTGCCTTGACGAGTCCGCCGCCGTTGTCAAGCACCACCACCGTGCCACTAGGCATGCTTTCCGCCAACGCCGTGTTCCAGAGGGGTTTCAACTTTCGACGATGTGCGGGGTTTTGCGGGTCTAATGTTTCCGGCGAGTAATTGCAGAAGTACCCCAACTTTAAATATTTTGCCAATATATGCCCCTTAAACTATTATTTTCTTGCAAATGGATTTTTCATTTGGTCCCTAAAACTATTACACTTTTGCAGATGGATCATCTGCCTCCCACGATTTTCAGTCCCCGGAATTTGTCGACGTACCGGTCGCTATTTGTAGGTATTCAAACAGAACAATCATGGTGATGCTTAATATTGATGGAGATTTGTGTTTAATGCAAATAAGAGTAGGATATCCAACTCAGAGATGTCTCATGTATCATACATAAATGTGCAAATTACTAAGAAATTCAAATTTAGTTAATCTCGAAATCTAGATGGGTCACAATCAAAGTCGGCCCAAACCCTTGCAGTTCATCTAAGTAGTCAGTCCATTTGATAGTGAAAAGTCCTCCGTGTAATCAATCCAACGTAGATGCCAAGTTTTTCACGTATTATGTGTATCCAAATAGTCACTATTATTCATTAATTAGAATTACCACAATTTTCTCCTCCATGAACTCATGCGTCGACCCTCTTTTTCTCTGCAGCATACACCCAGTGGAACCGATCGGTTCGGTCCATCGAGGTTGACCATTGCTTTTGTGCGGTGCCCACCGTGCCCTGACTCCAAACATGGGTTAAGTGGCTAAATGGGCCTTTTTGTTGTATGGACTGAGCCATTTTGAGACTGTGGGCTTACTCATAATATTTTCCATGGTTATTTCACCTTGAAGTGTGTCCGATGACAGGCATGAGTTTCCTGCGAACTCGTACAAATCCATGGTCAACGGCGCGAGAAGACCGGGGGCAAGCCGTGTCCACAACTACCATTCAGTTACAGAAAAAGCGGTACACTGTTGTATTGTATGTGCTCAGAGAAGATTACTGTTACGCCAAAACACATGAAGAGACGATTCATCGCAACGGTCCTGATGATTTCTCGATGGTTCAATTATTGGTGAGCCATGCAGAACCGTTAATTTCAAAAGGGAGAAAGAAAAAAAAAAAAAGGAATAGATTTTCAAGTATTGTGAGTCGCACTCGGAGACATAATTGGAGGGGACATGAAGCATCAGACAAGAAAAGCATCCAATGGGGGGAGGAGTGGGGCGGCAAGAAGACGCAGACCAATTAGCTTTCCCTTCAAATCCACCGATAAATTACATGAAATATAGTGGAGATAGGAGTTTGTATTTAATATGTCGAACTTGTATAGTCTAAACGAATAATAATATCACTAAAGTACGTTTAGTGAATTAAAAAAAAGGTGTTAGGATAAGTTTTGTTTTTAATATGAAGCTATATAGATATTTCCTCCAACAATTCAGCACGGAGACGGCCTGCATGGTGCGTGCATGTGAACGATACTCGACCACCGTCGAGTGGTGGGCCCCACCGTTCCCTACGGTGTTTAATGTGGCGTTAGGTGGACAGCCCCAGCGAGCCATTACGGTTTCCCCCCGACCCCATGACGGAGACTCCGAGCGGAACCCGACAACGCCCCCGTCTCGCTTCTGCACCAACCCCCACCCCCCACGGTCCGTTAACCGACGTCGTACGCTGCCGTCAGATAGAGCGATAACCCGATGACGCCGTCAAACAGCACAGCAGTCAGTCGGTTGGCCCATCCAATCCAATCCAATCAATTTAGACAGTCACCAGCTACGCGGCTAAGATGGTCCCTCTCGAGTGGTCTTTTCTTTTCCTTGCAAGAATCGAAATCTCAGTTCACACCCAAAACATTTACCCGTTCCTTCAATTTCCGGTTGAAATCCAACCACAAGGCGCCGAGAGGCTCCTGGAGCGGGCGGAAACCGAAAGCCCATCTGTCATTTACGTCTCGACAACCGAACCGTACAATTTTCTGGCAGTGTCGAATAGCTTACAGTCGAGATCCAGTCACAAGGAGGGGGAGTTCTGCTCGATCATTGTTCGATCTCTTGCTGTCAAGATTTATGGGAAAAAACTTTGTTTGTAATAAATTTTTCTCGAGTTTACTCGTACCCACCCATCCGGACATTCATCTAATTACCTTGCGAATTTTTTGGGCTTGCCCTTCATTAAGGATCATGCGTCGTCCTCGCGAGTCGAGCTGCAATTAATGATGCTCGGAATGGGATAGCAGGTCCCCGCGAAGAGAAGAAATCGCTCGATGGTCCTACCTGATGGCATAATGTAAGATTAAATATTAATTATGGTTAAAATTATCATATGTATTACTAATTGTGTTCGTGTAATTAAATCAACTATCAATTTAACATTCAGGTAAATTCGGTAGGAGTATGCAGAACTAGTGATGATAACCTCAAATTTAAGATAAATATGAGATTAAAGTATATCTTACGAAATCAAGAGTTAGATAAATGAAAGTGATAATTTTTACTCGTGCCTTCTATTCCATAATCAACGATGGAAAATCCACAAGGATGGGACAGTCAGCCTTGGAATTTACGGCAGTGGAAACTACATGGCGTCCTTAGCTTAGGGATAAGATGATCGAGCCCATTCCACGTTGGTTGGTTAATGTAAGTTGCCCCTTGTTTGTCTAACTTAGGAGGGAGTGCACCGTAACTTTACCCGATCGTTAAATAGATTAGGAGAAGTGCGGCGTACTTGGATTCAATTCCACG
The DNA here is from genome assembly GCA_900006705.1 of Sonneratia caseolaris. Lineage (NCBI taxonomy): Eukaryota > Viridiplantae > Streptophyta > Magnoliopsida > Myrtales > Lythraceae > Sonneratia > Sonneratia caseolaris. The sequence goes on from CXYZ01012656.1 coordinate 1,355,752, forward strand.
GGGTTTGTCGTTGTGTTTCGGCGCACGTAGAAGAAGACAACAGAACAGACTGCAGCAGCTGTGGTTGGCTCCATTTTGCACGTGCACCTGACTTGTCATGTCTCTCCTCGCACGAGAAAAAAAGAAGAAAGAAGAAAGAAGAAAGAAAAAGAAAAAGAAAAACCTTTCCTTCTTCTCCTGCTGCCGCTGCAGCTGCCTGCCTGCCTGCCTGCCTGCCTGCCAGCCTGCCATCTATCTGTTTGATCTCTTCTTAGGACGTGGAACCCACCCCCCGCGGGCTGTCGTAGGAAAGATTTAAAACTCGCGCCTGGGCCCCACGCTCCACCTCCGAGAATAATGCATTCCATGTAACCACATTATCGAGTCGAGCAGGAGGAGGGACGGGCTGCTCGGGGCCGCCGTGAGAGTGAGCGAGACCTGTTGTTTTCGGTCACAATCTCTGGCCCATATTCCTCTGAAGAACCACCCCAGGCGTTTTCGGCTCACGGTGCCTCAACTTCAATTCAAACGTTCGATGGTGCTGGATCGACCGTGTCGCATGAATGCCTTCTTGCGATTGAATGGACACCCTCCCTGTCGTGGTAAAAGTTGTCATCCCCATAGTCTACGTGGGCACCCCCACCACTTGGAACTGCCACGACTTCTTATGCGGTAAATTGTCTGGCTCCTCATCCACTTTTCACCCCCCAGACATCACGGCAAAAAGCTAGCAGGATGTGCTCATCCCATTTTTGAGAAACAGATCTCAGTTACTTGTCTCATCAAGATACATACATACGCATGTAAATATATACATACATATACATATACGCATAAGGTAATGGGTTGTGTGGGCCTGAGAGAATTGGGCCTACTTGTGAAATTTCTACGCAAATGTGGCCCACTTGAGGGAGTGGACCCAGACAGGTGTCAGGTCACGGGCCCACCCATCAGCTTTCACTCTTCAAACCCACATCATGTGATGGTGAATATCTTCCGTTATCCGATCGTCGCCCCCATCTTGTTATTCTGTATCATTCCTTGTATGCACCCGTCCGTTCCGTAGCCCCCATCATCTTAGAGAGGAGGGCAAAACAAAAAACAAAAAAAAATACCACTGCGTTGCCATCACATCAAAAATCCATCAGTGGAAAAGCAAAATTGGACTCGATCACCTTATAATGCCCGGGGATGTCTCACTCACCGGCCTCCAGAAGAATGGGGCCAAGAGTATCACGTCAAAGCAAGGGGGATCATACGCACAGACCGAGCCTCGATGACGCTCAACTTGTTGCCGGTCTTCGCCGCGTTGCGAGGAGAAACCCTAGGCAGCACTGGTACGGTCCATCTAATTCTACCTTTTCATCGTCATTGCAGGATCACAGATCAGTCGATCGATTAGCAATTGTCAATCGAAGAGGAGTTGTGGGAAAGGAAATTGCGTGTGAGTATATCAAGCCGTCCCAATGTCAGCCATGAAATTTACACCTCTTACCCTTTTGTGAGTATGGCATCCGTCCAATGTCGAGAAAGTATAATGAGCCATAGCTCATCTAAGTTCATATCATTAATCGAGTCAGTTCGTTAAGAGGGTAAAATTATGATTTTTAAAATTGAACCGGGCCGGAAAC
>CXYZ01012656.1:1357542-1454110 GCA_900006705.1 Sonneratia caseolaris
TTGACCGATTTTCTCATCGGTTCAATTGGATTTATTGGTTCAAGTGAGAACCTGCCAGTTCAATTGAATTTGACATCATTTTAATAATAATTAGATTTTTTGTGAGAACTGGACCGGGTGAGTGGCCGATTCCCAATCGAACCGGCCGGCCAGGTCCGGTTTTAAAAACTATAGATAAAACTCGTCCAATTATTAAAAAAGAAAAATTTTCATTTGTACGATTCGACACTGATACCTGACTCGCCGGACCTTATCTTGCATATTATCTATTAATTCAATACTATTGAAGACATATATTATTAAGAGAATGATGAAGCAAAATAGACAGAGCACAAAAGGATTGGGGGACCATGTAGCCCCCATACCCCTTACCTATTTTTCCCCCCCAAAAAAAAAAAACCAAAATGGGATCCTCCTCACATCACATGGCGACATGTGAAGTTCGTCGCACGGTTCTATTTCTTGGGAGAAATCCTCTGCTCGTTTCTGCATTTTTTTTTTTTTTTTGCTTTTCCTCCCCCAATAGCTCTATATGCAGGTGGTAGTAGTACTAGTAGTAGTAACTAGCTGGGTAACACTACCACGTGCACAAACGTGACTTGCCAATCCCTCGATGTCGCCTCGTCGATTGTCATCAGGACATGGGGTTGTCGGCTCGACGGTCCTTCGCGCCCCGCTGCAAGACATCACGTCGACCGTTTGCACTCCACCCGCAGTGTCTTAATAGTCCAAAAGACTCGCGTGTCCAAGGCCCGGTAAAAGGATTGCCGGTGTGCGACTGTTAAATTCGTTGTAAGCTTATAAGGGATCGGATATGTTTCCACTTAAAAGTCCAAGCTGATAGGTGACGGTATTCAACCTTCTTATAAGCCCACAATGTTTTCTCCATTTAATCGATGTGGGATCGTATATCTCAACACCCGCCCCCACGTGATAACGTGGTCCACTTTGCCGCGTGCCATTAAACACCCGTCCTCAACAACTGTTTACAAGCCGGGCATTCTTCTTTCGATCTTGGACGAGGGAGACAACTGGCCACGAGTCGGGTAATTTCTTTCGTACTTGAACTTATATCAACTAACCACGAGCCAGACTTATGGACTCGGGTCGGGCGAGGTGCGAGCCCACTATCTCTGATACCATGTTAAATTCGTTGTAACCCCATAAGTGATCGGGTCCGTTTCCACTGAAAAGCTCAAGCTGATAGGTGACGTTCGTACTCAACCTTCTTATAAGCCTACAACTTTTTCTTCATGTAATCGATGTGAGATCGTATGTCTCAACAGCGACATCGTCGCGTTGCGTTTCACAACACACTGCATCCTCCCGGCCGTCAGACTTGGCCGTGTCGTGAAACTCCAGCATCAGACCCGTGCGACACATCATACATACGCGATCGGCTCTGTAGGTAGAGAGAGTAGAGGTGACACAGAATTATGATGTCGAGCGAGGGCTGCTCCGTAAATATATTTTTCTAATTTTTACCTTAACGAGCTGTCATTTTTCTCCCTCTCTTTCTCTCTCTCTTAGCTGCGGGTACGATACATGCCCCCACAGACCGCACTCATCACTGGTCACTTAATAATAAAGTCGCATATGCCACCACCTTGTTTGTTTTGTATTTTTGGATTCTTCTCCTCTCTTTTTTTTTCTTCTTTTTAATTTCAGAAACAATAAGAAGAAAGTGTAAAAAGAATATATTGTATTGCGGGAGAAAAATGAAAATATACGATATTGTGATGGAGAAGTGCTGAAGACCCTACACTGTCGTATACAACTCTCACTCAACTCCTATCTCTGTAAAGCTGTGCTCTCTACTCAGATTTATATATGGTCTATAGTATTGTATGGTCCATCAAGAACTTCTGCACACACACACACTCACACACACTCTCTCTCTCTCTCTCTAGAATTGCTTTCCCTTTCTCTCCTCTATCCTCTCTCTCTCTCTCTCTCTCTCTCTCTCTCTCTCTCTCTTCCCTTCTTTCTGTATCTCTATGTCTTCAGGAGACGGAGGGGGTTGGGAAGAGAGAAGATATGGAACGGGGGGATAAGCTTGGGAGTCCGAGTCATGCTCTTCCACAGCTTTCTTGAACTTCTCATTTCCCTTATCTCTTTTGTTTTTTTGGTCTCTCCAAAAGTTTGAGAAAGGCTTCCACAGAAGCTCAAGAAAGCTGTGGGAAAGCATGGCGAATTTCGTGACTCGATCCCGTGCCCCCTCCCTCGCCGAGAAAATCCCATGAAGAAGAAGAAGAAGAAGAAGGGAGAGTTGACATTCAGAGGTAGGTGACAACTCTAATTCCACAAATTCAAGATAGGGTAATAGCCTCGGAAAGTTTTCGTCGCATAATTGTGTCAAGTCCCCGGAAATCCGGGTCGATTTGCAGTTTGCAATGTGTCAATAATCTCGTTAGATTTCCAGTGCGGAATTTGGCTTCATTCACTCGAATTCGTGAGATTTATTGACATTAATGTTCAATTCTTAACGCTGGTCTCGTGTTTTATACTGAGTTAATTAATAAAGAAGAAAAACGAGAAAAAAAAAAAAACAAAGCAAATTGGCTTTGCTTCCTTTCATTTACAATAGGGTAAATCTATATCTACTGCCACACGTTTGAACCTCCTAGGAGTCAGCAGAATTACAGATATCTCGGGAAAAACGTTCAGAGCATACGACCACTGAACCAACCCAGAGACCAGTGATAAAGAGTCAGTCGATTTACGAGACATCATGCTTCTACACCTTAAAATTACTGTAAGTTTCCAAACATCCTCACGATGACGGATTACACTGCCATTTTTCTCAGTTTCTGGCCATTTTGATTACAGAAAACTTGCGAGGCTTCTGCACAGTGAATCAGGGTTGGGTGAAAATGGGTTGCAGAGAAGATTCCCTCTCACCTTATCACGTTTTCATTTCAAATTTCTCTCTCTCTCTCTTAATTTTATGAATTTTATAAATAAAAATTAGATAAATTTAAAGAAGAGAAGAGAGTAGTTGAAGTTCTTTCTGTTGGGGGCCATTTGGATTTTGTAGCAACGTGAGATCTCCTTCCTACATTTCAGTGAAAAAGGTTAACTTTTGTCCCTATCTGTGTCATCTCGGGATTTTACCCCCCCTAGAAAAAATAAATTAGAAATATATATCCCATTTTTATTAACCTTCTTCAATTTGGCTGAGAATTTTCTTCTGTTTCTTTAAGCTGGCAGTGGAGGGTGATCAATCCAGCCAAACGCACCTCTGAGTGGATGAAATTAGGCTCAACTGATCATCATCTTTTATCTCTTAATCCAATCTACTATCCTTATTTCCAAAAATTGCAACTACACACTTGGAATCGGTTGATTGTATTTAAGAATGTCAAAAGGGTTTTCCTGCAGGTGCAGGCAATCACTTTCTGAAACAAATCTGCAAATTGAATTGCAAGTTTATGCTTCATGATGTTCCTTCTCGTTCACTCGGCTCATTTCCTGCAACATTCTAAAATTCCAACTGTATTCTATATCACTTGCAAGTATATCATTGGTCGAGATTATTGTACGTACATGGGTAGATAAATATACTATACAAGAGTGAGTATTCGTTCACAAGTGCAGGACTGATGCACACTCTTCTATTTCTCATCTCGTGTTTGGCTGAAGAAAGCTGGTGAGAAGAGACATGGTCATTTTCCAAATCCAAAAAGGACTTCGCCTTCGATGCCTAGAATGTGCCTTGAGAACTCTCTTATTTGGCAAGATCTTATTATGTTCTCTCTTTGCAACTATTTTTTTTTTCCGTTATATACAATGTATATATGCCTGGAACTAGAGGGGATAGGAGTAAGATAGAAACACAACAGCACAGCCAATCCTACTGACGAATGTTGTATTAGAGGCGACCTCTTGATCCTAGTCGAGGGTAAATGTGATTGTGGCAAGCCCACATTCTCGCTCTAGACAGGTATTAGCCTGCAGGCGATTGTACTGTTATAGTTGTTGCCTACTTGAATAGCTGTGCTTCAGCTCTATACTCACAGTAATTGACTCTCTTTCTTCCCTTTAAAGCTCAGATCTTCCTTATGTTCGCTTGTGGAACTTTGGTTTATAGTTCCCGCTCTCAGAATCATTTCCTATCAGGTCCTCAAAGCTTAGTCTCGTCAAGGTCTTGATGAAGTAATGGTAACCGATTTGATAGAGCTAGTCAAAACCTAATTTTCTTCTCTGTTCTTTTTGGACTCATACTTTTGCTATGAATATTCCGGTATAGCACTCAACATGAATTTATTATTTGTTGCCAGCATGTGCCGATCATGCAGGAATACATTTTATGCTCCTTTACCGGGAAGTGTTTCTATAACTTATATCAGAGGCTTTGTATCGAACTGTATTCTTCATTTGTGAGTCTGCAAGGCTATGTTTCGGGACCTTGCAGCCTTCACTCCGGATTTGGTTTTTGCATTGTAAAGGGAATCTACCAATCCCCCAAAAAGGTGTGGTGTGGGTCTGCAGCAAGGAAATATGGTTTGATGATCGCCAAAGATTGGTCCAAAGCCGTCTATAATACATTGCCAGAAGAAGCATTATGGAGACCATTGAACTCACTGGGATATAATTAGCTGCTGGTTTCTCAGACAAGCCTCCAAACAGTTCTTCCCTTTCTCCCCTTCCAATATTTGAGTTTTGAAATCATCAAAGCTGGAGTTTTGTTTCCCGTTTGCCAATGAGATCTTGAGATGAGCAGGAGTTCGATGCCTCATGGCCCAAGGGCCTCAGGTAATCAGTTGGCTCTCTTGGGTTGTCTTTGGGCCACAAGCATAGTGTGTGATAACTACTAAGAGGAAAGACAAACCATGTAGTGGATATTCATGTAGATCATAGGCTGTGGTAAAGAGTTTTTCGAAATAATACAGCGGACGCCTCGTGGACGTGGGATAAATGGATGCCTGAGTAGAGATTAGTATCGGAAAACAGACCAGGGATAGGGTTTTATCACGATCAGTAGTCTATCAAATACTTGCATTTTTGGGTACCTATAGAAGACAGAGAACTCGTCATCACCCATCTCTCTGACCTCTCAGACCGATCAACGATTTGTACCGTTGTGGGGATGAAAGTTTTTAGACAAAAATCAGACAAGCAAATCTTGCCTTTTTGACTTAGCTCAGTGTCTTATTAGTGCAATCACTCAAGTAGTTCGCCACTGGATTGAACTCTCTTGCGCCAAAGGCGTTGCTGATGAGATGTTTGTCATCTAAAGACGAGACGCTTGCCACTTTGTGGTTAGTTGATGTGAAAGCAAAAGCATTAGGGAGCAAATGTAGCATTTATTTTATGGCACCATTAATATATATATATATATATATATATGGATTAACATAACAATATCATCTTTAACCTAAAACTAAGATGTCATGATTCAATTATAATCCGTAAGATTCCATTTATCCCCCCATTTTCCCATCTTATTTTAGGTTTGTTAGTCGCACCACCTCCACGCCCCACCACCTAGTTAATGCCCTATATAAGCAAGTCACTGCCCTTCTAGGTGCTATATCTTCATCAATGGACTTCTCATTACTATTTATCTGTAAATTTAGCCACAGATTGGCCACGCTTGTATTTCATGTTGATTAATTATGATCAGAAATCTGGCAGAGTTCAGAATATATGCTCTATGTCGGGTACATCATCTTCATATGGTTTGGCATAGTAATAAAAGCTACACCTAACAGTGTGGCTCCAAAGCTCAAAACGAACTTGTGGGGTTCCCATATTCGACATAAATGATAAAGGAGTGACATTTACGACCGACCCATCTTGCCTCATTTTAAAGGAAAAGACGTCTACGGCCGTGATTGAAACGAGATCGATCATGGCTGTGGACGGCCTTATTGTAAGATCAAGAGCGAATGTTAGAATCAGTATAAGTGCAACATCATCTTCACGAAACTAAAGAAGTGTGACTCAATCTGAAGAATATTGCAGTATAAAAGATTAGCAACATGAAACGAGTGAAAGATTCGCCAATCAGCAACCGGAACCAACACCCGTATGCATGAACATGATGCAAATGTTTGCATAGGCAATATCAGATCAGGCAGTTGATTGCTGAAGTGATGATGGGAGTCTGGGTATGAACTCTTTTGTAAATGGCAGAAAATTAACTGCTCAATAATTGGTTGACCGAGACCGTACAACTTTACAGATCATATGATGAGGTCAACAGCATGTAACTTGCAGATATCATGCGTAGGAATGCTCTTTTACTTCAACACTTGGGAATCTTTCCTGCAATGAAAACAACACATGGAAGAATCCAACAGAATTAAACACGCTTTGCACATACCATTAGGCTTTTCAGTCAGCAACCTCGACTTGCTTGACAGCCACCTCTGTTCCATCCGTCTCTCTCGACAGATCCCATGAACCATATCAACCAAGATAATTTTCCGATTTCGTAAAGCATATGCAAACAAATCTACAGTCAGGAAATAGAGTGACTGCATAGACTATGTTAGAGACAATTAACTATTAGTCGATCTGTACTCAAGACTCGATAGGTATTACATCAATCAGGCGCAGGATACGTTGATAAGCAACATTAGTTTACCTCTTTGAGAAAGATACACCTCAAGTAGGATAGTAGTAAAGAGATTTCAATAAATTTCTGGAGTATTTTCAAGGTAAAAGGATAAGCAACCCACTGCAGGAACGATCTAAACTAATATCAACATTTATGTTCACCAGCTACGAAGCACACTAGATCAATCAAGATATCGGGTCCGGTTGGGCCAACGATAGGTCTAGAAATGGGTTTTCACTCAAAATTTACGAGGATCAACAAGAGTGAACAATGGTTGAGGTCGTCACTTCTAATACTGACCCGAGAACAGGTGGATCTACGAATATGTATCAGAACTCATCATTCCTTGCGTTTAGATCCAAGAATGACAAAGATGAGTATGCATTACTGATTATGTCAAAGACGAGTCCCTCAAGAATCGTCTTTAGCTCTCTGTATAAGCACGATAACACTTATCCGATTCATCCACCTGCAAAATATATGTGTATATAAAGTATTAGAGACAACTAACAATGAGAGTCAACAGATAAAAGAGATATACTTAACAATGGAAAAAACGATTTTTCTCACATAAACACTATCACAAAGTTGAATTAATGGATTGAAATATATGATACTGATTGAACCGGCCATGTGATCACCAACCCCCGGCCACACCTTAAAATCTAATCTCTTGGTCCTTTCTGTAGCTTCCCACAGCTTTATTGAACCGCCAGGGTACACAGAAGGTTCCTGCGATTAACTCCCCGGGGGGGTCCATGAACTGCGAACAACTCCGGGTGGATAATTAACCATCAAGATCCAAAATCCATGACCATATGAGCAGTTCAAGAAAGCTGTGGAAGGCAACAAAGAGGGCCACTCTTCTACCCCGTCCTCCAGCCGCCGACAGATCGATATGCTGAGACTCCGACCAAGAGAGCGAATGTCGATGGGGTTATGTGGAGGAGATGTGGGAGATGGAGAGGAGTGGATGGAATAGGTGGACGGATGGATAGGTGAAGAGGTTGAGAGGCGGGGCCTAAAGGAATTGTGGAGGAGAAGTAATACTGGACTGGAGGAATGGAGGAGGGGAGGGTGGGGATATTTATAGGAGGGTTGGAATGGGGAGAAAATAAATAAATAAAAAAATATTAAATTAGAAAATGACTCTCTTTTTTTTTTTGTTTTTGGTGTGGGGGTGGTGGGTTGGCAATCCCAAGGAGAATATTGGGCCTGAGATTACTGAGAATCCATCCAACCTTTTCAGGCTGTTAAAAAGCTGACTTTCATCCTCCACTTCCCATGTTGTCATGATATTTTAATATCATGTCCCATTAATTTTTTTTCACACAATATTATTATCCTTGATTAAAAATTAATTATTTTTATATTTCATCTTATTAGTGAACTCATCTTTTTTTTAAAATTTGTTTTTTCCATTATGTCTATCTTATATCCAAGAATTTTATAGCTAGAGTCAATTTAGTATTGAGACGTAAAAAAAATAATTCCCTTTTGGGGGTAAAAAGGTAGAGTACAAGCACAGCGCACGATTCATAAATTCACGTGCGGTTGGGATGCAGGCTGCTCCCCGCATCTGACGGTGGCGGTCGCCCTTGTGGGGCGCATAGCAGTGGGGGCCGATCTCACCTGTCCTCCTTTGGGCAAGATCCAAACAAAAATACCTTTTGTTTTTTTTCCCCCCCTTTCTCTTTTTATAAATAATTGGAAAAAGAATATAGGAAAACTCCAAGCCATACACAAACAAAATAAAATAAATCCAATTATAAATATAAGATGGTTCAACCAATTCGATGTAACATGTTTGTAATCGAATAATTCTTAATGGATAGAATATCATCCTTCCGCAACTCGACTTTTCAAAAATATACTAATACGTTGAATTATTTGTATTATTCAAAGATAAATAATAACTTACATGTTACATGTTTTCTTTTTCCTCGGCCTCTATGAATTCATTAATTAATATTTATCACGATTTTATTAGTTAATTGTTTTCTTTGTTAGGGGAAAAAGTCATTTATGATGATGATTGTTATTAGTATTATTATTATTCAAAATCAAATGTTTGTCGTGGGCCTCCTCCTCCTCCTCAGTAGGCTTCATCTGACTGGGAGACGGATCGAAGCGTACGGATTGATTGAGGGCATGTCGGGTGTTTGTTGATATTTAGAAAATTTAATTGAATTTTCCTCGACCAGACCGAACCTAGAAATCAACAATTGGGTTTATTAATTGAGGAATTTTGTTTGCAGAATGTGTATTCGATCATTCCCGACATTAATTCATCATTACCTAGATGTACTCGAATTCCAATATCAGCTGTGTACTATGCAAACTTAGGGTTTCATATCTCATCGTTTTGCTTCGAATCTTAGCTCAAAATGTCAATGGGAGATTCATATTTATTGAGTCCCACTTTCCCTTTTTATCTGTTTCTTTATGGGTAACCATGGCTGACCAGCCGGAGTTTCCGATTATAAATTTAGAAATAAAATAAATACAAGAATGAAAGGATAGGAAGAAGAAGAGTTGATTTCATATTTCTTGATCATCAATTGTTGACTCTATCCACGCATTGAATTTTGAATTTTTTCCTTTATAAAATAAAAAATTATGTAAAAAGAGTGGAGGGAAATTTTTTTAAAAAATTTTGAAATTAAATGCGAATCTCTTAATGATTCTAGGAAGATGCTATTTTTTAACAATTTATTAAGAGTTAAGACATGATCGCAAATATCATATCAAAATATAGGGAAAAAATATAGGAAAATAGGAGAGTTTAATGGGCACTATATGTATTAGTTTATAATTGCCAAATAGTTAATGTAACCCTTTTCGAAAAGTCAGTAGTTTTATTTATTATTATTAATAATGTCCTTCCCTCTCGAAACGTGCGTGACTTTAAGCCGACACGTGAGTACAATTCCGACCTCGCCGGCGACGTGCCGGGCAGTCAATCCCAATCCTCACCGCCCGATAAAGTGTCATGTTTCGTATAACAAGCTCCGGTCGGCCTGAACCCGAATTACAAACTGTACGAAGGCGATAAGCTATTGCACGCCCCGTACTCAGGTGGGTCGATCCAACCCATCGCATACCAGCAGAAGGGAAGAGAACATTGGGATGTAAGATTAGTATGTCAAACTGATCCAAAGGATTGCTTCCGTACGAATAATGTGTAGCACAGAAGGGGCCTGGGGACAATCGCATGTTCTCCCGCTGTCAGTGGATCGCCGGAAAGCCCCGGCCATCCCGACCCGACTCCATCACGGTCCCCGACAAACGCCACTTTTACTGCATCGGTTCTACCTAATTCAATTTTAAACTGGGAAGCTTGTCTTCCCCCTTCACCCCCGCCGTTGGACATACATACATACATACATACATATATATATTCCTGTATAAAGTTGACCGCATTGCTCGGTCTTCTTGATGGGGGCGTAGATCCAAAGATGATGGACCAATTGATGTGATTTGGTAACCCTTTTTTCAAGGTATTATTATGGCTCGACTTGACTTTAGCCCGACAATTATAATGGTCATCCAGCGTAGATGCCGATGATCTCTACCTAATATATATATATATATATATGTGTGTGTGTGTGTGCATGTGTCTTTTTCTATAGATAATCGGTGCTGTTACACCTTCGACATGTGTTGATGAACGTGGGAGACTTCTAATCTTTGTCGGGTCTTCGATAGGAAGAACTGGCTCGATTATTATTATACAGGGGACTGGGTGTTGTTTAGTGGGGAGCCATGTTGTGCATGTCAGTACCAGTGGAACCTCATTAGCTGGACCTAAGGTGACCCAATAAGTGTCCTCTCTGTATTTATGCCCTTAATAAGTGGCCTTATTAGTTGTCCGATCACCGATAAAACAGCTCGGTCCTGATCGGCATCCCAGAAGCGCCCTTCAACTTGCCATTCAAGAGAACGAGGATGACCTACGGCAAGTCAGAGCGAACCCGAGACATGGATAAAATAACTTCCTAATGGTAATTAGTTGTTCTCTACTCCCACCTGCAGGTTCAGTTCCGAACACTGTTGCAGCATCTGGGCCCAAAGGGGGGCCCTTAAGGCGACCTAAATTCCTCCGAACATGGCACTGAGCATATGAGATCAAGGAGGGGGGGCAAGATAATTGAGCATGCGAATCATAGGTCAAATGGTGGACTGGGAATCGATGTCCAAGTTCGGCCGTCTTCATGCTCGTCAGAAGGCGAAACTCCCACATATGAAGAGGGAACAAGATTCCCACCGCTCTTTAATTCCATTGATACTTGTAAGGGCAGATTATTACACACGGGGCTCATCACAACATACAGGGGAGGGAACGGAGCTTATTGCTCAAGTTTTGTATTCCTTTACTTCCCCCTTCCACATGAACAGACGAGCCCGATAAACCCTGAACAAAGATCCAAACTCGCCAAGGCTAAAATTGGTAGATCACACCGTCGGTAGCAGATTAATCGATGCATCTTCTCCAGTTACCGCGCATTAGGTTCACTCATAACTCGACCCCTATGAGGTGAACCCTCTGGCCATCCTCAGGCAAGCGATCCAATTCAACAGTGACCAGCCCGGACAATGGATTGTAGCTGAACTCGATGTCTTTCGACCCCAGAAGGCATCTTCTCGGCTTGGCTGAGGAGTAGGCTCCGAACCTTCCACATCCCTTAGCCTCAATCCGAACAACTGCGACCAGCGTATTGCTAAGATTCTCCATCCTCTCCTCTCCCACTCCCGTCGCTTCATTATCATCCTCCAGTTCTGATAGCTTCGCCCCTCCCTTGACTTCGTATTCCAGCCTCTCGACGGCCCCACCAGAATTGAACATGTTAATCAGACCTATGGGGGCAAAGCTGAAGCCAGGGGAAAGGACCTTGATGGGACTCACTGTGAAAATGTCGTGCTCAAGGACCTTTAGGGACACCGGAATAGAGACATTGTACGGCAAGGCTACAAGTTCGCCACTCCTGTGGCTGTAGACGGCACAGTCACCGGTCCACTCATCGGAGTCCGTGGCAGCCTCACCTATGAGGTGGACGTCTCGGCCTCGGATATAGCTGGTGATGGCCTCAGACTTGGTCTCATGGAAGGTGTTCTTCCTCACAGCGACGTTCCACGCTGCTCCCTGACAATTGTAGACACCGAGTACACCGGTGTACTTATTCATGTTCCATATCTTCAGCAAGCTGAACGAAACATTAGAGTCTCTCAGTCAATTCAACTTCTTAAGTTGGAAATAAATCCATAAAGAAGAGCACACTAGAATGCATGTTGAGTAGGACACGAAAATCTATGATGCCCAGGAAATCCCACAAAGGCACATTGGAAAAGGTACTATTCTATTGTCTATAAACTATGAATCGTCTGGTTCTCTTGATATTTATGCATGCAAATTGCAACAAACAGAAGAGTAGGCAATGTGCATAAGTTCAATGGTTGGAGTGCTCACCTAACACCATCACGGGACGGGTCAGTAAAGAGGCAGTCACAGGTAGGACGACCTGGCAATCGGGCTCGGAGTACCACCCCGTCTGGCAGCACTAGCTTTTTGAGGAGCTCGAAGTCATGTTTCCCAGGTGCATCGCTGACCAGAAACACAAAACTCTTTTAGCCCATTATTTGATCAAGATGAATAAACAACTGTTACAAGGAATCGGATATAATTGATTACCTGACGTAAACGGGGCCGCCACTAATTGCACGGGCTGAAGCGTGGTATTCTGCAGCAGGATGTGCAGAATGGAACATGTCCCAGTCAGGCTGCATGATTTCACCCAAGAAGACACTGTTGTATGCAACAGCTGCTATGTGGATGGTGTGGGAGACCGGATCTCTTGGATAGAAATCATCGGACGCTCGCACCACTGCTGTCTGCTTGGAGCTGTTGCCACAGCAAGGAAATAAATCATATTAGAACAATACAAAAATTTAAAATATCCCGAAGAACTTATTATAGCCGGAAGAACAGTAACTCATATCCGCACTAAGCCATTTCTACTGCGTCAAGTTTCTTATCAGCAATACACTTTTGCAACAAAATATTGAATTATGTGTCAAATCATTCTGTGTAAACAACCTGATCACTGAAAAGTTTACACTGGACATACCAGTAGAGTGCATCAGTGTTGTGGCTCATGCAGGCGATGCAGCCATTGTCAGGGAAATTCCGGGCAACAGAAGCATCCAGAGCCTGATGGTACTGACGGGTGAGCTCAACCCGACCGCCCAAATCAGCACCAAGGGTCTCCAGTATACACTGGGCATCCACCTTCACCCCATCAATTCCTGCACCTGCCAAATAGCTGTGCAGCTCGTTGTAGAACTTGTACACCTCCTTAGGGTTCATCAGCCCCAGGCCCTGCAAAACAGTATCAGAGTTTTTGAATCAGCTAGTTGCAGATATACAAAAATACATCAGGACTGGAGAATGAAGGAGCAGAAAACTTGTTCTTCGAAACTGAAAACGAACAAAGGGAATCCTCACCTGCAGGGCCATCACATCATTTTTCCATGTGGGTTCATTCTCGACTACTCCCTTTGATACCATCGGGTACTTCATCAGCGAGCCGTACTGCCCTGGATGCACCCCGCCCCAGTAACCTGTGATTGCGTGCCAGACGTACACGTGCTTCAACCCATGCTTCTCCTTCGCAATGTTTACGATACTCCTAATCCCCACCTCTGGTTCATCCTTCTTTCGGAACTTTGCGTTCTCCTTGATTTCCGTCAGCCTCAGCAGTGGCTTCTCCTCGCCCGGATCGCCGCCCACAGACTGCCATCCATCGTCGATGATCACGAATTTAGGTGGAGTCCCACCGGCTGCCAAGCTGGCAAGCCCTGCCTCCACCCCTTCCTGGGTCACCTCCTGATAGAACGCATCCCAAGTGCACCACCCGAAGTAGTTAACAATACTGGGAAGCTTCTTCTCGTGCAGAAGACGGAATGTCTTGAGATGGGACTTGACTGTCCTTATCGCATCGGAAATTGCTATGAATGGATCAGTGCCGGCATGGATGAAGACCGAGTGCGTGAATGAAGACGCTTTTGTGTTGCAGTCACCGCTCTCAAGGCAGAGCTCAAGCTCATCCCTTTCATTCCCTAGCAAGCATGCCCTGAATGATCCCTCGATCAGGGGAAGGAAGACGGTGTACACAATCTGATTCTCCTCGTTGCCACCGTCCGGCTCCAGGTGGGACCCGTCCTTGGTCTCGACCAACAAGAACTGGGTCTCGAGGGGGATCTCGCTGCCCTTGTCTCCCATCTTCTGGGCCATCCACCAGAGCTTGAAGCGGAAGCAAGCCATGAACCGGACATCGCGGAGGTTCCCAAGGGGGACAACATGGCGGCTGTTGTCCTCATCAAAGACTGCCCCAAGGAAGACCCCCTCCACAGGACCGGAGTCCGAACCGGAGTTCACAACCACATTGTCAGCCACCCCGGTGAGGATGGTCCGTTCCTTCACGATCAGCTTCCCGTCTGCAATCCGAACTGCCGGCTTGATCGTCATGTCTCCTTTTCCTCTTCCTTCTCCTACTTTACTTTCTTTAGCTACCGTCTCAAATGAGAGCCGTAGTTCGCCCCTCTGCAAGCAAACCATAAGGACGCACGTCAGATTCGGTAAATCGTCATGACTAGATATAAAATCACTGACTTCCATATAGATGAATCAAGCAGTGTTCATTCTTGCGATTCCATTTATGAATTTAGTGTTGAAATTCATCATTATTCTATCTCGCCAATTAACATCTGACAAAAAAAATCGACTTCTTTTTAGGCTGATTAGGTCGAGAATGTGTCGTACCTTGATAGTAGAAATGGAAAATGCTCGCCCAGAAGAGCAAAAGCTGGAATGTATGGAAGATGAACCTAATCAAAGAGACCCCTTTAGAACATGTTAAAGATATCATATGATCTCCAAGCTCATCTTGTCAAGCTTCCTCAGGAAAAAAACAGGACAGAGATACAGTAGACATGATTTACCAGAATAAGAAGATCGCTTCTGAGCTGCGCTTGAGGTGTCGAGAGTGTAAGCGGATAAAGAGGCCGGTGATGGCAAGAAACGAGCGAGAGGTGCCGTATTTATGCCCAGAGATCTCGAGCTGCAGCCCAATCGCCACACCATTGTTAAATGCTTTCATGCTTTCTCTCTCCCCTCCCCGAAAAACGTCCTCTCGTCTCAGCGCCAACTTCCCGTATCTAATCCAACGGCAAAAGAATTTTCAAAGAGTCCAGCTGTCGATCTTTTAACGGCGGATGGTCCGCCACGTCGGTTCCTGGCCCAACCAATCCAGCATCAGCCTGAGCTGCTGGTGCATATATTTTCCCCCCTCCGTGCACCTCTGCATCGCTATTGACCAATGCCGTGAACCGGAAGCTAAACCTCTAGCTGGAGCTGGCAATTCCGGCCAATCTCTCAAACAGCTGAAAATGCTGTCTTATGTGTGGTTTTTTTACTATTACTTGCTGTGATATTAAATTTTACCATCTCTAACTCTAATATAATAGAGATATTAAATGGGTCAATTTGGTTTGAAATTAGCCCACCAAAACACATAATTGACCTAGACCGTTCTAAACCATTTTTATTGAGTTGAGGGACAATTATAGGGTGAGTTTAAGAAATAGTCTCGTTGAATCGGAACAGGTATAGACCATTTTCTCGTTGAATGAGCCTAGAACTATTGCAAAACCGGTTCAAACAGCTAAAATCTTACAGGTCAATGATCGGATTTTATCGGATCAATAAAAAATAAAAGTATATTCACTCAAAATAATTTTAAAAAGTAAAAAGATAAATTTTCATATGATCAAACCAGTATAAACTATTAACCGGCTCGTTTATAAATTATTTCAGATCGATTCATATATATTTGAACTGTAACTCATACCTAAATTGTCATGTTAAGCAAACGTTCAAACCATAACTAAGTAAAATATTTTCATGTCAATTTTAAACCGATTCACACCACTCATTTTAACACCTCTAAATATAGGCTAGCCAGTTTCATGAAACTACCCGATCATTGACGAAGGCCACCAGAAAGACTGAGCATCGACTCGATGCGATATGCTCCTTATGGGTGACTTCCCATGTGATGCTTAATCAGTTTTGTCATATGCTCTCCAATATACTTAAATCACGATTGCTTGTCTCCGTGCAATCAGCCGACCCATACACAGTCCACAAATCCCCCCCTAAGGCCAAAAATAGAGTCACTGTCCGTGCTGGTCCCATTGAACATAAACTTAGGTAAAACTCTTCTATCATATATATATATATATATATATATAATTTAAATTTAAATCATATTTTTAAAAATAAATATTAAACGGTATCCAATTTATATATACATCTTATAAAAATTTTCCGTATTTTAAGATTGTTTACTATTAGCTATATTTTTAATTTTTAAATGGGACAATTGCACTTGCAGATACACGATGTAAAAATTTTCACTATATTTGTCACTAATAATTTTCTGATAATTTTAATATTTTTCGTTGCTCGACGGTATTAAGCCTTGTCGTGGACCGTACAGGTGTCCGGATGTGATTGGATAAGCTTGTCTGCCTAATCGCATCTTAGAGCCAAAATTTGTTCCTATCCGGGAAGTCGGAATTGCAGGCGTTTCTGTCATGTGCGGGACACGTGTGCGGTGACCACCGTCCCCAGACAAAAATAAAGTCTCGTTTCCTGACGCCATGACGTGACTGTGTTTGATTAGTAATATCAATTATGAGAATAATAGCTGTCGTAATGGCCAAAATTTGCAATTACGCCCCCGTGTTTTTGTTCATTTCAAAATTTTCAAACCCGTTCTAATCTCATCTTACACATGGCTTATAAATATGAAATAATACGGATTAAACTCAATAACATATTTTATAGTTAATTAATACATTTAGCAAATATGATATATCAAAATATGTACCTTTTTCCCTGAAAATAAGAAAAAAATTGCTGCAGTTTTAACCTATTATACGGTAACTATTAGCATGATTTATCCATGAATAATTAATTTATTTTAATTATCAATAAATTTTATTCTAGCAACCTTTGTTTCATCGTGCTCCACTACAGTTTAGGTCACGTGGTCGCAGCCGACAGAGAGGACATTCCACGGGAGGAGAAAGACAAACGGAAGAGTTGGACGAGGGGAAATCACCTGCTCGCGGTTGCAGATTTCCAAAACGACAGACATCCACGCTCGATTCATGGTCGGGGACGCGTGTCGCCTTATCGTGGGAGCAATTAGGTGACGGCGAAGTAGTGGGCGGCGATTCGTGCCCGTCAATTTTAGTGATGTGATATTGATTGTTAAATCAACGATCGTTTAAAATTAGTTTATAATAATTTGATTCGATTATATTTTTTAAAAATAAATAAAATTTTAAATTACCTTATTATTTCATAAATTTACTATTATCTTATTTACATAAATAAAATTTATATTTTTTGAACAAATAAAAAAATTTAATTGAAGGTTTTTTTGGCAGTTCGCTGGTTGGAATAGATTTCGGGACGGTTTTAGGTCCATTCTAAGCTACCATTGGAAAATATGCCATGTGTTGGTTTTGGTTAATATGTCTATTTCTTATACTTATTTTATAATCATTATTCAACTTAATAAAATCAGTTATATACCGGTTTTGAGATAGTTTGAACTGGTTTTAGACCAAGCTGGCTTTATTAACATATCTACCCTCATATAATACTATTTTCTTCATGTATGGATGGGTTACATAGAATCGATTCTCTGTTTGGTTATATTTATGCTGGAGAATCAATTCTCCGCTATCTAAAAATGTTTTCGTGAACGCATTAATCTGTGAAGAGGGATACAATTCTTCCCCGATTTTGTTGCCCTAATTTCTATTCAGGGATTCGGATTCCCAATTTTGCCCAGAGTCCGTGCACCTATTCAGGAGACTATGAGAGTAAATATGTCCTTCCATCCATCGGCCCCATTAGAGCTGGTCCCATACCATAGTTTTTAAAATCGGACTGAACTAAGAATCGGTATAAGTATAAATTCATGGGTCAAACTGAGAGTTCAATAGATTGAACCGTATGTTTAATAAATAACATTACTAATAAATTTACATAATATCATAATTTAAATATAATTTATAATAAAAATCATTAATATAACCATTATATTAAATAAAAAGTTTAATATATAATATAAATATAAGTATATTATAATATGTTTTTATGTTTTTAATTTTAAGTCGGCCGGTTTTTTCACGCGTTCAATTAGGTTCACCGGTCGAATCAGGAACCAGCCGGTTCAATCGGAGTTTTTTTCCTTTGAATGTGCAATTTGATTTTTTGTAAGAACCGAACTGGATGAGTGATCGGTTCCCGGTTGAACCTGTCGAACCGGCTGGCCAGTCCAGTTTTTAAAAACTATGCCCTCAGACTCTCCCATCAAACTCCGCAAGCCGGTACACAGACTAATGCCCACCAAAGGCTACGCCGGTTTACCCCTTAAGTCTGGGGAGAGGCTAAACCTGATGCAATCGATGATTCTTCACGCGATGGGAGGAACTCAATACGCATGCACGTGAGTTCCATTCAACTCATTGTCGAGCTGGCTTACCGGTGTACTTTATGTCTGCAGTACCTCCTACCTGACAGGGTTAGTGTTGGATTGAAAAACAGCACGGGGATGGGAGAAATTACCAGATGCTTCGGAAGATTCTGATGGATCGTCGTGAAGGGTCCACATCGACTGGGAACAGTCCGTGGATGCTGCCACAGCACCTGGAAAATTGAGTATTCGGCGATTCACCACCGCGAGGTACGGTGAGGACCACCGCACTGGAGCCGAGACGAAGAAACCGGGTAAAGTAGGAAAAAAGAAAGGACAAAAAAGCTGAAAGATGTGTCGAATCGTCACGCCCGTTTGATCTCCAATCATTGTCGTTGACGGATAGGAAAGAGTGGGTCCCAAATGACGTGTGAATGACAGGAGCAGCTGTTGATCGGACTGTGCATCCTCCTTAACTCTCTTTTATTTCTACGATTTTATCTTTTCCTAAAATTGGGTTGAAACAGGGACACTGATTGCCATACAGAGCCCAAACAGGCGACCCGCACAATTTTCATCGGCCCATTTTCATTTTCAGAGTCCAAAAGGCCGCGAGCAAAGTCAGGGAGAATTCTCTACGCATGAACGCGACAAACAATCATATCTCCCAACATGGGAAAACCTCCTAATCACCACTTCTACATATGCAAGAGTTTTGGCCGGTTAAGCAAACGAAAACATATTCCCCATACGGAAGTTCAATGCACTAAAGAGATTTTTCGGTGTTCCTATCAGCAGAACGTTTTCCCTAAGTACTGCAAGCAGACTTTCTCACTGTTAGAAAGTAATCTAAGCAAAGGCAGATGCTCGCAGCGCATCTCCATGAAGAAATAATCTGTCATGCTAACATATCGACTGCCATCTGGATGGACAGATTTTACCTGTGAATATCGCAATTCATGATCATGGTTCAAGGCTCCAGAGGCTGATTTGTCCTCTGTGCAGAAGAGTAATAGTGGGACTCGAGCTCCTTGAGACTTGCAGCTGACTCATCTGCAATTCTAGATAAGAGACGATCCGATTTTTCTGCTTGTTGTTCAAACTCTGCTATTCTCTGCTCGACATGGTCATTCAAAGATGCAAATCCCGAGAATATGGCTGTTTGCTTCAGTTCTGAGACTAACTTGAGCAGTGAATCGGCAGCTTGAACCTGTCAATGTAGTTGGTGGAAGGCAAATAAGAGTTGGGACATTAACGTAGTGCTGCAAACTTTCCTGGCCTCTCTGCACATTTTGAGATTAGGTCATTTTGTCCCAATGTGAAAGAAGTGCTGTGACCATTGCTCTCAACACAAAACTTTCCCAACGGAATGGTGATTTTGAAGAAGGCCTGCTCATGTTCTCTTAATGCAGTTACACAACATGTGGATATAAAAAAAAGGATCTTTGCAGCAAAAGGGTGTTTTTCCAAGAAGTTACTAAAAGTAGGTTGTTCTAGGTCTTTATGTATCTTAGGTTGTTCAGTAAAATACACTAGATTGAAGATGTGAGTCAGCTACATGGCAGATGGAGCTAGAATTCAAACTCCTTAGGCTGCCATAACTAACTGCTTACAGTTTGTCATAGGATAAGGGAAGAAATTCATCTGCATATGCATCTCAAAATTTTAGGATGAAGAGAAAGATAGTTCATCACCATTCTGGAAGCACGCATCTCCATCATGAAAGCTTCCTGTGAATTTCTGACCGGGGGATCATTCACCTACATGGCTCAGGACAGGAAGAAAATTGTGAAATGTAGGTAATATGCATGTACAGATTCATACCTAAATTTAGCATCCAAATTTTGCATAAATGTCAACTGCCGCTAAAAGGAGAACTATGATATATCTGATAGAGCTCACTATTTATGAAAACAGTGAGCAACCATGAGTTTCACGATGCTGCTACTCAGAAGAAATTGTGCTTATATGCTCACCTGGACGTCCTCTGCTATAAAAATTACTAGAAGATGCTATAGATAAATGAATCATCATGAATTACATGAGATGGAACTCTCTATAACTCTGGGACCTGAACATACTCTGGCAACATTCACGAGGTGGTTGAAATTATCAACGATATTTCCAATGTCGGTTTCTACTCTCTGCAAGAGGGTCTTCTGCTTCTGTGCAGCTGCTGCTGTTGCAGCTGCAGTGGGTCCACTGCCACTCCCCAACGCTGCTGCTCCAACTCCTCTGTTCATTATCTGCAAATGACTTTTCATAAAGTGTAACTATGCAAGTCTAGACCCTGATGGAGCGCAATGCAGTAAAGGAAAATCTATTTCATAAATGATTCTGTTTAAGATATAAAATCGTCTTCTACAATACAAAGCTGAGGGGAGCTCCTGCTGCAACTTATTACTTCACCATTTCAAACAATAACCTTTCAGTGGATCCAAAGAGATAGAATATGGAGAAGTACTGTCTAGTGTTTGTATAATGATGGGAAACATTTGAACATTGTTAAATGAGCTCAGAGATGGAACAATATCTCCTGAAGAAGTCTAGTAAGCTAATATATACATATATATATTGAAATTATAATGCATACAGGCAGAGTAGATAAGGCAATTCACACAAAATTAAATTATAAGGCAGTCTAGTCGATATCCAAAACTCAGACCAAATTCGAGTCGATGAAATACAAGAAGATGTCCAGTCGAGTTTGACAATCTGTACGCTTAAGCCAGCTATCTCTAAGGGGGGAAAATAACACAATAGTCAGACGACTGCAAAGTAGGAAAAGGAATGCCCAGCTCGACGACATTTGCGGGGACAGAAAGAAGCTGGGGGGGCGGGCATTGGAGGCAGCTGCCCCCACTGAGACTTGGGAGCTCCACGAAAGTCTACTCACAGTAAACTGAAACGATAGCAAGCACCTCACCCGTGCAGAGGCAATCGGGGTAACAATTGCGGATCAATCCACTCACTGACTAGACCTGACAATGACAATTTGTAAAAAGAACCCTAAAAGTGAGGACCCTCACCTATTAACTTCGGCCGGGCAGTGACCGGTTAGAGATCCGCCACCGAGCAAAAACGAGGAGGGGCAAGGAGAAGCCTCAAGCGGTGGGAAGAGAGGGAAGAAACGGCGCCGTGAAAGAGAAGTGCGAACGACGACTAAGGTGCTTGAAACGGACGGCGCCACGGAATGGCCGCTCTCGCTTTTATCATTGTGTGGGCTCCGACCAATTTTTAAGCCTTTTTTTTATTTAATTTAAATATTAATGATATTGCAACCAATAACTTATTAATCTAACCAAAAAAAATATATGATATAATCTTAACTTTACCTCTATTTTTTAAATATTAATTCTCGAAAGTTTCTTAAATACAGTATTTACCATCAGCTAGTACCTACTTCTATATACTCGTACAAGTTCATGAATCCGAGATCTCGATTTAAGCCCATTCTCGTGATTTAGTCGAGCATCTTCTGGCCCCCTAGTGGCAGGCTCTCCAGCCAGTATTATCCTCTTTTCATCGGTTCATGGTGGCAAATGCCCATAAAAGGATAGTACGAAGAATCGAGGATGGTTGTGGGAATTTTGCTATTCAAAATTTTAATTAAACAGATAACATGAATTTCTATAAATTCACAAAAAATAGCTTATTTTATTTAATATTATAGTGGTTATAAAATCGATGATGATCCAAACAAATCCACTATATTAAGATAAAATTGGATAAAAAATAATTTTACTATCCAAAGTACAAATTCTTAAATTATATCCAATTTTACAATACATGTAATATTAGACTAGTAATTTCCTCTCTAAATCTTTAAGTGGATGATCTAAAAATCAAATATCAATTTATAAGAATCAACAAATATTTTCTAAAAAATCTTAATTCAATCACATAGTAATCTCAAGTTACGTTTCGGATATTGAGTAATGAAACAAAAATTTACAGTATTGCTGTATGTGACAATTACAACATTATCCATAACCTATCTTATTTTTTTATTTTGCCCCCGAAGAACCATTTAATTTTTTTTCTCGCTCTCCACTCTCGCATTCTCTCTCTATCGCTTCCTATGACAGCTTGTAGTTCGATCAAATATCCCTCTGAGCTCTGTGCGCAGTCGTCCAATCCCAAGCAAATGAGCGGCACTTTACCCATCTGCTTGTGACTGTTTGGATTTGTTCTGACAGATTGGGAAGTCTCGCAACGCTTAACCTCCGCCTCGAATCCATTTCCTCCTCATTAGCTAGGGTTTCGCATCCTCAGCTCGCCGTCCGCTGATCGATCTAGAAATGGATTCCCGAGATTCGTCAGCAGCGCCGAATTCCGTTGCGAATCAGTCGGCGGACGAGGAAGGTGCCCTGTGCTCGGCCATAGCTAAGGAGGCGGCTCTGCTGTTCCAGTCTCGCCAGTACAGCGAGTGCCTCGAGCTCCTGCATCAGCTGTCGCAGAAGAAGGAGCACGATCCTAAGGTCGTTTTCCCCTCGCCAGCTGAGCGGTTCTGCTGCTTGTGCATGCTGTTATGTCCGTTTGGGTGAACTGCTTTAATTTGGCGTGGCTTTGCAATAATCTGACTTGAAATCTGATTGCGAATATCTGTTGAGTTTTCAGCTTTTACATTGAGATTGATTGCATATGTGAATCGCTCTCGCAGTTCTTCCTCTTGATTGCTATAAATCTCTTATTGTTTTCTCTACTTTAATGTCTTCTTTCCTTTTTCAAATTTATGATTAAAAGGTTATGGTAGCTCAGAATGCCATCCAGGTAACTACATCTTAGATGTAAGTATGCATTTTCTAGTGGAGGGGAACTTCTTGGTTGAATCGGGCACTCCAAGTGTTCTTATAAAGCAGTTTTAAGAATTTCTTAGACATATACGGCCATAATTGCATGCTGAATGGTAGCTTAGGTGTGCGTTTTAATGTTTTATTGCTTGGGTGCTAGAGTTGAGAGAGAATGTGGTATGAAGGTGGTTTTTTTTCTCCCCCTTCCCCCTTTCAATTGACATTTTGGATTTTTGAGCTTGTTTTGTACAACTCGATGATGCTATGGATGAGTCCCAGATAGTGTCTTTTCTTATGAGTTTCCTTTTTATCAAAGACTTCTATTATTTACTGGGAATATTCTATGAACCTCATTATAATCCAAAGTAGTAGTTCTCGTTGTTGTTATCTTTTTCCAGTCCAGTGGTATATATTATGTTTCAGTTATGCAGTAGGAATGCTGCATCACATTTTCAACTAATTTTGTATGAAACAATCCCTTCCTTCCATTTTTCTTCATTTTAGGCTAATAATTTCTTCCTCCTGTTATGTTACTAATGCATACATGACATGTTTAAAGGGCTATAATTGTTTTGTTCTGATGAATTTAGTTAAGGGTTGAGTATGTGGATATATGATTGCAGGTCCTTCATAATATCGCAATCACAGAATTCTTTCGGGATGGTTGCTCAAATCCGAGGAGATTGATTGAAGTACTAAACAGCATCAAGGTATGATTCAGTTGCCATTCAGAGAAATGTAATAATATTGTGTTTGTTATTCCCTCATAGTAATTATCTCTCTTTCTTTCTATGGGTGTTGGGATTAGAAAAAGAGTGAAGAGCTTGCACTTACATCTTTGGAACAAGTTGAGGCTGCTAGCAGTGCAGGTAGCAAAGCCAGTAGCAAAGGAAATTCCTCAGTTCCAGAGAATCCAACACCTGCTGCAAGTAATACTAGTATCTTCCATGTGGATGCGTTTGATCATTCTGTGGCTATCCTAAACATGGCATGTCCCTTCGATCCTTTGTAGTATTGTTTTCCATGAATTGCTCTACTTGATGGTATCGGGTTAATCTTTTGCAATTTTGTTTGCACTAAACTGATGTGCATGTCTTATGAAATTTCTTTTATAGGCAGTTATTTGGTTCCATTTGTCTGAGTATGCGAAGGCGCTATCAGTCCTTGAACCATTGTACTATAAAATTCAACCAATTGATGAGGTATAAAGAATGTGTACTTTCCACAATCTGTATCTTCTTCATTGGTTCTATTGATGTGTTAATCACCATTCATTTGTATGCAGACCATTGCTCTTCATATTTGTCTCTTGTTACTGGATGTGGCCTTAGCCTGTAATGACATAGCAAAATCTGCGGTGAGTCTTAAATTTTCATATAGTCCATTATTTACATCAGGGCAAGATCTGTTAGTCATTATTACTTGGGGACAATTTTTGACCTCTTGAACTTGAAGGAAAGTGAAGTTGTTATTGTTGTTTCATGAACAACTATTAGAAACATATACTGTCATGCTTCATTAAGCCACAGATTCTCTTCAAATTTATGCTTGCAAATGCACTGTATCGGGCATGCTCTTGCAGATAATAATTTGTGAATATTCATGTTTAGTGATCCTCAAATCTGGGTTTATAGCGTCTGATGTCAGTGATTTTGCATATTCCATACTGTGTCTTTTTCTGGAAGCTTGGTGTTCCTTTACAGCTCAAATTTGGACTTTGTTTTTGCTTGTTCAGCAACCTTTTCTGCTTGGCACTAAGACCTAAATTGCATACATATTCTATCACCTCCTTAAGTTTATGTATTTGTTTTGGGTGATGCTGTTCAGGATGTTCTCAACTATCTGGAAAAACCTCCTGAAAGTGGAACTATATTGCAGCAACAATCTCCAAACCTAGTTGTGAAGTCATCATCGATTCCCAGCAATTCATCAGTTGCTGATAATTCTGATCCTGGGACCGGTGCTGGTTTAAATACCTCAGATAAGTCTTTGGTGAGGACATTGTCCGATGAGGCCCTTGATTATGAATCTATGATGTCAGCACTTGACATTGTTGGGCATAATCTAGGAAGCTCACAGGATCTTTCAACTTCGAACAACTTTTCGAGGAGTATATTTGATAAGTCTGTACCATCCGTGGATCTTAAGCTTAAGTTGCAACTTTACAAAGTTCGATTCTTGCTGCTTTCTGGGAATCTGAAAGCTGCAAAGCGAGAGGTCAAGGGTGCGATGAATGCACGTGGAGATTCCTCTATTGCTATTCTCCTTAAGTCACAGCTGGAGTATGCTCGTGGGAACCATCGTAAAGCAATTAAACTATTGATGGCACTGGATAATCGCACTGAAGGAGCAATTGCGAGCATGTTCTTGAACAATCTCGGGTGTATCTATCATGAGTTGGCAAAGTTCCACATGGCAAGTGAATTATTTACCAAAGCCTTGACCAGTAGTACATCTCTTCGGAAAGGGAAGCCTCTGAAGCTGTCCACTCTCTCACAGGACAAGTCACTCTTCATATCCTATAACTGTGGCGTGCAGTATTTGGCTTGCAGAAAACCTATTCTTGCTGCTCGCTGTCTTCTTAAGGCTCAGACTGCTTTCCATGACAAGCCCTTGTTTTGGTTCCGACTTGCTGAGTGCTGTCTCATGGCTTCAGAGATGGGCTTGCTCAAACATGGAGATCCTTTGGAAAGTTCGGAGCTCAAGCTTTATGTCATAGGCAAGGGGAAATGGAGGCAGCTTGCTATAAGGGGAGGGAGGTTCAGAAATGAGCTTTCACAGTCTGCTGAAATTATTGATTGGTCTATTTGTAGTAATGATGGACAGCTAAAGCTCTCGCTTTCCCTTGCTCGAGTATGCTTCTTTAATGCCCTGCACATTTTGAGTTCTTCTGAGGCAGGTCTGCATAGCTCTTCTTCTCCTCCTCTCAATTCTTTGGAGGGAAATGGATCTAGTGAGGTGTCACTTCCTAGGAACCCCAACAACAAAATTTTACAAGGTGTGGAGGCTAAGTTGTCAGCTATGAACCTCGGAGTTGGTCAAGTTGCTTCAAATGGTGATATAAAAGAGCAGAAGGCAGTGGCAAGCCAAGAGCTGATTTGCAGTTCTCTCTCCATTTACGAAGATGCTTCTCGGCGGAAAAACAGAATCATCAAACAGGCAGTTCTTGCTAATCAAGCATTTGTCGAGTTGGAGTTGGAGAATCCCTTGGGGGCTCTTTCAAGTGCTCAAGCTCTCTTGGAAATTCCCAACTGTTCAAAGGTCTTTAGGTTTCTAGGTCACATGTATGCAGCTGAGGCTCTCTGCTTGCTGAACAGGCCAAGTGAAGCCTCTGGGCATTTATCTGTCTACCTTGCAGAAGATAAAAATGTGAGGGTGCCCTTCACTGAGGATGACTTTGAGCAGTGGCGAGTGGTGAAGAACTTTGAGTGCGAAGAGTCAGACAGTGGAGGTGGCCCAGTTAGTGCACATATATCAAGGACAGAGGACCCACAGTTTCTTACATTCCTAAAACCCGAGGAGGCCCGTGCAGCACTCTATGTGAATCTTGCTGCCAGATATGCTATGGATGGTGAGCTTCATAAGGCACTCGAGTTGGTCAATCAAGCATTGGTAATCTCAGCGAACAGTCGAGAAGCCCTTCTAACTTATGTGTACATTCACATGGCATTGGGAAATTCCCGAGAAGCTCTGTCCAAGTTAAAGAAGCTAAGTCATGTAAAGTTCCTTCCATTTTCTGCTCCAAGCAAATCTTCCTGATGACCTTTTCCTTCTTCCCTGGTGAGACATGTTGGGTTCGGCTGCATCCTTTAGAGCTAGATAGCGGTAGATCCGTGGAACCCGTGTGGGAAATGTAACATAATATAGATTCTTTTCAGATAATAAGTTTTTCTTCTCGCTCTCTCATCACTTTAGGGTGTCATCAGGTTTGTGCGGTGAAGTTGTTCGTTTAGGCTTTTAGTGGATCTGCCTGCCAATTTTAAACGGGAGAGTTGCAGTAGTTGATGATTCAAATGTGCGTTTCTCTGATGGCTAAGTAGTTAGCTGTAGTTTTGAGGGATAGAGCTGGCTGTCACCATGTGCTTATCATTAACACCTGAAGGGACTCATTTTTCATTCAATTCTTTTTGGGGGATTAGAAATGATATAGTCTTCTCTTCGCCGGTTGCCAAATTTTCCAACTCGGGTGATATTCCGGGAAATTCATTCTTCTTCTCCCCACGCACTCGGCTCCCTGACATTTCCAGGTCCGTGACAAAACATTGAATCTACACGTCCCACGTCGTACAAATGCAGATTTGCATCACATAACATGAATTTTTTTACCCTCCTTTAAATCATGTTTATTGCATACATTTGATGTCTTTCTTATTGCTGCCTTTTTTCTGGAGTCGAGATAAGGCTATGGTAATTTTCGTTTTCCCCCACCCACCCCCCAACTTTTCGGGAAGAAATTTCTAAATTACTCAAATGATGGATCGAGAATGCACAAGGGAAAGTAAATACAACATATACGGTGCAAAATTTTCATGTGATTATACGTACTTGACATGATTCTTTGATTTTTAATTAACTAGGTTGCAAGCTGCAACTTCTTCATCCCAAGAAGAAAACAATTACAAGTAAACGGGAGCCTGCTAATGTAAAAGCGGTGAGTAGTTCTTTGACCCTTTTTTTTATCCCCCCTAAGATAGAAGGTACGATAGATAGGGACACGTCCACCTTATCCAAAGATTGTAAAATGAATTAACTTAATTTTGTCTTTTAAAAAAATGGTATTCTATATATGCTATTTCTTCCTTAACTCTATTAATTAGCCAAAAATAAATAAATAAAACTTTCTCAAGTTTATTATTATTGTAATAATTAATTATTACAAGAAACAGAGCTTCGCCGCCATTGGTGGATGGACCAAAGATTCCTATTGCTTCCACGGAAGGACTAGCGGTGAAAGTCTCAGCGGTCAACGACGCTCTGCTGAGAAGAAACAGGGTCGAACGGAGGTAGGCTCGGAAGAGGTGGAACTTTGTATTGTCCTGCGATGTTTCCAGATGTTCAACTCTCCGCTTCAGCTTATTCTTCTTCTTCTTCTTCTCCTCCTCCTCCTACCCCCATCGGATAATCCCACTCTCTCTCTCTGCGGAATCTCCCGTCAGGACTTCAGTTGAATTCTTCCCCGTGCTTTTATTCAAGGTCTTTCTGGAGATACCCGGTTTTTTTGCGTCCTCGAGTGCCCCCGTCGGCGGACATGTCAAGAACTCCATTCGCCTCGTTCGGATTAACTTAATTGGCGCTCACATAGCAGGGATCAAATATTCTTCCGTATTCTGCAAGGTGAGTTTCAATGCTTTTTTTTATGCTCGTTGTACAGGGAAAAAAAACAATCAAAGCATTTGAGGTATCGAACTATGACAGCTGACTTATCTGCAAGAAGTTGAAAGATTACAACTTTACGGTGAACTTGAAGAAGAACCTTTTATAAACAGCTGTTACGATCATTAGGGTGCTATTAGTGATGTGGATAATTTACTCACCAAGCTCTGCTCTGTAAAAGGGTAGTTTAGCGTGAGCTGATGATACAATCTGGCCATTAAAACTGGGGTTCTGGTGCGCTCCCGATTTACAAGTATGACAATTGCTTTGGGTGGCTCTACTACTCTTCTTACAATTCTTGAGAATCCCGGCTTCTCTGATTGTGCTAGAGTCAAAGGACTGCGCTTATGATCGGATTGGATGTTCTATTTATGCAGGTCAAGAACTGCTCTTTATTAATGGGATATATATAGTGGACAAGACCTTGTTCTGCCCCGCCCTTCAATCTTATTTGGAAAGTATTGAAGGAGGAAGCTTTTGGGGGGAGAAATTGGGAGAGAATCCTCGGACAAAGGGGGAAGAGAAAAGTTAAGGGAAAGAAGGAAGATCTAATCACACTCCCAAGTTCACCATTGTAAGGACTGGCATGGTTGGACCTGGAATATTTGCTCCATGTTGCTCTTCACTCTGCTCTTGTTTCTTTAGAGAAAGGAGATCAACTCCTCGCACTGTTCTCCCCAAGGATGTTTCTTCAAGTAAGTATACCACAATTCCAGTAGAAGGTATTCGAATGTACTACCAGGAAACTATGTCATGAACTGATTAATTCGTATTTGGTGAGGAGAAATTATATTTCCCTTTTATGAACTTATTTTCATTTATAGTGCCGAGTATTGGGAATGGAAAAGGAAGATTTTTTGCATGACCAGTTTCCTGTGTAAGGAATGGATTCTTATTTGCCATAGACTTTATCTATTTGTTATAGGAGTGGATTCAGTCTCTTCTTTTGAAGTGAATTCCTCCCTTGAGAGAATTCCACCGAGTCCTGCTCGGGCCACAGCTAGCCCACGTAATATACCCCATAGTCCAAGATTCTCAATGTCTCTGAGCCCAAGTCTGACAAGGCCGGGACCGTTACACCTCAACTTCAGTCAGGTTGTCCGAGCCACTCAGAATTTTTCGCCCTCAATGAGAATTGGGAAGGGAGCATTTGGGATCGTCTACAAAGGATATCTCGGGGATGGGCAAGTGGTTGCCATAAAAAGAGCAAAAGGGGTGAGCGGCGCATGTATCACTATCCTATATGGTTCTTGGTGCCATTGAAACTTCTGTACATGTCGTTGCATTTGTTATAGTGTGTATTGGGACTTTCAGGACCATTTCATGGATCGCAAGGACCAGTTCAGCAGGGAGGTAGAGCTCCTGGCGAAAATTGACCACCAGAATCTAGTGAAGTTGTTCGGGTTCATCAATAAAGGAGATGAGTGTCTTATTATCACTGAGTACGTGCCGAATGGTACTCTAAGGTCACATTTGTATGGTAAGACTTGTAGTCCCTGGTATATTTTGCCTTTTTCCTTAATGAATTTTGTCAAATCTTTATTTGAAACTGATGACTGTATCTTTCTGTTTAGGTAACCGTGGCACAATCCTAAATTTTAGTCAGCGTCTTGGGATTGCAATTGATGTTGCTCATGGCTTGACCTATCTGCACACTTACTCAGGTGAAGAACCAACTTGACTTTTCATTATCAGTTTTGCAAATTTGTTCCAAACAATTTTGATGTCTCACCTCTTTTGTTCACCAAGCAGAGAAGCAAATCATCCATCGAGACGTGAAACCATCCAACATTCTTCTGACAGACAGCATGAGAGCCAAGGTGGCTGATTTTGGGTTTGCGAGGCTTGGGGCTGAGGACTCCGAGCAGAGTCATGTTGATACAGCTGTTAAAGGAACAGTTGGTTACTTGGATCCTGAATATATGAGGACCCGCCAGCTAACTGCCAAGAGTGACGTCTACTCCTTCGGCATTTTACTGTTAGAGATTCTCACTGGCCGTCGGCCTGTGGAGCTGAAAAGACCCACCAATGAACGTGTTACACTTATTTGGGTACATGTTTTTTAGTTTTGCACATCACACTTTGTTTTGGGAGGATGAATTGTAACTTTGACGAGGTGGTTCTTGGACATATCCCAAGAATTACCTACTCAACCATTGTTTTCTGCCATTTGTCGCAGGTGTTCGAGAAGTTAGAGGGAGGGAACGTGCTTGATCTTGTCGATCCCAGAATGGAGGAGGCACTAGATGGAGAGATACTTGTTCGATTTTTTGAGCTGGCAATTCAGTGTGCAGCACCGGTGCGAGCTGATCGGCCTGACATGAAGTCAGTGGGAGAGCAGTTATGGGGAATAAGAGCAGAGTATCACAGAAGACAAAGGAGAGGTTCCCGAGTATAGAACCCAGATCAACAAGGAGGTTTCGGCCATGCAGCCTTGGATTTCTAATAAATAAATGATGATTAGCTTTACCATATTTCACTTCCTGGTACATAAGGCGTGCCGTAATGTTCAACTCACTGGTTTGAGGAATGTTGGTTATCTCTCAGCATCAGGTAAATCTCGGTTCTCAGAAAGGTTGCTCGACAAATTCAAGACTGCGGTTCATGTTTCTGTCTCTGTAATTTGCTGTTAAATGTTTCTGTTCCAATTCAAACCGAACAATAGATAATGATATCCAAACTGTTCTGTCCCTGTTCGCATGGCAGATTGGTTTTGAAGTTTTTAAGGGATCAATAAGCCAAGAAAATATACCCTTCAAGTTGTCATCGGGAGGACACAGAATGGGTCAGCTGATGGCTCTGAATGCACAAGGAAACTAGAAAGTCCTTAAATTCATGCAGAGTAAGCCCTTCATATAGGAGGGAAATGGAATGGGAATTGGTGATTCCGTTAGATGTGTTTGTTTTGGAAAAAAAAAAGAAAATAAAATAAAAGAATCCGATTCCCTCAACGGATGGAATTGAAATCCCCAATGAGCGGAATGCCATTTCCCTCCTGTACCAAGGGAACCAAATAACTACCTACTTTCCGTTATTGAATTGCTTATCCTACCCTACATTTTTCATTATCACAAAAAAAGAGATTATAATAATAAATTTTATTAATAAAAGAATTATGTTTAATAATATAATATATAGTTTATTGATAACATTATCACATTCATATAAACTATCATTTTCTTTTTCACTATAATGATAAATAATTACAATAATTAGTGCTGAAAAAATTCAAATATTATCGTAACATTACATTCATCGGAATATATATAATAATTAAATTAATTCTTATTATATTATCATATATAGAAATTATAATTTGACATAAATAATTTGTATATTACATCCCTAATAATTTTGTGCTAAATTCTTTATTCAAACATATAAAGTTATAGCGAGTAGTAAAGAAGGGGATTTTGATTCCGATTTCTATCTAAACCAAACAAAAACTGAAAATTCTTCATTCCGTTTCGATCCTCGACTGTGACCCGAACGGCGGCCTCTAAAACTGATCCAAGAAGGGCGCATTTACAGAGCGTCTCCCGAGGTGAACAAGGATACATGCTGCTGAATCTACACAAAAGGGAAAAAAAAAAAATTTGCAGGTCTAGACATGGCGTCCACCAATGGCAGAACATGTACATCATGTTCCCGGCGCGCAGATGACATTTCCTCGACAAAATCCGAGTTCTTTATGGACACTTACCGTTTGCCTCGTCGAGTTGACACAAGTGCTAACAGTTGTGCGCACATTCATAGTTCCGATCTTCTTTCTAGAAGTATTGTTTGTCTGCCTCTTCTTCTGGGGAATCCTTTGAACTATGAATAAAGCCCTAAAATAACTTGAATATGCAAGGGAACCCGAACCTCAATCGTTTCCACCGGCTTCTTATCAGGGAAGGATGCAGGTTTAGTATGTGCTGAGGCATGAAATCGTGCCTCGTCAGTATACCGACCACTGGGGATCTCTGCAGTAAGACAGACCAAGAAGCACCATAGCACGTCATTATACTTGAGAATATTTTTCTGACCAAGATGACTAACCTTTGAGGAGGATAAATTATCACTTTTCTTGAAATATCAGGAGGAACAAAAATGGAGTCGGGACCATTTCTTCGACAACACAGCCAGTGAAGAAGAAGAGCTTACCCCGGAGAGCTTAGGAATCACGAGAAGGTGTCTCAAACCAACTTCTCGGAAAAGTATTAGAGCCTTTGCGAGGGACATCGTCTCCACAACCGTATATGGTGAAGCATTAGTGAATGGATGCAAATCCACATACATCGCCAACTCCTCTTCGCTGAATTCAATATCATCTATACTATCCCCATGCCCCGAACCCCTCTTTGCAAAATCGTTGGCTGAAAACTGCTTAAGCATGTTGACGTCAATGTACTCTGGAGTTGGTGAGAAGACCCTTCCCTTCAGGAGCTCGATGAGGTGGGCTCGGAGGATCAGGCCGAATAGGACTGGGGACACCGACATTGGAGGCTCGTTGACCACGGGGAACCCATTATGCCTTGTGGTCCTGAGCAGGTGCACAATGTTCCCAACCTTCTCAATTCCGTTGAGTATCTGGAGGGGGCCTGTCACCACATCCCCAACAGTGAGTTGCCTCATGTATGGTTCGGCATGATTCTCGAGGTAAGGGAACCCCTTTGCCTTCATAATGATATCATAGACATTCCCATTGAAGGCATCTGCAACAGTCTTGGAGATGAGAAGAACCACCATCATGAGTGGGAGCAAGAGGAGGTTATTAGTCAGCTCCAAGAGGATGACACACAAAGAGACAGTGGTCCTCATCGTCCCACCAAGAAAAGAGGCAGCACCAAGAACTGCAAAGAGCCCGTGGTTGAGGTTTGAGTGCGAACTGATTAGCATTGCTACGATGCGCCCATAGGATGCTCCTGTTACAATGACAGGGACAAAAAGGCCTGCAGGGACAATGATACCATAGCTCACGATGCTGAGGAAGAAGCAGGTGAAGAAGAAGATGATCATTGAGGTGTAGTGGAACTCTGAATCGGTGCCTTTGCTGAAAAGGTTCTTAATTGCATCATCATTGGTATTGAATATGAGGCTGGCAAGGTCATTATACTCGTCAGAAGAGCACTGGAACTTCTTGTAGTTGCCTGATCGGCCAATGGTGGGACAGGCTTCACCAGCACCGGCAGGACAAGCCTTGCAAGATGCAAGCCATGGGAGCCCAAACAGGAGGCATGATGTGAAGATGGAAATCCAACAGGCAAGCAAGATCTTGTAGATCATTCCTTTCCTGGAAGAACACAGACTCGGATGAGAATTTCAGCTCTGAGGCATCTAAAATCTCAAGCCAGTACATCATCATAGAATACAGAATGATGTTTACAAGTTAGAAGTTGTGGGGCCATACTCATTAATGAGGCTGTAGAGTCTAAGAATCTTAGCCAATAGAAAGTTATAAACTGCACCCAACAATCCCCCCACAATGCCAAGAATAAGTACCGGGGGCACATCCGACAGGTGATACAACACATTTGTTGAAGTGACATCATACATTATCAAACCTCCTTTACCAAATAGCCCACATTTTCCGCTGAGACAGACATCGATAAGTGCTCGGAGTATGATAGCCACAGTGGCCGTAGTAAAGAAAGCTCTCCAAATAAGTGCACTTCTCCACCTGAAAATCAACAAAACCAAGGGCGGGTAAATCCATGATGTAACATTTTCCAAATAGCAAGGCAACTTCATTGAAAATGAGAGAATCTAATATCCGATTCAAGTGGGAGTTGGCTATTTAAACAGAATCTCAGAGAAGAAGTAATCCACAATAACCCCACAGATTTGATTCAAGTAATTAAAGTAGGGGATTGAGGTATAGGAACAGCACTTGATTTCAACTAGTGGCCACCAACATGTGCTTCACTTTTCAATGAGACCCAAACTTCCCATGGACCCATAATTTCATCTACAGTCTCCCTCATAAATATCAATAAAAAATGGGGGAAAAAGAAAACTGATCGGAGACTATCATACCAAGACGCCATCTCTTCAAGGGCAAACAGCAGACCACCAACTGGGGCACGGAAAGCAGCAGCTATTCCAGCAGCCGACCCAGATGTTATAAGATCTCTACGGTCTCTATCATTTTTGAAAAAACGCAGCCATTTGCATGTTAGATGGTACTTTTTTGACCCGCCTTGACCCAACAGGGAAGCAATACATGCCCCAGTGTGAACCATGGGACCTGCCTTTCCAATGAAAAGAGAGGATGCAACTGCTGAAATGCTCCCAAATATCTGTCCATTAGATCAACATGTGTAATCAATGTTATCAGAAGGAAACCTTAAAAGCTTATATAAGGTGAACCTAAAAAGTAGTGATAAGTTGAACATGCATAACAAAGCCCAGAAATCCTGCGTAAGGGAAAAGGTGAGAACTTAAGAAGACCAGGAAACTTTTTACCTTCACGAACAAAGTCCGTAATGAAAAAATCCCTGGGGCATCCACACCATTCAAGTAGGCCTTGACTTCTGGAATACCCGAGCCAGCAGCAGCAGGTGATATGTAGGATGTGATAACAGCCGAAAATAAGGTGAGGACAAAGTTGGAAACAGAGAAAACTAGAAAAGCCATCTCATACCTGCAATGTACAACCAACCAAATTAACTCGCCAAGGTGCCCCACAGTTCTGAACACTAACGAGGTTAGTCCAAACTATTGCACAGAAGATGTCTGGTTCATCTGGACTAAAATGAAGGGTAAAAATTTTCAGACTCAAATTTCTGATGGCTTAAGTTATATGATCTAACAATCCAACTTTAAGAAACATTGCAAGCTCCCTGGTTAAGCATTTCCCATAACATTTCCAGGTAGGACTTGGTCGAATTTACCAGCTTTTACCTTCCTTTTAGAACAGATTTGAATGGAGAATAATCTTCTGCAAAATCTAGAAAGTCAGAAGCTTCTCATTGAACTCGTCTTTCAAATAGCACGATCCAAAGTTACCAAAGAAGATGAAAAGATTTATTCCAAATTTCACACCTTCCAGACAACATCATGTTAGAAGTGACCACAAATTTGACGCCTGCAATGTTCTCAACAGCAAGGTTGTTGAAGAACCCAATGAGGCTGACAGTCACACCGATCAAGAAGCTCAGCAACCACTTCATGAACACGTATTGGAAAATCTGGATCTTTCCTCTTGTTCTCCAGTCTTGCTTAAAAAAATCGTTCTCTGCAATCCTGCACCACAACCACATCCCGACATCCCATCAAGTTCAACAACTGGTCAAGAAATCCATCAACTATTGCTGAAGACATCTAAGATGGAAAATTTTACAGATCAGTTGTTTACACATGCATAAACACTGACAATGTCCATATAGTAGCTGAAAACTCAATCAACAAAGATGAGATCATTTCACTCTCACAATTGAGTTACAGCCAATCATCAAGATGCAGAGGGCAGACAAAGTCTACCACTTACATGCCAGCGGTGAGCAATTTGTTACTCTAGATAAATTTTGGGAAAAGAAAAAAAAATTAAGAGGCAGAGTTTTGATGACGAAGAAAAAGACAACACAACAGAACTCCCACTCTATTAATAGTAACAAATCCATCAATAGAGTAGGTTGAGATCAATAACCAACTTCTACATTATTTACATAATCGAAGACTTTCCCAACTCATATGGTATCAGAAAAATCAATTATTATTATTATTGCAGAACGAGAAGGTGGAAGTGGTGTAAGATCCAACGCTGAGAACACACAGAATATACGATAAGTCAATAAACTGCCGAACCATCCATCATTAAAAAAAAAAAAGGCCCAAATAAATTTTCTGGGACAAAAGAAGGAAGAGCTAATTGAAAATATCAAAACTCATAAAGGGAACATTAGAGCTCCCGCTTCCGATGACATATACAGGTCATCTTACAGGGGACTACTAGAACAATGCCCAACTTGCACAAAGTTGGAGACAGAAACAGATCGATAATGCACAATTTATCAATAGTCCAGAAGAATCTTCAAAAAGAAAAGGAAGATCAAAGTGGAAAAGATGAGAACTTGGGGAGGAGAAAGGATGAGAGGACTGACTCGTAGTCAAGGCTCTCAATGGGGCACACGTTGGCACCAACCATTGCCACCTGGGAGGTGGAGTTTATGACGGATCTCTGGGAACTGAGCAAAGGGTGAGTAAGAGACTCCGAGTCTCCTCCATTTGACTCAGTAGCGGCGGCAGCAGCAGCAGCAGCAGCCATGGCTATCTTTTACTTTTAATTGTGGCAACTGCACGCTCTTCCCTTTTCTGGGTTACTGGGTTTACCTCCGTTTCAATCGAGAAAGCAACAGCTTTGATGAACTCTCTCCCTGCCCATCTAAGGTTCTCAGTCCGGATTACGCGGGGAGGAAAGGAGGAGGAGAGAAGAGAGCGATGGAGACAGTCCAAAGGCAGGCGCTTGGAAGGAGAATGGGACTCTAGTCTCTCTCCTCTTCTCTGTCTTGGAGCACCAAATTTTAGAGCGCGGTCTCGTTGAGCATTTCTCGGCAGACGTGCGAGGAAGAATCTCCTTTTTTTCAGTTATGGGACCGGTTGGTGGCTGAAGAGTTAACAGGATAAATGAGAGCAGAGGGATAATGGAAAATTTTACATATGAATGTCGAAGCCAGAGTCCTTTTGGTCCGATTTCTTCTGGTACGAGCTGCGGGTAGTGGAAATTAGAGAGATGTATAGAGAGAAGGGACCGATCAACATCCATTCTCTTGGGTGATTATAAGGCGAGATATTATTAATCAATATCCATTTTCCCTCGAGTAGTAATTCTTGTGACCTGAGGTGTAGCTAACGCAAGGACATTGATCAGTTCCCTCCTTCCTTGATCGTCGTGGATTCCACATTGACTGTCCTACCTTGACTGAAGGGACTACTGCGAGTTTGATTTTCGGAACTGATGTAATATGAAACCACCCGACCCCTTTGTGTAATAAGAATTGCCTGAAATCGAGCACTTTCGTTGGAAAACAGAAATGCCATCTAACGCGAAATAACCTCCGTGGGATGTTCGGTCCCGTTCAGCATATGTCGACGGTTTTTTTTTTCCAATGCCGCGCGCTTCAATGAGAAAAATGGAAATCGAATCCCACTTTCCATAGAAGACGTTTTTCTCAGTTTTCAATTTATCAAGGGGGAAAAAACAAGATCGAGGAAATGTTTTCTTCAGATTGGCTAATACATTCCATCCATAATTCCAAAAACAAAAAAAAAATTCAGACAATTATCTTCTGTTCGATATATTAGAAGAAACTTCAAGATGAACCGGTCGGACTGGGTGCGCTCTGTGTTTTGTTGCTCTTCTATAGGATTTGGTAGAAACGGAAAAATAATAATAACCACGAGAATTTCAAATTATAAACCCGAAATATTTTATCCATCCATAAGCGAACTGGACCTTTCTGTTACTTATTTTGGGGCCAAATTTGTCCTCAATAATGTTGCATGCAGGAGAAAGACATGAAGACAGGAGAGAACGAATAAAAGCACAAATATAAGCAGCAAGTATCATATATATATATATATATATACACGTGTGTGTGTGTGTGGCGAAGGGAACAGGAAACTTCGTATTATGTCCACTTCGGATTGCAGTCTAACCTACGTTGCTTCGCCATGCCCCACGCCAATGTTATTAATGGTTTAATTCGTTTGTCGCCATGTATGGTGTTGAGAAGTGAGAACATATTCACGAGCCAATGATTAATTATCCTACGTTATACTGCATAATTGTTCGAAGCAAACCCCCCCAAAAAGCTAATGGATAAGGAAGGCAGAAAAAACAAAAATCCCTTTTCCAGTGAAAGATCTCACCGGCACACACACGCACATCCAGTTATTAAGGCTTCTCAATTCAAGAAGTCCCATCTTTCCATCAGTACAAGAGGAGCTGATTAAATCCCAAAGCCACCAAGCTTGCAGAATTTATAAGAGACCAGGCAGATCGGATAGGAAGGTCAAGAAGAGGGAGCTGGCTTGCAGTAGATGCCAAGGTGCATAACAAGGCAACTTGCGGCGACCCTTGTGATTATTTTGCAGATATCACAGCTTTGCATGTTAAAAAATCTCAGTCTTCCCGTTCCATGTATCCAATATATAATTTGATAAGACTCTGAGCTGGCGTTAGTGAAAATTTGAATACCGATGATGCAGTTATCTTGGCAGTTCTTAATCTTGCAGAAACTCAATGTTCATATCAGGACTAATTTTGAGCCCGATCCATCTAGGTTCGCCAGGGGAGAAACTTGATTGCATGGGTAGTTTTGCTTCAGATAAGTTGCACAGCATTTAACACAATTCCAGTATTATGCTAAGATAGATTTTGTTTATGTACTCACCTGGAGGTCATATAAGAACTCTGAATCAATTTCGCAACAAATCCAGAGTCATGTCCCAGTCCAAAAATAACCTATTCCTGGAACCTTATCCACTTTTTTCAGATACTAGAATCTCATGCTGCGTTGGCAAGAAAATATAGAGACAGAGAAACCATTGAGCTACTTATTGAACATTCTTAAAACAAAATAGTATCTCTCGATAGCATTTTTTGTGGCATACCTTGCCACGAAGACTTCCAGCATCAGTTTGCCTACATAATCTGCACAAGAATACTAATCTGCAGCCTCTCTAATATAACCTATTAGCATCAATAAGCAAAATATTTGACGTAAGGATACTCTCTCAACTAGACCATGCAAGTCAAACAGCCTCAGGATCCTTAAACACTTTTACATACCATGCAAGTTCATTGATCTGATGGTTGCAATGTGCCGGGATCCAACTGTCAAAATGTAGAAAGGAAGAGCCCATTCTCTGTCTACTGACCTACACATCCCCTCCTTTGATAAAGCTTCTCACTGTCGCAGCAAAAAGCCACCATCTCATCTGCAGTTCTGTACGATCAGTCCAACTCAATTCTAGCCTCATCAGCACGTAAAGAGAGGCCTGAACAAATAGGGCAAGGCGGGTCAGATTTTTCCCCAGGTGGCGTTCTTTGCTCTAAGCAGTCAGCATGATAGAGGTGGCCACAAACTAAAACAGCTACAATAGCATGTTCGCCAGCAGAGGGAGCAAGCAGAGGCCTTCTTTTCAGGAGATTGTGACAGATACCACATGGAATCTTCTCCGGATCTGGCAAACCTGAATTGTTGTCTGTGAAGTTTGATTGGATTATTATCCCGGGCACGCTAAACGCTTTCTCTCTATCTTCTGTCAGAGAAAAACAGCAGGTAGATTCAGCACAGGTTGATTGCCAAACAGAGACCAAATCCCCAAAAAACCATTAGTAACCTAGGCTATAACTGGAAATAAAGCAAAACAAAATCGTCATTCTTCAACGTGTGTAAGAAAATGAGGTATGATTGATGGATAGAACAGTTTGATGCATAGATTTCTCGATCAACCCTTTCACTTCTCCAAAATAGTAAAGAAATTCCCCATCTTTTCGGTGGAAGAAATAACAACAAATAAGCAAAACAAATGGAGCCAGCATTGTTTCTATAGAACAGAAAATTGGAACATTTTCCATTAATATCAAGTATCATAGTGCTCAGGGTCGATTTACCCAAAAGCACCATTTAATGAGAGCAGGGTAATCCCCAATAAGCCATGCCACAGTTAATACACTGCAGTATTCAATTCATACAATTTAAAGAGAGTACCTGTATACTGCCCATAGTCAGAGCTAGAAATCTTGAAGGGCAGCTTTCCATCCCATGGAGAAACCTTCCCATGAGAAGACGATCCCCGAAAATTGGTCCCAGGATTTTTCCAATGATGCTGGTGGCCATAATGATGACGTGAGCGTTTTAAATATATTGGGCGGCCAA
This sequence comes from Sonneratia caseolaris, assembly GCA_900006705.1. Taxonomy (NCBI): domain Eukaryota; kingdom Viridiplantae; phylum Streptophyta; class Magnoliopsida; order Myrtales; family Lythraceae; genus Sonneratia; species Sonneratia caseolaris. The sequence continues at coordinate 1,397,693 of CXYZ01012656.1, forward strand.
GATTTTGCCGATGGTGTTGATGATGACGATGCAAAGAGAAGTGAGCATTATGCTGCTTCCCAGAATGGTCCGTCCTGTCCTTCCAAGAAGAAAGGGGCTTTGATTCATTTGAGTCAACTATACATGAAGCTTTCTGAAAAGCAATATCAAGAATTAGTCATGCAGCTTAAATGGCATATATATGTGTGTGTATGTATATATGAAGACTGATCCATGACAGTGTGGATGGAAAAAACTTAGATAAAGGACTTTATCATGAAAAAAAGGGAAAGAAAGAGAACCTTTTTCTGTGATGATTCGACTCCAGATGAACATGGCATGGCCTCTGCAACATCTCAAATTTGACCACTCAATCAGTTAGGTCTTACTCCCAAGGTTAAACTAAGCCCACAACAGAACAATAATATAGATGAAATCTAGTGGAAAAAGGAAATTTTAATTTTATAATGAATCATCATATTAGTCGTCCATGTCCAACAAGTTAATTTGCAAGATATATGCAACACCCTTAACTCCAGATACGGTTGTTCATGAATCTGAATTATAGGCATATACTGATCATATCCTATAAAGGGAAACCAATGTTTCCAGATAGAAAAAGTCATTACTACCGTCCAACTTGCTGAAAAAACATATACCACTTGCCAATTAGTTATATCAGATCCCCATACGTGGACAACAAGGAAAATGGGTGCTAACAGGACAAACCTTAGTCACAGAAACTAGGAAAGAATATCAATACAATGATAAACCCATTCTCTCCATTTTTTCCTTGAAGAAGATTTCATATCATTCCTTGACAAAGAAACAGGAATCACATTTGAATCTACATCCTCAGCTTATTTCGAATAAATCAGATGTCTGAATTAACAAAGTCCAAGAGCGATCCTTCTTTCCCCTCCAACTCCACCAAAAGAACCCTAGACAAGATTCAAATTTTATATTACACTTCACCTTTTACATTTTCCAGAGCAACTTAACCCAGTTCATCCCTTTCTCCCGAACAATAATCCAATGAAATTTTATCACACACATAAATCCAATTAGCGGAAACCTGAGTCAAAAGGATCAAAATTCATGTAGAAGTGTATGATCCAATTTTCGATCTCACAGTTTTTTTGCAGGTGGCAGAAAATGCCACCTTCCTCACATAAATTATTCACTCATATGAAAAGATGCGGAAAAAAAAATCTGAAAAAAGGCACAACCCAATATGAAAATTCCCCTTCCCGTCGAACCCCAACAAACAAAAAAGAGAAAATTACAACCTTTCTGCTGAACTTTCACTCTCCACATCTTCTAGGGCAAACAAGAATGTGACATGCAGTGGAAAGGGGAACTTACCAGGGACAGGAGAAGAAGTATAAGGGTCGCCCTCGTCTTCGGGGCGATTGTCGGTTCTTGTTCTCTCTCGTTTATTGCCCATACAGTAACAGCATAAATTAGTAAACGCTTCAAGTGGCTTCTACGAATTTCTAATTTTGTACTCGGCGATGAGCAAATTAACGGCTCGTTGTGGATTCAAATACTGCAAGCTCTCTCTCTCTCTCTCTCTCTATGCGAGTGTTGACGGTCCGATTTCAGATGGACGGAGGGCTTTTTTCTGTTCATCTGATGTGTATGTGTGGTGAGAAATACAGGGCAAGAGAGAGAGAGGCGGGAGAGAGGTGGCGATAGGCCTTTCCCGGCAATCACGTCATGCAGCCCGGACGTGGCGAGCGGTGGTTTGGTCGAATCACGCCGGAGATTTTATTTTATCTTTAGAGGATGATATAATTTGTTGTATAACAACTCTATTAATAAAAAGAGTTTATTACAAATAATTATGGGCCGGGCCGGGCCTACCCAGTTCTGCTTAAGATCACATTTGGGCCTTCTCGTCGATTCGAAACCCATCTGGAAAGCAGCACATTACGAGGCAAAGTAGTCGTCGACCCGGAACAATAACCATCACATCAATATCTCTCTCCACTAAGAAATTCTGACACCGAAGTATAGAAATTAGGATACACTTGTCAGACGACAGTAGCATGCGCCACGTGTCAGACCGCCGACGAACACGTCGATCGCCCTAATCCTTTTCCGGAAAAGAGTTTTTTTTCTTGTTCATATGTGAACAGGAACCGGACGAGGAGCTCATCATCGTAATCTAGACTGACGACCGTACAACTAATTTGGTCGTAGAAGAAAGGACTGGAAATGGTGACGGTGGATGCGAGGGACGGCGGCGCTTTCAGAAGTCCCACCGGACGCCAGGGCTGCTGGCCCAACATGAGCGGCACCACCGTGCTCGTGGGCGGTCTTCTCCTCTCCTCCGCGGTCCGTGGAGCCGCCCGATTCTCACCTCCCCCGCAAGTAGTCACTGTCATCTCGCTGCATCTATATTTAAATGTTTTTTCCCCCTTTTTTTAGTGCTTTTGAGCAGATTGGGCTGCAAGAGAGGTTTCTTGCTTCTCTAATTATCCGACGGGCGTGTTGGAACTAAGTGATGATTTTTGCTTGATTATTGCTTGGGCATGGACTCCTGGGCTCTCGTGCAGGTTCGGATCACTCTGCACGAAAACTGAAAAAAGTGTAAAATAATAATATGCATTCTGGTGGCGATGAGATGATGTTGTCGGTTGGACCGTCGTGAGGTTGAGGTCAGTTTTGGGCAGACATGGCACGGCCATCAGCCGTGTGGGTCTCACTCTTGACATCTGAGCGTCCGCTGACAGTACTCTGCCAACTTTCTTGGCAAGCCGATGATGCTTCCACCTTTGATTAACTCACTTCGCATCACGTTCAAATGAATGCAAATGCACCTTCTCGATTCGGGCGATCACGTTCTTCGAGTATCGTTAGCACCCCGGTAGGTGGGTTCTTCTACTTGTCTGCGAGAAATCATGGTTTCAATCTTAGGTTCCGCGCGTGGTTGGGGCAGGGATCGTTAGGCCCCCTAATAATTGCTGTCCTGTGTCTTCTACGTTAGATGAGCACGGTGACAAAAACAATAATGCGATCCACATCATTGCGAATTGGTGGTTGCTACATATTAGTTTAGTGGCCATACTTCGGACGTGACAAATCAATCATCAGTCCTCGGGATCTCCGAGCTTATTTCACGCCTTCACCATGCTCTAGAGGATTAGGTACCCACCTAGATGTCACGGCAGTCGAGGATCGATAGTACAGAATTGACACGAGGATGAGTGGGCTAGTGCTGTCAACCGGGCACTCACCCTTTTCCCTAGCTTCCCTGTCGAGGCAGTGCCTTTTGGTAGGGCATTGGTTCGCAGCAACTCAACCGAGAGTTTGTCTCATTTAAAGCTCGAGGCAGGTCCCCAAATGTCACGGGCGGTTATGGTTCTCTTTTTTCCGGCTAGTTCGGCATAATAGCTTACATTTCGGTTCGAAATTTCGGTCTTTGTCTGTCATCTTTTCATGATTTTGCTGGGTCAATAAGCCCCTCCACCGTAATCTCATCTCTCGTTCACAATCCCCCGGTTATTTCCCAGATTAATGAACGTGCCTACCCTACCCCCAATTTTATCATTTTATTAGTTTACCGGAGAAATTTATGGAGAGCTGAATATCAGAATTTAGCATCCACAGTAATTTTTCAGAAAAAGGAAAACGTAAAAAGAATATCAAATCAGCCGGCCTGGCTGTCAGCGTCAGACGAGTAAATTAATTAATTAAAAGAATGCGTTGGTGTCCCTCGAGCTCAAAGGTCGCAACCACCAACATTAAATAAACAAATAAACTAAACTTACAACAAAGGGAGATTTTTCAGAACAGCATCCTATGATTGAAAAACAAAAAAGAAAAAAGAAAGAAAGAGGAAAAGAGGTGGAATATAATCATATACAAGACAAACGAGCATGGATCTTATCTCTTGCCTGCACCGCACACCTATTTTTCTTGACCCACTTATTAAAACCCAATGCACGTTCATTGTATCAGCTCACCGTAAGTCAGAGAGTTTGCTCAAGAAAAATACATATTGAACCATTTGAACCAAGATACAATCGTCCACCGGCGGTGGTCCTACGACACAGTGGCTTCCACGACTCAATCGCAGATCTCCCATTTCAGGGCTTTTTCGCTGCCCCTAATCCTTTCCATAAAGCTGAGGATTCTCCAGAACTTTAGATTCCTCTTGCTCCCAATTGCAAATTTGGCACCGCGCGCATCCCTCGACGGACCCATTCATGTGCTCCAGTGAGATCTTTGGCGTCGATTGTCCCTTCCTCTTTTCCACTCAATTATTTATAGGGAGAAAAAAAAAAGGGTCTTAATAATTCCTCGCACGATTGAACGGACATAGCATGCCATGTGTCGAGTCAGTACAGACGGGGATACCATCAATTCCCAGCAACGTTGCGTGTGTATATATACATATATATATATATATATATATATAATCTTTCTTTGGTTCATATAGATAGACCTGACAAAATTCATCACAGCTCGATAGTTCGGTACGGGCCCGACCCGATAATACTGTGCTGAGCCAGGGCTTATCATGCTGTGTCGGCACGACTCCGATAATTTTATCTGGCGTGCCGGGCCCGATGATCTCCAGGCCATGTTGACACGATAACTCGATTCGAGATATTTAAATAAAAACTAATTGATAATTAGACATTATTGAAAAATCTCATTTATGAGTTCACTTATAACTACAAATAAGTTACGATTAAACGAAAATTTTATCGGGTTATGGGGCCGGACTAAGGCCGCCCTTGTCTTATCATACCGTGCCGGCCCGGCACGATATCCTAAAGGATCGTACTTGGGCCAGCCCTTATCGTCTCCTCTCCATTATCGGGTCGTGTCAGCACGATTTGCCACCTCTACATATAGAGAACCATGAACTCAGAGGGCTACACGTGGATGGGAGGAATAAAGTTTCGTCGACCCTAGTGACATGAGTCATGTTACTTATAGATCGAAAATGATATTGCGGTAATATATCCGATTTTTTTAAGTCTATTATTTTATATATAAAAAATAAGAAGAAGAAGAAGAAAGTGATGCTAGATGGGGGGAAAGCTGATTCCGTCGATGAATAATTCCTGGCTTTTTATCCGGAATGAATTCCACACTACATCCATGGAACAAAGTGACGGAATACAGAAAAGAGAGATCAATCCCCATCTTGAAATTCCCCGTCGATGATAAGATGCAATATTGGAGGAATAAAAGAAGATTGATTCATATTTGAGTCAAATTAATATACGAATATAAATTTTTTATATTAGTAGAATTTGAAACTGAAACCTTATTTAAGTGGACAAGACGTTAAATCACCACAAGTAATTCATGTTAACATCTCATATTGTAAAAATCGAATCCGATATCTTATTTAAAAGAAATTAGTTTCAAACCACCACAATTAACTCATATTAATATCTTAAAAAAATATTTTGTATAATAGTTATATATAATAATATAAATTAATTAATTAATGGTATTTTGATTTTCTTATACTAACTCGAGGATAAAATTACTGGAAATTTGCTCTCATCCCACTTGCTAGGCTTCCATCTTACTTACCGTAGCAGACAAAGGCTGGATGCTCGAGGATAAGCTCGACAGCTGTTGAGGGTAATCAAGTCCCACACGGTACAATCATAGTCCCCGTTAATTTTTCTTAGTTGATGATCAACGGAACAAAAATTAATCGGAAATGCTCAAATCCAATTCTAGGTTGTTCCTAATTTATCTTAAAAATACAAGAAGATATTTGAAAAATGATCTGCCTAATATCCACGTAGTGATGTGGCACATGAGGTTGACATCAATCTACTTGTCCAATGTATGTGATGGGGGGGTCACTATCTTGTCATTTGCACATGATTTACACGGAAAATAAAGTAATACTTTTTTTAAAATTTATATATTAAGATATATATTTTAATTTATAATTATAAATTATTATTATTATTTATAAAAAAATATGGTTGGACTCGTAACTTATGAAATATTTGAAACCCATAAACTACGCCATGTATGCGATAGGATGATGACTTCCAATGGGATGGATTGATAAATTAAATAAATAAGTGGGTGTAAATGACAACTATTGGAGCCAGTTGAAATAAAAGTTGAGCTCAAAGGACCAAAATGAAATTACCCCAAAACCCAACTGAAACGGAGCTGGCCCGAGGGAGAGAACTGTAATTTCACACTCAAATTGGAAAACCAGTAGAAAACTCACAGGGATGCGTGGGGGAGAGAGCGTCGGAGCGAAAGGTACATTTATGATTTTTCCCACTCAAATTTAGAAAATTACGATCGGCGGAAAAAAATGGAAAATGTTTACTTGTTGCTCAGAAAATAGAAAATGTTTACTGTTTCCACCGCTCCTTGTCGTTCTTCCTTCTCCCATTATTTTTCTCCCTCTGTCATTCTCTGTCTCACATATATAATCGATCCTCTATCCAACTTCCCGTCCCCGTCCATTCGTTCAACCGTCTCCCACGCTCTCTAGGGAAACCTCACCTCCTTCCCTTACCTTCGCGCCCTCCGGTTTTCCCTTCACATGGGGTCGACCCTGCTCCCGGCTCTCGGGGCCGAGATCCTGATACCTGTCTGCGCCGTGATTGGCATCGCCTTCTCACTTGCCCAGTGGCTCCTCGTATCAAAGGTCAAGCTCTCGCCCACCGCAGAGTCCAACAACAGCGGTTCCAAGAATGGCTACACCGACTACCTCATCGACGAAGAGGAGAGCGTGAATGACCATAGCGTCGTGCTCAGGTGCGCCGAGATCCAAAGCGCCATCTCCGAAGGTGAGCTACCCATCTCTTGCAAATATTTTTCTCCCTTTTAGCTCGTTCTCCTGTTTAATTAATTCGTTGTTGGATATTTGGCTTGGTGTTCTGGATTCGTTTGTTTAGTGTGGAGTTGCTGTAAAGTTTGCTCCTTTTTTCTGCCAGGTTTGATGGTCTTTATCTCTATCTCTCCAATGTTGTTGTCTGAACCTCTATAGTGTGGCAAATATATGGTTAGATCTCCATTTACTGAAGGTTTTAGATGAAAATGCTCGTTTTGTGTCCTCGCGGTAAAGTTTGCTCCTTCCGTGGTAAAGTTTGCTTCTTTTCGGGTATTGAATGATCTACCCACACTTGAACAGTGTATTCCGCGTAGTTCTTTTCCCCTTAAAAATCCTTTGCTAGGCGAAGGGCCTTGTTTCCATTTGTGTTGGGTTGAGGTCTTTAATTTTTTTTTGTGTCATTTGGTAGTAAAGTTTGCTAGCTGTTTTCGAGCGGATGCTCTATGTCGTGTTTACTTTAGTAGGGCTTAATTTTCTCATATTTACTGTACTTTTAATTAAAAAGTCATTTCGAAAGCTTGCACATCTAATATTCTCCTCTTTCTCAATTTTGAGAATGGGCTCCGTCGACAGTGCGTTCAGGTGTCTCTGCTCAAATAGTTCATGATATATATTACATAATTTGGTCTGGACCTTGAACGTCCACGTCGGTTCTTCTCTATTGTTTTTCCTGGTCCAAGTTGGCCCTTGTCGATAAGCTTCTCACGGTTTTTATCCCCAATCAGATTAAAAATTGGATTTTTGAGGCTAGTAAGGGTCATGTTGTATTCTGGGTTTTATTGCTGTCGGTCTGTTTTGGGTTGTATTGTGGTTTCGGTCTGTACCAATAAATCTCTGTCGTTTGTGTAGTAATTGTATCGGTGGAATATATCTTTTTTTATCTGCTTGCGGCTGTTGTCTCTATCTCTCTGAACTTATCCTCTGTTCTGTTGTTATACACTTGAAGTTTGAGCTTTGATAATACTTTTTGGGCATTGTGCCTGCTTTGGGAAATATGCTATCTGCACATTTTTCTTGTATTACTATATGTTTTATATATATATATATATATATTTACATGAGATTTTGATTTCAGATCTGAGGTTTTTGCAGGTTCTGTCATGGTCTCCTATTAGATATATTGCACACCTATACCTTGTATCCAGCTCTTCTGTCGATGGGCATCATGCGTTTTATACATGCAGTGGGAGACATTACGTTTATTCGTTGCTATTATCATTATGACTCCTGCTAGATCGACTTTACTTTTCCTTCCCCCCATTTTCTACTACTCGCACTTGTGCGTGCATCATCTCGTTAAAGTATCTGGACTGCCTTCGTAATGATTCCAACAATGTCTCTATGAGTGTCCAGATCGGTTGTTTTCTTCTGCCCTTTCCATCTGCTGCAGCTATTGACAGAGATGAAATATTTTTGATGGTTTCATAAATCTTGGCAAGATATGTGAGAATTGCATTAGATCCAACAACCTTTAATCAATTTATATTAATTAAATAAATTTGTATTAATTAATCATAGTTTGGTGGATCTACTGTATCCTTTATCTTTGGACTCACTTTGTCAAGGACGGATTTTTGGGGGGGGGGCGGGGTTTGGGTTGTGCGGGAGGGCGATCGCCTCCGTTGGACTTGAAAAATTATATCGGCTTCTATATAAATTTTGCTAGATTTTTCCAATTTTTATTAAATTAGTTTAGTCCGCCCCTTAAATTGTCCCTTTTATCCTTTCATTGATTTTCGCCGCCCGAGAGAACGTTTCTGGATCCATCCCCGACGTTATGCTCTGGTTTCTAGAATTCCCCAGGCTCAAATTTCGCACGTTTACTTTGCATAAGATCTGTCATCTTTTTTCCTTAAAATATATTAATTTTACATGCAAAACGCAGAACCTCCATTTTTCCCGGCCACGGTTTGAGTAGCTACTATCTACATGGTTTTAAAATTTTACTCGGTTATTAAGTTACGGGCTTTTAAACCGTCTCCAAACTAGAGCTTGCTTTTGATTTTTAATTCTTGAAATATATTGTAAGTCACGGTAACTAATGTTGGAGGCATAGATGCTTCGCACTAGCAGTGGGTCTTGACGCTAGTTATCTGTGCACTTGATTTGCCATTGAAAAGCAATTCTGATCTCACCTGCTATTTGCAGTCTTCTTTCTTTAAATGTAATTTTTCTTGGTCTGTCATCTTGAGTCTTATGCCTTTACGTTTGTTTCTAACTGTTGATTGATCAAGTTTTGATTGGTGTGCTACTGGGAAGAAGCATTTGTGTCGAGATTATCACGCTTAACTAGTTGGATGACTATATATCTTGCTGTAGAAACTTCACTCGTTTTGATTTTCACGAAATGAAAGTGGAGCTACCAAATTATGCTGCATTATACTTCCTATGAACTTTTATCATGTCTCAGGCCTTGGGAAGTGCAATTTTTTTGTTTTGGGTTAGAAGACTAACTCAGTATGGCTTTCCCTTTCTGATGGATAATTTCTCATTGTATCTAATTGTTTTGCATTCGTATGATGTAGGAGCAACCTCCTTCCTTTTCACCGAGTACCAATATGTTGGGATCTTCATGGTCGGATTTGCTATCCTTATCTTTCTCTTCCTTGGGTCTGTTGAGGGCTTCAGCACAAGAAGTCAGCCCTGCACTTTTGACCAGACCCAGATGTGCAAGCCTGCCCTTGCCACGGCCCTCTTCAGCACTGTGTCCTTCTTGCTGGGTGGCTTTACCTCTCTGCTGTCAGGCTTCCTTGGCATGAAGATTGCAACCTATGCGAATGCAAGGACAACGTTGGAAGCCCGAAAGGGTGTTGGAAAGGCCTTTATTACTGCCTTCAGATCGGGTGCAGTGATGGGTTTCCTTCTTGCTGCAAACGGGCTTCTGGTGCTTTTCATTGCAATCAATTTGTTTAAGCTTTACTATGGTGATGATTGGGGTGGTCTCTTTGAGGCCATCACTGGCTATGGGCTTGGTGGGTCATCCATGGCGCTCTTTGGAAGAGTTGGTGGTGGTATCTACACTAAAGCTGCTGATGTGGGTGCTGATCTTGTTGGGAAGGTTGAGAGGAATATTCCTGAGGATGACCCCAGAAACCCAGCTGTAAGATTGTTTTCTCTGGAATGCATTATGTTACCTTTTCCGTAGAATAAACTGTTATTTACTATCTTGTGACCTCCTAAATTGTAGTGTTGCTTGGTTTTTATTGGGCATCTTAGAGTTGTCTTTTCACTATGGTTTCTCATTATTATTTCTTCTATCCTCTTTCCTTTTTCAGGTGATTGCCGATAATGTTGGTGACAATGTTGGTGACATTGCTGGCATGGGATCAGACCTGTTTGGGTCATATGCTGAATCTTCCTGTGCTGCCCTTGTCGTGGCTTCAATCTCTTCCTTTGGAATAAACCACGAGTTGACTCCTATGCTCTATCCTCTAATTGTCAGCTCCGTAGGTATCCTTGTTTGTCTAATAACCACCTTGTTCGCGACTGACCTCTTCGAGATCAAGGCCGTGAAGGAGATTGAACCTTCACTGAAGAGGCAGCTCATCATCTCGACTGTTCTCATGACCATTGGAATAGCCATAGTTAGTTGGATTGCCCTTCCTTCTTCCTTCACCATCTTCAACTTTGGATCGCAGAAGGTTGTCAAGAACTGGTGAGCTTACTGCTGTTCATCTCGTCAAGTACAGTTTACAGAAATGTTTAGGCTCCGTGGTCTTTGGATAATGTGCCATGCAGGCAGCTGTTCTTTTTATTTACATCTATTTTTTTGAATGTGATACAGGCAGCTGTTCTTATGTGTTGGTGTTGGCTTGTGGGCTGGGCTCATCATTGGATTCGTGACTGAGTACTACACCAGCAATGCATACAGGTAAATTGGTTTTGGACCTTTTCTGCATATTCAAAATTATTTGCATTTTCTAAGATTCCGATACTTTCCTACTCAGCCCCGTCCAAGACGTTGCTGACTCTTGCCGGACTGGGGCTGCTACAAATGTCATCTTTGGCCTTGCACTGGGATACAAGTCTGTCATCATCCCAATCTTTGCAATTGCTCTGAGCATCTTCGTCAGCTTCAGCTTTGCTGCCATGTATGGGATTGCTGTGGCTGCGCTTGGGATGCTGAGCACCATAGCCACTGGACTTGCCATCGATGCGTATGGTCCCATCAGTGACAATGCAGGAGGAATTGCTGAGATGGCAGGTATGAGTCACCGGATCAGGGAGAGGACTGATGCCCTTGATGCTGCTGGGAACACTACTGCTGCTATCGGGAAGGTTTGTTCATTTGGCTTTCTTTACTTTGTTGTGTGGCCATTGGTCTTCTCACTGGAGTTATTGCAGTGCTTCGACTTTCAAAGGGAGCCATGGTATGTGATAGTCTAGTTTAGGCATTTGAAGCCTCTATCATTCCCTTGCAAAATTTTTCTGGAAGTTTCCATGTTTTACTATTTCAGAAGACTAACATGCACGCTGACTTAACATTATATAAGTTTAAGTTCAAAATGTGTGAATGACTGCATTTTGTATTTTTCAAAAACTGTCTTTGAATTTCCTTTTGATTGACATAAAATTGAGGGGAAATTATCAGACAACCTAATTATGATGAGGTTAGAATGGAGATGAGTAAAAAATACCGTAAATAAGAAGCTTGTTCTGAAACAGACAGTGGACTATTGCTCTAATGCCTACATTTAATCATTTAGTGCTTTTCTCATGTTAGGGTTTTGCCATTGGGTCTGCTGCCCTTGTATCCCTAGCCCTGTTTGGTGCGTTTGTGAGCCGAGCTGCCATCTCCACTGTTGACGTCCTGACCCCGAAGGTGTTCATTGGGCTGATTGTGGGTGCAATGCTCCCATACTGGTTCTCGGCCATGACGATGAAAAGTGTGGGTAGTGCTGCCCTCAAGATGGTAGAGGAGGTCCGAAGGCAGTTCAACACGATCCCAGGTCTGATGGAGGGTTCTGCCAAGCCCGACTATGCCACCTGTGTGAAGATCTCTACTGATGCCTCCATCAAGGAGATGATCCCACCTGGCGCCCTTGTGATGCTTACCCCTCTCATCGTTGGGTTCTTCTTTGGTGTCGAGACCCTCTCTGGAGTCCTTGCAGGTTCACTCGTTTCCGGTGTCCAGGTAATGCTGTCATTTAATGCCTTTCATGGTGTTGGTACATTTGTTGCTTTAAGGTGTTAATACTCTCCAGGCTTGGCTCAGGAAATGATTCCCATTTGCTGTTTTGTGTAAATTAGATTGCCATCTCCGCTTCCAACACTGGTGGTGCATGGGATAATGCCAAGAAGTACATTGAGGTAGAGCTTGATGACCTATATTCCCTCTAACCATACCCCTTTTGTTTTGCCTGGAAAACTGATTTTGAGATCCAGTTTAAATTCCGTATGTGATCAAATTGCTCTGCCTTTAACCTGAGGAAAGTCCTCTTTCCCTGTTAAGTTTCACTCCTGAACAGATTTGTTTTTGTGCTGAAACTTGACTATCCCCAATGTTAGGCCGGTGCTTCAGAGCACGCGAGGGGCCTTGGGCCCAAGGGATCCGATTGCCACAAGGCTGCCGTGATTGGCGACACCATCGGTGACCCCCTCAAGGACACATCGGGTCCATCCCTCAACATCCTCATCAAGCTGATGGCTGTCGAGTCTCTCGTCTTTGCCCCGTTCTTCGCCACCCATGGTGGGCTGCTCTTCAAGATATGGAGCTAAAGGCTGACTCAGCGAGATAACAGGATACGGTAGGGCAGTATGACTTTCATTGTCCTGCCAATTGTCTCTTCTATTACTAGCAAACGACCGTGCTGGGCACGAAAACTGTAGTCGGGTGCAGTTGTGGAAAATGAAAATCTTGACGCAAATAAACTGAACAAAATTTTCTTCAACGGCTAAATATATTTTGGCAATGAAAATTTTTCAAATTACAAAATGCTTCAATATGAAAATTCAATGAAGATAGGCTGAAGACTCGGAACAATTAACTGAGGTGATCGATAAAGCCTGCAGGATTACCGTCGGTTTCTGTTCTTGAATTTTCTCTCCCTCTTCACTGACCCACATCGTAAGTTTTGCTGCGTCACAAGTTTATACAAAGTTAAATAAATATCGACTTTAAAAATAAAAAATATATATATATCTGTAAATATTTACAAGAACTTTGGCATCCTGAGCTTCCATCCAGGTAGTCTGTCTCTATAGCAATTGCACCCCGAGTTGCAGCTAAGTTTGGGCTTGGAGCCGGATCCCGGGTCACAATTGCACTGTCTCTATCTGCAGTCAGTAGAGCGGAAAGAGTCAGCAATAGTAATTGCTTGTTGAGGCATGTTCATAGCCTTGATAGAAGTCACCATATTTGCTACCTCACAAATCTTCCCTCCCGTCTCACCCGAAACTGGAAAGTGGGAGGAGTGGGACAAAAGAAGTGGGAGGGGAAAAGGGTGCTGACCGTCCAAAAACTGAATAGGTTAATTTGCTTGCAATTTGTTGCACTCTGATGTTAGCTTTTTTTCCTTTTCTGGGGAATCTGCTGTACTCTGTTCTTTCTTGCTGACATCGGGTACGAACTTTTAACGTTTCAATGATATGAGTCAATGAGGACAACATTTATGGATCTAATGAGACTCGTGGGGGAATTTTGCTCTGGTTCACGGATCTTCGAGTTCTTGAAGAAGCGATTTTCAGGGGTTCATATCGTACTGCGGTGATGTTTCAGTCCAATAACAAGTTTCACACGTCTGAAAGTCTCGGCCATGAAAGGTCACCGACTTGTAGGCCACATTGGTACAGTCTGAGAGTTGTCTTCCTTATTGAAAATTAATTAAATAATTAAATCTACTTTTAGTCACTTGAAAAAATGAATGAATTGAGAGTCGATATCACGGAAAATCTGGCAAGCCGCTGTAGAGGTGGCGGCCCATAATCGAGTATCCTTTGATTGCAATGCTCTCCTCTGTAACGCTCCGCCGCCGCTCGCCGGCGGCGCAGCACCCACTGCTTCCCCACCTTCACCGTCGCCAGCTTCGACATCCATCCATTGTCCTCGCTCTGCCGACGAAGTCGTCGGCGCCGCCATTTTCCCTCTCTCCCCGCCGCCAACGGCGCTCTCTCCGCATCCAATGTATCGACGCTGCCCAGCCGTACGACTCCGAGTTCAAGCTCTCCACAGCTTACCTGGGATCCTCCTCCTATTCGTCTAGCACGAGCCCGGATCCCCTTAAGATAGCCATAATCGGATTTGGAAACTTCGGCCAGTTCCTCGCCAAAACTCTCACAAGGCAGGGCCACACCGTGCTTGCCCACTCCCGCTCCGACCACTCCCACGCGGCACTCCAATTGGGCGTCAGGTTCTTCTCCGACGCGAATGATCTCTTCGAGGAGCACCCGGAGGTCATCCTTCTCTGCACCTCGATTATATCCACTGGAAAGTTCCTCAAGACGTTACCTTTTCAGAGACTGAAACGAAGCACATTATTTGTCGACGTGCTTTCAGTTAAGGAATTTTCGAAGAGTTTGATGCTGAAAGTTTTGCCTGCTGATTTTGATATTATCTGCTCGCACCCGATGTTCGGCCCAGAAAGTGCGAAACTTGGCTGGAAAGATCTCTTCTTTGTGTACGAGAGAGTTAGAATTGGTAGTGAGGATTCTCGTATTTTGAGGTGTGAGAAGTTATTGGATATTTTCGCTCGGGAGGAGTGTACTATGGTGGAAATGAGCTGCTCAGAGCACGACAGATACGCTGCGGGGTCTCAATTCATTTCACATACTGTCGGCAGGGTTTTGAATATGTTGAATTTGGAGTCTACGCCTATCAATACAAAAGGGTATGAGAAGTTGCTTGATCTAGTGGAGAACACTGCTTGGGATAGTTTTGATCTGTATTATGGGCTGTTCATGTATAACAAGAATGCTCTGGCTATGTTGAAGAGACTGAATTCGGCATTTGAGGCTTTGAAGGATGAGCTCTTTGAGAGTTTGGATGATGTTGCGAGGAAGCAGCAGTGTGAATGTGATGAGAAGGTGAACAGCTTGTTGGATATTAATTGGATTCTTAAGGAGGGTCATAATGGTTCAACCTCAAAGGAAGGATCTTCTAAATCTGTAAGGTATGGTTGTGGCATAAAACTACAAAAGAACAATACTACATGAAGTGGATGAATCACCTTTTTCTTTCATTTTCTTGTTTTGTTTTTGCCCTCTTCTGCTCAGTGAATTTGTCTATGGCATGGTGAGGGAAATTATTGATGCTGATCAAACTTGTCATTTGCTTGCTGAAGATGGAAAGTTGGGCTTAGATTTTTATTTTTTTGATAAAGAAGTGGGGCTTAGATTTATTGATGGTTTTCTCACATTTTTTCCATGTCAAACTGTAGGTCAAATGATAGTGTGCCTTGGCATATAAATGGCGGAGCCCTTGGCGGTAAGCAATTGAGTAAATCTTCAAACCTCAAGATTGCAATAATAGGGTTTGGCAACTTTGGGCAGTTTCTTGCGAAAACTTTTGTCCGCCAGGGGCACAGGGTTCTTGCTCATTCTCGGACAGACTATTCTGATGTCGCTGAAAGCATGGGGGTTGCATTCTTCTCTGATGCAGATGACCTCTGCGAAGAGCACCCAGAAGTAATCCTTATCTGCACTTCGATCCTTTCCATGGAAACTGTGCTTAAGTCTTTACCAGTTCAGAGACTAAAAAGAAGTACCCTTTTCGTTGATGTTCTGTCAGTGAAGGAGTTCCCAAGAAGCTTGTTCCTCCAAAACCTGCCCCCAGATTTTGATATCCTCTGCACACACCCGATGTTTGGTCCTGAGAGTGGAAAAAATGGGTGGGAGGGTCTCACATTTGTTTATGACAAGGTCAGAATAGGAAATGATGGAACCCGAAAAGTCCGGTGCGAGAGATTTCTTGATGTATTTGCCCGAGAAGGGTGTAAGATGGAGGAGATGTCCTGCTCAGAACACGACAGACATGCTGCTGGATCCCAGTTTATAACACATACAGTGGGTCGAGTCCTGGAGAAGCTGAAGTTGGAGTCAACCCCTATTAACACAAGAGGATATGAGACTTTGCTGAATTTAGTGGAGAACACAGCTGGAGACAGCTTTGATCTCTACTATGGTCTCTTTCTGTACAATGTAAATGCTCTGGATCATCTAGAGAGACTGGATCTAGCATTCGAGACACTCAAGAAGCAGCTTTTGCAGCGCCTACATGGTGTGATTCGGAACCAGCATTTCAAAGATGGTGTAAGTTCCGACAACGTTCAAAGAGTATGAGTTGCAAGCTTTGGTTTAAGTTAATATAGATCGTCTATGATCGAGGCTAGTCAGTTATGGGGGAAGAATGGTGAACCCAATCTCATCATGGCATTGCCGTGGGTCAAATTCATTGAGGACTACTTATTTGTCCTTTCCTCCCAAGGATCACGCCCCCAAATTTTGTTGTTGTAGGATTATCTCCATTTCGATGTTCAGTTCTGAATAAGAGGCATGCTTTTTTGTTTAGTGGAATGCGATAGTTACTGCTCATTCTGTAGAAACCGGACGACTGTTGGTTTGTGATCAATTCTTGACTCTTGAAGGAGAGGTGCTTTCCTTTCACCAACACAAATTCAAGGATAAAGATAAAATACGACATATTGAAGAGAGGATGACGGTAAAGAGTAGAAATTCAGTAGTCGAGCTGAAAAGGAAGAGTAGAAGTTCAGTAAGCTGTGATAGATGATGAACTACTCTGTGCCATGCAGTTTCACCAAAATCGTCATTGTCATGGCCACTAGAGCTAACAACAAGGGAGAGACAGTCGTGCAGAATTAATATTATCAACACAGTTTGTATTCTGACTGATCCGAAAGCTGCTGTGCCACTCTGAGTGCACTAGGAGAAGGTAGGAACTCAGTTCTTGAGCTTTCTGCAAAGCTGAAGCTTTTCTTTGTCGATACGTTTTGGGTCTAGCTCAATCTCCATCTCATGATTGAGCTGATATTTAGTATGTATTAAACAATGAACTCGTTGCTCGAAAAATCATTAAAGCAAGGATATGTATATATTTTAAAATTTTTTAAAAACCTAAAAAATGAAAAAAAAAAAGCCCCTAAGAGGTCTGACTCTCTTATTGGACTGGTAGAATATCACTGGTGTGACCTCGCCTTCCGTGCATTTGATGGGTTCCTGAAAATGCCTTCCCTCGTTGTCTGCAAAAGAAGTGGGTCAAGGGGCAAAGAGGAAAGTATAATAATTTGGTTCTCAGACAAGAGGATCCTGATCAGTCTTACATCTTCTGGCTATAGGATCTTGCCGTACAAGAGGAATAGGACACGGCATGGCCCCAGTAACATGGCATTACTCTAACCCTGGAAGAACAGCATCGCTGAACTCCCTTCTAATGATACAGTCAGTTAACCACTGATATATGCGCTTCATTCTTCCAAAGAACATAATTTCATTCGGTGCAGCAGAAATGTACAGCTGATTGGTTCGCCTGGAGGTGCAAGGGTGAGTCAGGAGGTACGTAAATAAAAAAAATGAAGGTGGATTGGGTGTAAAGGAGATTGAACTACAGAACTCTCTAATGTTGCTGGTAGTTTCAAACCTTAAGTGCCCTGTTACCTTGGTTTTGTCGTAGTGATCTGTTCTTGTAAGTTGGGAACTTTGACGCACGTATTTGGATCAAGTCCCGACTTTAAATCGACATTGAAAAACATCATACACCAGGTATCTTTGGGCCCATGGGCTTATCGTCTTCAGTTAGTATTTGGGACTTGGGCATCTACGATCCGAAAAATTATGCCCTTTTTTCTTCCTGTTAAGAGTTCTCTCTTTCCACACCCTTAAGAACCACATTTGTATTAGATGGAGAAAAAAACAAATCGAAAGGCCAACATTCAATCTGCATGTAAAATCTCTATGCGGGATCTTCGGTCATGTGCTGGAGATCTAAGAACACAAACCACTGGCGTGATAAGACAGTGTTGGGTTCCTGTAGTTCATGTTCATGTCTTGTTGCCTGAAAACATACGAAAAAGGGGACACGAAAGTTCTGGCCCCAAACATGACACGCAAGGTACGTTTCCCTCCTTTCCCTGCTCATCATTCATTTAATCAAATGACGCGTACCATGGTAAACTATATAATACGTACATACACACATATAAGACATGTACCACAAGAAATGTCAAATTATCAAAACAATCCATACATATATATATATATATATGTATGTATGCATATATGGCTAACAGATTTGATGTATCTTGCCTCTGAATTGGACCATCCAAGAATCGGTGGCAGTTAATGCGGGGTTCATCCGACAGATTTATGATCTACCTATGACCTATACCTTTACATTTATAACTAGCTAGTCCAATGCACGAAATAATTATCCCCTCTTGCAAGGTAACATGATGCTTACCCTACTTGTGTATATATGTCAGTAAGTAAAAGTGCTCTAGCATGTTAGCTACAGACATGTTATCCATATGAATAATAGCAATTTCACGTGAATTACTTCTCACGGTAACCCAAGATGGTAACAACATAGGAGGCACATATGCTCTTGTATGAATATGAAAAATTCCATGAATGATAATCAAACGTGCTGGTCTTGCGCTGAGAACGAGTCGTACTTTATTGAAATCCTTTATTCTTAATTGAAGATTTAACTGTCACGAGTAAAAGTCATCGTGTGTCGGTTCTATATGGGTGATCCTACGTTATGCACAGGTCAGCTCTTCCTGCATGCATGGCGACGGAAGATTCTTTGACCCTTTTGCGTTATTAATGTACAGTGAGCTTTGGGTCTCAGATTGTAATAGTTCTTTAAAATTTGGGAGAACATAAATTTTGATTAACTGGCCAAATGATCTGAAGAGAACCGACCATGAAGAAGAGCCAGCAAGTCAACTTGCACCCGACACGGTGAGTCTATCATGTCTCGCTGCCGGCAAAAGAGCCAACACGTCTCGTGAAGTGGCGGTTTAGCCACGTGGGCCGATCAAACTGAGCCACCCCACACCTCCCCTTCCCTCCACCGTATGGTGGCTCTTCGTAGCCACGTCTAACACGGTTTCAAGGTGTATACATTGAGGTAACCGTAAAGAAATATATAGACTCTTATGATCCTATACATCTATGTGCCATTTTTCTGTTGACGCACTGGTCGGAGTCTGTAGGATCATGGATATATCTTAGGCACGGCTCGATTCACTTAACTTTTTATATATAAAAAAAAAACCATTAGCGAACTGATAAAAATGTTATATGAATGGGTGA
Organism: Sonneratia caseolaris; assembly: GCA_900006705.1. Classification (NCBI taxonomy): domain Eukaryota; kingdom Viridiplantae; phylum Streptophyta; class Magnoliopsida; order Myrtales; family Lythraceae; genus Sonneratia; species Sonneratia caseolaris. Next base: position 1,416,783 of record CXYZ01012656.1, read on the forward strand.
ATGATCTCTTGCCTCCACCCAAAGCTTCGTGGGAGCAATTAAGGACCAGAACCACCACATCAGCCCCCGGTTATCGGTGGCTTTCACCACTCGTGTATGTCGCCGTCATATTAACTCCACGTTGTCCCTCCAGCACATGGCTACGACCCCACACCAATGTGAGAAAATTACATCGAAGTTCCTGCATTTGCCATCTGCCATGAGAATTAGCATAGCCAACATCGGACCGATCTGGCCAAGTTAATCATCACTGAAGATCGCATTCGACTACCAGATTTAGGGTTTACAACAAGCCAGCCCATCGGAAACTCGGTCGGTTATTTCCGACGCAGTGCTTGTTGCCAGATCCAGAAAATGGTTTGAGGGTTGCATGGTCGAGCAATCGGAACCATCCTTACTTTGTAATTGATCGATATCCATTTCCTCTCTCCCCCTCGGCCCCCGAATTAAATTCCACATCTGCTCCTGCACCATACTAATCATGCTGCATACCATACCTCACCAGAGACAAAAATACTGGGGTCCTGATCAAGTTGCAAAGTTGCAAGAGAGAGGGGATCTGTATTTATGAATTTTATGCACTTCACAGAATTTATCTCATATATAAAATATTTTCTTATGATTATATATATATATATATATCTAGCAGTTGCTATCAAGAGAAAAGATAATTATGTCACAGAACATGGCATTAAATGGCGAAAATGATTGCTTGCGGGTTTGTGTTTTGTAAGTTACGAATTCAGTTGTTATTCAATTCTCGGATTCCATATATTCATACATATAATCATTGTTTTCTGAAGTTTGGACATATGTTTTTGTGCACTATATATTTATATATATATATATATATAATCTGAACACAATAACAAGTTTATAATGGCTTTCGATCCCTCTCTCATGGTGATCAAGATCTCTCTGAATTTTTCACCAAGTAGATTCACAACTAAGTTATTCGGCTAATTACTACTGAATCACCTTCTGACATAAAACCTTCCAATTTCCAATAGGATTCAAACTTGGGGCCGTACCGGACAGAGAAATTTATTTTTCACCCTTAGATCAATGTCAGGCTAGCTAAGTGGTTTTTCCTCTCTTCTCAATCTAACTATAGTCAACATTTTCTTTTCTGAAGTCCCATATCTTCCCCCACCTGCCTCAACTTCTGACTGAGGTGCCATTATTAGAAGACAGATTCCATTACATCCACGCAATGGCGTCCGATCGATTGGACACGCCCGAAGTGGGTGTGTTGTGCGCATTTATGGCGGTCTGATTTGATTAAACGATTTCAAGAACAAACGGAAGCAAATCGGATGTGAGTGGAGATCAGACAGAGCTAGCAATACAGCAGCCAAGAAGAGATCAAGGGACAAAGAAATTATCATCGAGAATTGGTCCAGCACTTTCATTTGATGGTGGGCTCTTGTCTTAATCCGAGTTTTGATAAGGATATGAGCGGCAGGAACTGTCTCTTACTTACATGGAAGAAATTGAGACAGGCAATACATGTTCCTCTATCTGGGTTTCTGCTAGCTAGACTTTGGAAGCTTGAATTAGGAAGAAACCAAGAAAAACGTGGGTAAAATAAAAAAGATATGCGTGTTGATCGAAATAATTCAACTTCTTTTATCTTAACTAAAATTTTGATTACAAGTTTTATAAACAGGTCAGATTTATTATTGGAATAGTTCTATCTTTAATTAAACAGCATGATTTGATTTTGATTGGTCCGATCCCATTAAATTTCCATGGAATTTCCTCAATGGGCTCCCCTTGTACACATGCTTCAAATGAGGCTCCAGAAGTCTAATGCAATGCATGTTACATGTTCGACCAGTTAAGATAGATGCTAAGAGAAAAAAAGAAGAAACACGTGTTACTTCAGGTTGATTCATGGGCAACTCGAAGTGTACAATCATGTCCAATGTCGAATTGCAACGACGTACTCAAGCTAGCAACATCATCAGTAAAGCCATGTATTGTGTCCTTGCTGGTAAGTGTTAAGCTGTTGTAGACAGATATATTAATGTTATCTCTTGTAATTGCAGAAGCTCGAATACTAACATGTTCATGATTGACTGATATGGTTCAACGACTTTTGTCCTTAATTTAGAGTCCGATATATTGAATCTTCGGATCCTAGAGAAGAAGCTTGCAAATCCATCCCATTAATAGTTAACAGACATGTAGGAAAGTGTTTATCAAGTGATTAGGTAGCGGGAATGCTCTTGGATTTCTTCTGGTGTTGTGGGCCACCAGGGAGGAGCCATGCACATATATAAATGCAACGACTCTCTATTTCATTATTCATCCTGGCAATCATTCACTGTGAGCACAATCTCCTCCATTTGAGAGAGAACTTTCACTTCATAAAATAAAAAAAAATGAAGCGTCTTCTACTAGCAATCCTTGTACTGCAGCTGCCTCTTCTCCTTGTTCCTCGAGCTCAAGGTAACACAGCATCCATTACCTATTCCACTTCGATGCCTAGGTCTTCGTCTTCTTCGCACTTGTTCTTCCTATTCTCCATTCTTCCTGTTTCACTGCATGTTCCCCTTTCTCTTCTTCCCTTTCGGTGAATGAAGATAGTCAAACCTAATATCAAACCTCTTGTTTTTGATTGTGAAGGGATTCGACTGGTGAAAGACGTCCCAGTGGACTCTGTCGATACAGATTCCGGAGAGCTTCCCAGAAATATGGAACGTCAAGGTACATATATTTTATGAGCTTTTTTTTTTTTTTTCCTTTCAGTCTCTTCCTTTTGAATTATCATTTTCGGAACGAGTTCCTAACGAAGGAAATTACATGACCTTCATCTTCATAGAAGTGGTTGTTGTTCATATTTATTCCGATTTTCGTCTCAGCGGCCTGTTCATATTTATGGATGCAGGAAAGGACAGAAAACTTCTCAAGACTGCAACCATCACCCCCACAACTCCAACGGCAAATCTAAAGGCTAGCGTTTGCATTATATATTGAATTCCCTCTTGCTCGCTGTTGTTAATTCGTAGTGTGTAATTCATTAGCTGCTCGCGAGTAGGAGAAACTGTTCAAGTATTCTGAGCTATGGAAATGAATTATGTATCATCTGTTTTCTTTCTTTTCTTTTACCTGATACGAATACATATTATCATTCACAGGCTCATGGCCGGGACATCAAGAGAAATGAAGCTGCTTCAAAGGGCAACGCTAAGGAGGGTCTCTCGGTGAAATCACTGACAACCAAATTCGAGCATTACCCCGACGTTATAGACATAGCGGGAATGGATTACTCTCCGGCGAAGAGAAGACCCCCGATACATAACTGATCATGAGATGAACAAGCTTAGGAGAAGTGATGGTTTAAAAAATGGGAAGTCCATTAGGGTTCTCAGGAGATCACTAAAAATAATTAGGAGGACAGACAGAAGAAGTTCAGAGCAGCGTTGCTTGAAATGCTCCTGCTTTTTATCTCTGTAAATAGTAAATAACTCGCTATATAAGGAAATGATCGAATTATCTATTTACTTTTCTTGCTTACTTTAATTAATTATGTCTTAGTTTGTTGTCTCATGTTGTTGTTCTCTATATGATGATTGAGTAAACGAGCATCTTGAAGGAGAGTCAACTGGTATTAGCTTTTTAGGACAAGTCGCATAACAAAGGTGGCCCCCTAGGTCCCCGTTGCCCCCAACAATTAATCACTTCAAGGCCCATCAAATTTGACCTAGCTAACTGGGAGAACATGTGATCCCACATGCACCAGTGTCCACAATTTTGTTTTGTTTTTAATTTTTTTTTCAGTTGACATGTCGAAGCCTACGAAAAATATATATGAAACATTTGGTCTATTAAGATTCCACGGAACAGCTCCTGGGTATGGGGAGAGATCTCACGGTTCAGAGAACTTGCTTGACCGTATTTGTATCGCCTACAAGGTTGGGGTCGATGAATCAAACATCTACTCTTGGCATGACGATTCATTGGACTAAAGGCCCTTTGCATTCTATATGTTCGAGGGGGTATGGCTCGCTGCTTTCCCACCATCCCCATTCAAGTTAAGCTGTCATCAGTTCAAAAGGATGGAGAGGGGGTGCTCAGATAATGAAGTTGAACAAATCATGCTCCTCACAGAATCTTTGGTAGTTAGAGCAGCTTCAGATACATTCTACTGGGAGGGATGCTCTCATTTGCGGGTCTCAACAATATGGAATTCCATTCGGGACAAAAGACAAAAGGTCCCCCGACAATGTCGAGCAAATTTGGCTTTCAGGCCACATTCCCCGGGCATCTTTTATTACTTCATGGCTTGCTTATCCTTAACAGGCTTGCGACAAAAAGAACGTCTTCTGGGAAAAATACCATTGAACAATCCCCTGTGCGAGTTCTGCAAATTAGAGGAGGTAGAAACTAGAGACCATTTGTTCTTTGGATGTCGAACAATTTTCGAAGTCTGACCCAACATTCAGAGAATTCTGTTAACTCATCGGAACAGCGGTAACTGGGATCACGAGCTCAATTACATCTGCTCTGAAGGAAAAAGGCAAGAGCGCCCTCAACTCCATCATCCTAAAGACTTTCCTTCACAAGCTTCATTTACAATGTTTGGAATGAACGTAGCTCACGGATTTTTTTTTTTTGGTGGCACCGTTTTGGATCCCACACAAATCCCCATAACATCTGTGTCAGCTTTTCTCTTTGAATGAATTGCTGATGATCCAATGGTTTTTACTTGGGGGAATCTTTGGGCTCAGTTTAAAGTTTTATCGATGAATCATTGTGGGTCAAGTATGAATCTGGGGACCGAAGTCCCTCACTAATTAGGCATCGAATAATCTCCTCGCCAAAAGTAGAGCATAAAATACCGTGAAGCACGATGGTTCAAGCTCTGAAAATTGGTGGTCTGATGTAACAAAGCTGCTATTTTGCTCCCACCCGTTGAGAATCGAAAAGGTGGTAGTTGGGTAGCTCTGAGGCACCGTTCTTCATGAAGCTTCAGTATTTAAGTATCGGTCGCAACAAATTATTATTATTTTATGTTACTAATATATATATATATATATATATATATGGTTTTATCGTACTTGCATTCTGTCGTATTAAAAGTATCATCAAATTTTAATTTGTTTATTCGAACCAGTAACCCTAGCTATATATATATACATATATGTATCAATCTTGTTTAATCAAATCGTACGTTACATTTATTCGGCCAGCCAATTGGAACATTACAAGACCGTCACATTTGTTAACTATTCGGCTTTCAGGTAGGGGAAGGAGGAATCATCAAGGAATCTGGTACTCGAACAGGACCCCAAGAGGAATCATCGGATCGTAGTATACGTGTGTGTGTGTGCGCGCGCGCGCTTTCTCGCAAGTGCCATTTTAAATAGAAGCAAAAGATGAGGACTTGCCTCCTTTCTGCCTCTTCTGCTGCTGATCATCTTCAATACACAATGTATGCAATTTCAAACACAAGAACACGTATATTTCTCTGTTTTATATATATATATATATATATATATGCTTTAATCTTGTTATTTCCTATGATGTTTCTTCTTATATGTTTAACTTGAGTTAGCATGCTCCTGGATGAGAAGACTAAGAACGGAGGAAACAAATGGTGAAGAGACAGGTCAAATCGACGAGAATCGACTATAAGTGAACTCTCATACCTCTAGGTTTGGACCGAATGTCCAACCCAGCAGAAATTCACTGCAGAAGCTTCCTCGACTTGAGATGCCCACGGATTGGACGCAGGGAGGGCAGACATGGAATTCTGAGGCTTGGGAGGGATGGAAGTAAAATATATTTGAATAAATCTATCGATTGTTGCTGCCCTGAATAAATGTGACACTTTGCTTATATTGTTGTCCACGGGGGACATAGCTATGGAATATAAAAACCAGATGTTAATAAACTTGATGTAGGCATTTCTTCCAGGTGGCCCGGCTTAACTGGACATAAACTCGACCTAGTCATTGAATGCAAGGATAAGGCGAGGACCAATATATCAAACATCAAAACACGCGTCTATAATCTCCATGGAGTAGGACATCAGCCGGTGAGGGTACACTTCAATGGCTGGGTGGGTGCGGGTGGCGGAGAAGATAAAGGAATGGCAGTCGGGATCGACGGCATGCTTCGGAGCAGCGGAAGAGTGGCCTTTGGGATAGTGGGCATGGTGGTCGGAAGGCATGGGAGTGATGGAAGCGCTCTGGGCCTAGACAGGGTCCGCTGCACGATTGGTAGGGTTGGAAGCTTGGGCTGAGGCAACGTTGTCGGGATCGACAGCATGGGAGTCGATCTTGGGGAGTGTCAGCATTGGTGGCAGAGCCTCGAGCAGAGTAGCTATCACCGGTGCAGCTGGCGGGATCACCTGCAGCAGGCGACGTGCCGCCCAACTAGGAGTGGTGCTCGTGGATAGCAGTGTGACGAAGAAAGCTGGAAAGAAACTCGCACGAGATGCCATATCGCGTTAGAGAACTCGAGCAAAACGTATTATCAGAACTCTACAATTCTCCAATGAGGGAAGGATAGAGTTTTCTTAGGGTATATTGGGATTGAGCTGGGATTAGTGCCGCTTCAACAGACACACAGCTTGGAGAAGAGAGGAGTATGTGTAGATGTGATCAATCTTCAACACGTTGTTGGGAAGATGGAAACAATGTCTGGGCAACTCTCTTTGTTAGTTCGCCTTCTTTTCTAACATCACCCATAATACATGTTTTGGAAACTTTGATTAATCTAGTTTTGACCTCGGTCCGTCTGTTAAGAGAGAAAACTCTCTTAAGTCTTAATCGGGCATTTTCCATATTCATAAAAGATGGAATCGAAGGACTCGCCAAAGTGTAAAGAGTTCAAGCTTCTATTTCACCAACTGCCAATAGCAACTCTCAGGCAGGAGACTTGAGAAAGTGACCGATCGGACTTGGACAGTGCAAGGTAGACAGAAGGAAAGCCTCTCATTAGGAGCAACCATTTACTGATACAGAGCAAAATATACCAATGTGTATGCAGAGACTAGGATGGAAGAACAGGTCCCTTTAAACAATGTATAAGACATGCTGCTACATGTACAAATTCTGGTTCTTTGTATATGGTAAACTACATGTAAGAATCAGGACTATATCACGTTGTGCCACAGGACAACTGTTTCCTATCATTCAACTTGTCCTTAATCTCAGCCCTTGCAAGTCGAATCAAGAAAACACTTGCAAATGAGATCGAGATTATGAGCATTAAGAAAACACTGTTCCATCCCCTGGTAGAAATATAACCAGCCAAGAGCGGCCCTAGAGCAGCCCCCACAGAGCCTGTACCATCTATAATTGCAGTCACAGTGGCTAAGCCCCGGGAATTTCCTCTGATCTGAGTTCCAAGATCAGCAGCCACAGCTGTGGTGATTAAGGAATAAGGGCCATTGATGACAAACCCAGAAATAAACATCAGGGTCACATTGGTGAGCATGCTTATGCTTCCATACATGCGGTATGCGATTAGGGCAGGCACTGAAAGGACCAAAAAGAGTATAGAAGTGACAGCACGAGCTTCAAGCTTATCGGAGATGAAACCAGCTGAGATCCCTCCGAACACTCCCCCAATATCAAATATTGTTGAGAGTATCCCTGCAGTTTTGTGTGACAAATGCACTCCTGCAACAGCTGTGTTGGGATGAAAACGTAAATATTTAGCAACTCAGAAGTGTAACTGACGAATGCAAATTCGCAGAAAGACTAATCTAGATGTCTAGTAAACACAGTATTTTATTTCCAGTTCTTCAATTATCAAGAAAAATGATCGTTGGATTGTGCTACAGAAGATGGTCAATCCATAAAGTTCTGCAATTCATGGCATTTTCCCTTATGTTTCCAGATCAAAAGAAAAAGTTAAAGCAAAGAACAGGTTTCTCATTTTTGGAATAACAAATGGAGACTTCTTGTTCCCAATAATCTCTATAGACAAATGCAATAATGAAAATTTGCAGTCTGTCGTGTAGGAGTTACAAACTACGAAAGAGCTCCAGGGACAACTGACTTTCCTGATCATATAAATAAAATCTAAGCTACAATAATCAATCAGAGAATAACAGCCATGGCCCCAATTTCTTGTGCCACAATGTGATCATTCCATGTTTTATGAGAAACTATACCAAGTAAGTGTGCTACTTATTCAACAATCCCTATTTTTCCGTGAAATTTGCAAAAGGGGGAAATAGTTTTACCTGTATGCCTGATGTAGAAGGGTAACCAGTACAGAAACGTGTATGCTACAAGTTTTGAGAAGAAGAGGCAGAATGCAAAAGAAGCCACACCAGGCAATCTCCATGCCTCTAAGAAACCGATTGCCTCTGAAGAGTTGGAGTTCTCCATTTTATCGGATTGAAGCAAGCCTGCCTCCTCAGATTCCACCACTTTCCCTATATTCTCCGCTTCCTTTCCCTCCAAGTCCATTTCAACATCCTTTCCAACGGACTCGAACCCCAAATCCTCAGGCCTCACAATTAGGAATAAGAAAACCAAAACGCTCATGAAGATCAACAGAGCCCCGGGCATCACAAAGGACCAACCCCAACCATATTCCAGGACGCCCGAGGCAATCACTGACCCGACCACATTACCAACTGACGTGTGTGAATTCCAAACCCCCATAATCAGCCCCCTCTTTGATTTCCCAAACCAGTTTCCCACCACAGCTACCACGCTTGGCCATCCAATTGACTGGAAAAACCCACAAACTATTTGCACAGTCACGAAGTAGACAAACAAGTGCACATTAAACCAATATCCTAGCCCGAAAATTATGGTCAGCAGGCCACTTCCCATCATCCCAAACACAAGGAACAACCTCAAATCGATCCGATCACCGATATGTCCTGCGAAATACATCCCAATTGAGTAAGATGAGAGGAATGCAAGATCGAGCTCACCGAGCCTGTGGGTTCCCTCCGGCCCATCAAACGGGGCCCACCCAGCATCATCCGAGGTTGAATTTGACACAAGTGGGCTCAACTCAGATGCAAACGCAGTGAAATTGGAGTCAATTCTGGGGCCAAGGACACTCTTGACGATGCTCGGTGGCTTCCTGGAGGCGTGGAAAGAAGCATAAGCAAGGAAGGTGATGATCAGAACAAGAATTTGGTGGAAAGCGATGGTTTTATTAGGAGGTTTAAGGCTTGGGAACAGATTTATGCCCGGCGCCAGGGCTAGGGTTCGGCTTTGCATCTCGATTAGGTGGTACGAATTTACGCTAAATTCTGGATCAGAGAAAACCAGGAACTTGCGTCAAATACAACTGAATCGTGAATATAAGATCATCATTCCCGCAATGTAGGAGTCTTTAATTGGAAAAAAAGAAAAGCTACAAAAAGGAGAATGGAGGAACAACTTCGGAAGGAGAACGATTCATTGATTCTCCAGAGCCTCCCAGTCGCGCCACGGCGGTTAGCAGGAAGAAACGTCAGATCCACTAACGTGCTAGTGAATGAACTAAGTACGGGAATCAAAGAAGAAGATTACGCAGAGAAAAATGGCGAGAGAGGAAGAAGACGACTACCGAGGGGAAGACGAATACACAGACGAGTTTCAGGCGTTGCAGCCTGCCTGCTGACAGTCAACCCGCAGACAGATCCCGATTGCCACGAACGAGAGATCATACACTCTTTGACCATTGTGCCCCCGGAAATTTTTTTAATCGTTCATGATTTTCATTGGTTCGAAATGAAATTAAATCAAGATGAATAAAGTTACTATAAGAGAATGAGAAATTAAACCCCATCAAAACACTGGACCCGACACTGGAATAAGTAAAGATTTGCTTATGGGCATTTTCGACATTTTAACGGTTCCCATGTCATGAAGCAAAAGCTACCGTTGACCGGTCGATGTTACTACAGCATTCTTCCCATATTTTGATCGGGCAGGAAAACGGTAGTTCTAATATCATCTACGCTGAAATGTCGGGAAGAAAAATTGTCAAGAAAATCCTCCGACAAATGAACAGACGTTTCCGCGATCTCTACAACTACAGCATTTTGCAGTTAACAGAACAACCAACGCGAAAAGCGCCAAGGCAGCTCGCTGGAGCAGAGGCCCGGACCAATGACATTATAAAGTTCGCCAGTTCGTGAGGTAGACCACTTAGATCATTTGATGATGATGATGATGATCGGCTGCATGCTGAGCGAGCTCCACCATCATGGCATCGTCGAAGAACTTATTAATACTTACATCCTCGCTCATACCCTGCAACAAACCGATATAAGTTTTAAGCCTTTATTGCTCCACGACACAACAGGTTGCAAACACAGGATAAAGAATCGAGATCAAGACCAATATTCCAAAACACCTCAACAAATTCATCATAAAAACAGGCGGATCTGTACTCAGGGAACTATCATGGGCTTTGAAAGACCCACAAAATTTGTTCGATGTAGGTACCACTAGAAGGCTTTGGTCTCTGCTTAATAGTTTGAGGAAAAGAACTATATGCAAGGCTGGGAGCGTACCTTCCGACGCCTGGTCTTCACCATGAACTCGCGTGCAAGGTGCTGAATAGGGGCAGGCTCGAGAGGGCGTAAAACTATGCTCTTGTCAAGCGGATCACCAGGCACAATAGCCCAGTGATCAAACACCGAGAGGCAAAAAGCCTGTCCTTGAGTGTGGTATCTCAGGTCTGTCTCAAACCCGAATGATTCAATTACGGGCAAAAAAGCCTAAACCAGAGACAAATTATGTGTTTCAGTATAGCCAGCTGTAAATTGGACTCTTTGCAATACAGCAGTTAGAAGGTATACACAGGGAAAATACTTCATTAGGAAAAAGATGTAGTGGACTAGACATTAGAAGAAGTGCTGGATTTAAGAACTGCCTTAGCAGGTGCAATTGCACAACTTTTCTCTTTGCAAGAATTTTGAAGTTCCCAGGATCAAAATGAGCATAATATTGCATAGTTTCAGACCTTAACAATATAGCATGGGGTTCCAGGCTGAGGAACATCAGCAGTAACATGTCCACGCCTGCGAGACAGCACAGTGTAGATTGCAGAGACACAGTCGATCGGTGTTTGTATCTGAAACAACATGGCAGATGAAGTGTTGTCCCATATAAATCTATACTCTCTAAGGAAGACGGATTTTTCAAAGGTTCCATATGCCCACTAACGCAGACAATCTGAAGCCATTATCTAGAGATATCAACAAAAATAAACCCCTATCCTCTTCAACAAAGTAATTACATGACTCCTCAGGTCAAAGCAAATATTAAAGAATTATAACTATCACTTTGACATTGCATGTCTGATCATAAGGAAATGAATCAAAAGAGAAAACAGCAGAAAAAAAGCAGCTTTAAGAAAGAGAGCCACAGAAATATTTTGACTGCTAACCTCCACATAGTATACTGGTTCCATAAGACGCGGAGTTGCCAAAAGAAAAGATGAATAAGCTACACGTCGAGCTGTTGGAATAATCTGTCCAGATCCACGGTGTAATGGCTCAGGTGCTATTCTTGCATCAACTATCTTGAATTTGACATTTCTAATAGGCTCATCACAAAGAGGTCCTTCTCGAGCACCCCACTGAAATCTGTCCACAATAGACATGATAAGTTTATAGTGAAGAGGATTCTCCAAGAAGAAAGAGTAGAGTAGTACAATGGAGCAGAATTCACCCTTGAACTATTGAATCCTTCACTGAGTTCAGCAAGGTCTTATCTACTTCACTTGATAATGTATCATCCAATAAGATGTTTGGGCCCTGCATAACTCATATCATCAAAATAAAGCTGTTTCCATAAAATTAGGAAACTAGAAATAGGCTTAAATCAGATGAGTGAAATATGCATTGATCAAGTCAAATTCAAACTGGAAGTGTTACGTAACAGTTATAGAGCTATAGGGAGGACCTGCTTATCTGGTCCAAAGGCCCATATCGAGCGGGCGGCAAGTAAATCCCAATCATACTTCTTCTGGAAGAATTCACCAAGTTCTTTCTTCTTCCAGCCAATACTCACCACCCCATTTTCAATGTCCTCTGCAAGTCCTTTCTCTAGGGGCTCTGCTACCTGAACACATGGAGAAACATTTCGCTACTGAATTTTCATTACATTTAGATTTGAGAGGTGTCTAGATCAAAAAAATTAGCATATGAATTGATTACCATGGTAATTTTGTTCTTCCTATTTGGTGTTTCAGCAAAACACCGCATTGATGAAGACTCAACCACTGTTTCACAGAAGGAGACAACAGGGTCTGCCACCTGGATTACATTAAAATACAGATAATCATGAACAACGCAAATTTATGAAAAATGAAAAAAGAGGAACTTAAAAATAGAACAAAGTTACAAAATGATATTACCTTGACTTCTACTTCAGAGTAGAGCTCCCTGAGATCCTTCATGATAGAATCCAAATACAACTCTCCAGTACCTAATATTGTGTGCTCCCCAGACTCCTCAACCTTTGTTATCGCAAGAGGGTAGCTCTTGCTGATTTTCCTGAGACCCTCCACCATTTTAGGCAACTCGCTGGGATTTAAAGGCTCTGTGGCTGTTTTTACAACAGGTAGTGTATTAAACTGAAGGGGACGGAATATGTATACATCATCATCATTATAAACATTACAAAGAGTGGCTGTTTTCATTATTGAAGCATCAACGCCTTCAATTAGAACCCATGAACCAGGAGGAGCCTTAGCTATGGGTATCCTGTATCGAGCTTGATAGATCCATAACTTGGTCACCTCTTTCACTGTCATGTCCTCCTCATCATCTGGTGAATAGCCTTCTCCCAGTACATGTAAAGTCTGTCCTGTCTGAATTTCCCCACTGTAAACCCTTCCAAATGCATCAAAGACACTGCAGTCTGACTTGGGATACAATTTAGTTACATTCACCATCAGGGGTCCAGAGGGATCACAACTTTCCATGGCCTCATAGATCATTGAATCACGAGGCCCAGTGTAAATATGCTCAACTTTCTTTCTGGCAGCATCCTTGGCAGAAGGTATATGGTGAACCAACATATCAGTAAAACCCGAGGCAGAACCAAAGACTGAACTGCAAGCTAGCCGAAGCAAGGGTTTCACATTCAACTTGTATGCTGCATTATTAAGAGTCACTCCAAGTTCAGCAAGAGTTGCTTCAACACTCTTCTTATGCTCCCCAATTATTTGACTGTATATTTTGTAGAGAGGTTCAAGCACAAACTGGACAAATGACCTTTCACCTCCAGTGGAAGCAGGATATTTCCTAAAAATGCGGAGATCAGGATGGTAGTAGAAATCTCCCCAGAGACGAGAAGCAAACTTTTCAGCATCAAAAGGAATTCCATGAAGCTTGAGATATAACTTAGCAAAAGATTGCAAAGTGAAAGACCATCCAGCCGTCGCACTTGCAAAACAAACATTTCCAGCAGCTGGATCAATTATTTGGATGCCTCCAGCAGTCGAAGATGCAGCAGCAATGTGGTTATTGATAACTTCTATAGTATGCCTTAGTTTATGATAAGCATCTCTTGGTGGCAATTTAAGTTCCGTTATCAACCTATCAACCTGAAATAGGTCATAAGAAGCAAAGAACATCAACAAGGCACAATCTAATTTTACACAAGTGAATATAAAATGAACGTCCGGTAGTTTTAACCTACCTTATTGATTACCACAACGATTGGTAGGCGTTCCTGAATTGCATGGCGTATTGCTCTTTCAGTATTTACCTATCAATAATATCATATTGTTAATATATATGAACAGTACAAAGTATTCATGTACATGCAAGACACAAACAACACAAAAACAATTATAGGGAGAAAGAGTGGCTAGTCTTGTATTGGCACCTATACAAACACTGCCAAAGAGGCTTCAGCATAATCATGATAGCTAGTAAAGGATTAGCACAATCATAAACAACAGTAGGTTTATCTATTGCATTATGGCAATTGATGTGATTTCCTCATTAAAAATTTAATAACAGTATCAAAGGCTGTGATCAATGGTTAGCATAAAAAGTAATCAATGTCTACTTAGCATAACTAGCAACAAAAATTTACAAAAGCCACAAAGACTATGATCCCAAATCAACAAGACCAACTTTACAATAAGTACAATTATGGGCATGATACTACAATTATGCATATGGAAGCAACATAATTGCTCAAAAAGAATAAAAGAAATTACCAGCACTCCTTCAGCAGCATCAACAATTAAAACAGCACCATCTGCAAGCCTCAAGGCTGCAGTCACTTCATCAGAAAAGTTTACATGTCCAGGTGTGTCCATAATGTTACAGAGATAGGATTTAGAATTGCTATCTTCTAATACGAGAGACATTGGAACTGCTTTAATGGATATTCTCCTCTCTTGCTCATCAATCCTCGTATCAGTATATCTCATATGCTTCTCATTTCTTGAGTCAAACGTAGATATGTGGTGAGTCTGTTCAACCAACATATCCATGAAAACTGTCTTCCCATGATGCAAGTGCCCCAGAAGAGCAACATTTCGAACCAGAGCAGGATTTGACATAAGACCAATGAGAAACTGGGTGGATACATATGTGGATGAATCCTTAACGCCCACCTCAAACTTGATATCTCTAACTGGTTTGACGATGGGTTGTTCGAGGGGCTGCTCATCTTCATCCATAACCAGAGCCTCCACGTCTTCTCCATAAACTTCCTCAGCGGTAGGGTAATACTTCTTATCCTCAGCAAGAACTATCTGGCTATCCATATCTACATCAGTGGAGGCTGTTATCCACCCATTTGACCCTCCAATTGCCTCCTCACCATCAGATTCAGCTGCCTCCTCAATGGGTCTATCTGGAAGCTCCTCATCCTCTTCCTCCCGATCCGACTCTTCGTCGGATTCTATTTCGGGCCCAATATAGTTCCCAAACTCATCATATAGGCTATCATCCATGTTTTATCTGAACATTCACGAGTTAAGCAATCACTTGCGTCATAGAAATGTTGAAGTCAGCTAGAAGACTGAACACAATCTTCCCGGGAAAAAGGAAGAACGAATACAAAAAAGGGGAAAACAACTTAAAATTTAGAGCATTTAACAGAGAGTTTTCATTTTTTTTCCCAGGATTATAGAATAGCGGTAAAAAAAAAAAAAGTCATGCGAGTAGCTCTTTAAGTTTAACAGCATGAGGTTGCTCGTGAATAATTCATTCAGCTACAGAGATAGTACCTCGTACACACCTCAGACGCAAGAGGGACGGAGAAGCCCGAGCACTGAAGAGACCACACTGAGCCGTGGAGGCCGGCGAACCAGCGAGGTGGGACTCGGGGAGGGAGGTCCGAGGGGGAGGCCGAGACGCGAGCTAGAGACACGGAGAGGCGAAAGTGAGTGGCAGAGCAGCAGCGCAGGTTCTAGGGTTTAGCGGTCTAACCGTCAGATTGAAAAACGGTCGGAGTGAAGTGGAGCTGGGCTGGGACACTACATGACTGGGCCTGGTCCTGGGCCGAGCTCTGGTAATATCATAGATTGACTCAAACAATAAAGTGGATCTTCCTCTTAAACCAGTCTTGTGAGAGACGACCAACTGGCATGCTTGCATATAATGCCAGTGTACTCTGATCTTCAAACCTAAGATCCGTATACCCGACAGGAAAAACTACTGCAATGAAGTAATTTACGCGATTCATCCACTGAATTTGATCGGAAAACACTATCCATTTTGATCTGCAGCTCGAAGATCAAACAGTTACAGCTAAAGCCTCCTACAAATCAAAAGGACAAATCTCTCCCTCCTTCCCTTGCCTCCCTCTGCTGCCGGTCCTGGGCAACTGTGATGTGGCATGGCATGTCTCCATGAGAACACCTTCCAGCTTCTCTCTTCGGACTTCCATCCCCTTCTCTTCCTCTCTTTCTATCAGTCTGCGTACAGAGCATAATGGGTTCAGGCAGTAGCCGAATTGGGTCTCCCTCTCCCTCGTCTTCTGCGAAACTAAAGCGCAGGAAACCTTGCATATTCCCGTCCCTTGTCTGCGGGTGTTGTTCTTCCCACGCTTCCCTCGAGGTACTTTAATGATCGTAAAGGTTTCGCCTTTTTCTTTTTGCCATCGTCTCGTCAACCACAGCGCTCCCAAGGCTTCCATTATTCTAAGTTCGAGGTTGAATACAAATTTTATAGCTTTGGCAATCAGTTGGGGGAATTGATCGATTATAATTAGGGGCGGGCTCTGTTTTACTTGTCATTAGTTTGCAGATTCTCGGGTCCTCTGTTTGATTTTGAATGCTTTGATCATATTCTGATAATTAATCATCGAAGAGTCGACGAATATATGCTCTCTTTTTGGTTGAAAATTTTATGGCCTTTTTTCTTCATTTATGGAGCTTCTGCATGTGCTGTGATAGAAACAATTTTTTGTGAGTATGCCTTATCTTTGGTTAAAGCATCACTGGCTGATTTACGTGTGTCGACAAAGTCCAAGAATAACCCATCATGTATTACAAAATTTGGGGGTTGGATACAATAAAACGTGTGTTAATTTTTATTAGTTCGTCAAGCCAGTGGAAAATATGATGCTTCCATGGCTAAGTCATTCAAAATTACGACAAGATGAAAAGAATTGGAGTTTGGGAAATTGGTCAGATGTATGTTTACTGGTTCCAGCAGATAATAACCATAGAAGAACATCCATCTAAGGATTATCAGCTCCTAAACTGTTGTTTGATGGTTATTCTTGGTTTTCTGCATGAATTCTCTGATTTTGCAAAATGTTACGTTGATGCAAGGTGGGCTATGGTCTATATATTAGATACTTTAGTTGATGACTGCTGGTCTTTTCCTGTAGATAGAAGATTATTCTGAGGAGTGTTGGGTGAACTCTTTGGAACTTCGTGGTGACCCTCTCTTTAGTGTGGTCCAGAAACACAAGGAAGAGTTAAATTTGATCTCCACTATAGATACTGGAGGATTAGTTTCTTCTGCAGATGAGGCTGCAAACTTGTCTGTTAGTATAGAGACTGAAGGTCAGGGAAATTTGGAGCAAGTGGATGCTGGTGATTGTGGAGTAAGTAATAATGGGAATCACTTGTGTGATAGTGGGCAGTTTGTTCCTCCTCCTCTGGTAAGTGTATCTACTCCAAATAGTTTAGATAGGGATAACAGAGGGACTATGTCTAGTACCTTCAGTGAGCCACAATCTTCAGAGATGGTTTCTATACATACCTCATCTAATGGGATTGTAGTAAACAGCATTAATGATGCAATGATCAATGGGATAACCAAGATTCATCCTGAGCATCAAGGTCTACATTCTGAAATTGAAATTGTCGAGAATCAATGGACTGAAAGTAGAGCTGTTGTCTGTTCTATTTCCGGAGCTTCTGAGTCACCAATACCAGACAGCCCAGCAGGAGATGAAACTTCCATTGAATCAATAACTTTCACGCCTGAATTCCCTGTATTTGATAGAGAGCATGACCTAGAACCTGAAAGTGTGACTGAAGCTGAGGTCAGTGTCTCTTCTCATCCGTTATCTTCTTCAGCTGTTGGCTCAACCGGTCAGGAGGCCCGAAGGAATGGTATAAGATCTCTATGGGATGTCTTTTCAGAACATAGATCTCGAGTTCATAGTGATACTGCTACTCCTGCTATTGTCTTCTCTACCACCAATGATTCTGATTATCAGGGGTATCAAGAAAGATGGCTCTTCAATCATACTGACTTATCTGATGATGGGATTCGAATTGATTCAAGATATCGTCAAAGCAGGATTCAGAGATCTAATGAACTGCGAAGGAGCCGAAGATTCGAGGTGATTTCTTTGGGTTCCTTTTGGTGCCACTTAGTTTAAATGTTAAAGTTGCATTCAGGAACTCTTCTAATATTAGCAGCAGTGATGAATGTCAGACTTGACAGTTGATGAATTTCACTGCTGAGAATGTGCACCATATAAATTTTAATTTTACCCTGCCCTCACATGTACTAGGGCTTGACATGTTCAGACATGATTGCAAATAAACTCAACTGTAAGTTGATAGAATGAGTATGCAGCAATCTTGGGACGCCAAGACTCAAAATTTGAAACAGTTAATCTTCATATAAAAGTCTCAGTAAAACTTATTCCAACAGGCAAGGGTTCTGTTCTGCAATGTGAAAGGGCATACCTTAAAATTTGTCCCATCTTCCTGCTGTAATTGACTTTTCTTGTTGGCAGTTCTGGGACAGGCTGCAGCGTGGCCTCTACGAGAATACTTTATGCCCACTGGGACTCCATCTGGATGGCAATGAATGCTCTTGCGATCAACACTTGTGTGAAGAGTCCAGTGCCAGTTCAAGCATTTCCCGAATTGTCATGCTCACTGAAGCTTTGCTTGAGGTTGCCCAATGTGCTTTTGTTGTATTTATCTTCTAGTTTTTAACTTAGGTTGGGAAGAGAATTGTCTTTGAATGATTGGTTGTTTACACCTATTTCTTGATTCGGGTTTTGCAGGTTTTGGACGAAATGCACCGCCAGCCCATGCCATTTTCTTTGTCAATGAGTCCGGTTACTGCCCCTGAATCAATTGTGGAATCTTTTCCTCTCAAAAGCTATGATAAACACAACCAAGCTGAGAATGAAGACGTTGCTGAACAGTAAGTTACCACCACATAATCACTTCAATTAAATTGATAATGAATAACTCTATTGCTTCTGGTGTGACGGGGTTCTTCATCTCTTCATTTTAGGTGTATGACACTTTCTGTTCCCTGGTCGATAAACTTGTTGCTTCGTGTTCAATGATGATTTTCTCCATTTTAGGTGTAATATTTGCTTTGCTGAGTACATGGAAGGAGACAAGATTAGGGTTCTGCCTTGCCACCACGAATATCACATGGAATGTGTTGATAAATGGCTGAAAGAGATACATGGGTACGTTTCATTAATGTCCGGTTCATTTACAACTTACATTCTGAACTCTATCGGTTTTAGTTTTGACTTGATCCTATGGCATGATTGATTAGTTTTGATTGGAATTATAAGGTCTGGATTCGAAGGCTTTATTCAAAACAAAATCGTGTCTCAAAAGTCTTCGTGTCAAACCATGGAAATCTACTGAAAGCGTCATGATCTGTGAAACTGATTCATGGAAGACCTGCCATTTGAGAGTTTGCTTCAACTTCGATATCAGGACCATTTTCAGAACCCATCCAAGTGAAGCCTTTGCATTCTATCACTGCTCTACCTCGGACTAACCGCATATGCGTATGTACGCTGTTTCTTTGCAGAGTATGCCCGCTTTGCCGAGGAGATGTTCGTCGAGGTTCGGCCGAATCTTCTTCTTCAAGCTCCTAACTAACTCATAAAAATTGCAAACACAGTACGAACGGCAATAGTGTAACAATCACCTCTGCTTTCTCAGTCCACTGTTTATCTCAACCCTGTAGATAAAATGAAACGGTGCGGGGGATGAAAGTTCTGTGAATTGAGAAGATTTGCGTTAGAACCTTTTTTTTCAGCGTCGGTTGAGAAAGACCCTCGTCGACAATGTCAAAACAATAATTATTCATTCCTTGCTGAATTATAGCGTCGGTCCACTTCACACGGTTGATTTTTCGTCGCACAAATTATAAACGATCTGTCAATTCCAGCTAGGCCATGCAATGCATACAATCTTTCAGGTGCCCTGAAGGAGCCACCGGCTAGCAGCCTCATGCATTAGCATCCAAATCCTCCCCCGACCACTCAGAGACATCTTCACGGACAGATGGGGACGTGAACAGTGCCGAGGAAAATGTCCCGTCAACAAATGTCCTTCGCATGTTCCATATCTGAGAATAGGGACAGCAACTCACTGTGGACACCGACTCTTCTTTACCTTAAATTAATTTCTAATCAAATTAACCTCTTTCTCAATTACAATCGTTATTTGTTTTTATGAATTTTGTTTTTTTTAATTTTACCTTATCTCTCCTTCACATGTCCAACTAGACTATATAGAGGGTCGTGGGGGAACATCTGATCAGACAACCCCAGAACTTCCAAGAGATGGCGACCCATCATATCCACAGGCAGAAGAAAGGCGGCTTAGGTGAGGCCTTCTACAAGGCCAGCAACATCGCCGGAAGCTATAGACCCGAGCCCGAACCCGCTGCCCCGGCATCGGCAAAGAGCAAGCCCCGCCACTGGCTGCTCTCAAGAAAGCCTTCTTCATCCAGGCTAGAGATCAAGCAGGTCAACTCCGAAGAGAGGATCGGTGTGGCAGCAGACGAAGGTGGAGGAGGAGGAAGAAGGGGAGTTACCGTCGAAGGAGCAAGGAGGTCGGTGTCGCAGGTGGAGACGAACTTGCCGTCGGTGGTCGCGTTCCTTCAGGTCAAGGTCATGGTGACGGACATGCCGGGATTCATGCAGGTCCATGCCTTCCGATGCGCCCGGAGAACTTACGACAGCCTGGAGAAGTTTAGCTCCAAAAACATGGCTTTCAACATCAAGAAGGTAACTAAGGCCTTCATACATACATACATATACATATACATATACAGCTAAATTTGTAGGCTTTGGATCGATAGATATCGAACTCGTTCGACGGACTATTATTCTTCTCGTCTAAGCACCACAATCACCCGTCCGTCTGGCTACCTTCTTCCGTAAACTCTACTTGATTTTTCATGCTCGTGAATGCTGGTCATTTTAGATTGTCGTTGTTTTTTCGATAGTTTACACGTAATATGAGATAAAATAGGCCCGACGCAGCGATGTTGCTCTCGATGTGGGTTGATGGATCTTGATTGAATTCTTGACCGTGAGAGTAAATTTCTTGGATGAAATCCGAACCTTTCAAGAAACCATTGACGTAATGTGTGGACCCTATTATATATATATATACACACATACATATGCATGCATGCAATAGTATTATAATCTGAATTTCGGGCCATTAATGAAAATTGTTGTTTCCTTAGATCGAGATTCGACAGCCCATGTGGCTTGCAAGTAATCGTAATGCAATCCGCCATTACAAAATTATATGCGCTCGATTATTAAATATTTATAGGCAATCTCATATATATCTATATATATCTATATATATATGTACATACACGCACACGCATATCTGTCTCGTAGGGGCCTCCCTCCCCGCATTTGTAGCCAAGTGCATCGGTTTGGACCGACTGTGATGTATTCACTATTATTACATCGGCGGAGACCATATTATATCATGAGCTAAGTCAGGTGGGAATATCGAAAATTCTCTTATTTCTCTCTTTTTATGATTCATTTTAAATTTATAAACTTTCTATTTTATAATCGAAAAAAGAATAGTAACCGGGTCTTTGTGGTGTCATTGTGTACGCTGGCAGGAATTTGATAAAGTTTACGGCCCGGCCTGGCACTGTATCGTGGGATCGAGTTACGGATCGTTCGTGACACATGCGACCGGTTGCTTCCTCTACTTCTCAATGGAGAAACTCTATGTATTGCTCTTCAAAACAAGCGTCCAGAGGGCTCTTCATTGATTAGATCACATGTGCAATTGTTTATGACAATTATTACCCGAAAGAAAAAGGATATTCTAAGATACCCTTCCTTAATCATCCGTGTTCCTCTTATATGTATAATGTTGATGTAATTGTAAGGTAATTATTGTGAGTACTATTGTTGAAAAGGGCAGTCCGGACAAGTTCAAAACTGGCCTAAAACTGTTTGGCTCAATTATGCTTTGACCCGTTTACTTAATGGGTTGATCCGATTACATGTTACGGTTCATACATATATGAACTGACTAATAACTGTTTATAAACGGACTCATTTAACCTATGAATCATCCATCTTTCTTTAAAATTATTTTAGATAAATATTGTTATTTTTAAAAAAAATTAAATTAATATGATAAAATCCGGCCATTGATTTGCGGGATTTTAACAGTCCGGGCCAATGACGATTAGCTGGTTTCTAAACTGTTTAGGACCAGTTTAGTAATGTAATAGTTTATGTCGGTTACAGTTCAACGGATATATATATATATATATATATATATTTTTTTTTTTTTACCAAGCCTGTAACCTTCCCTCAATCCGATAAGAGTGGTTATAAGCTGGTTCCGAATTTGGACGGTCCATTTAACATCTCTAATTGTGAGTACTTGACTTTCATCCACTGACAAAGTTCGTGCAGGCTCGAAGATGAGTGTCATATACAGATATAGTGTAATCGTAACAGTTGATTTTAGGACTACTTCGACTTGTTTGCCGACGACCTTGTTGTTCCGTCGGTGTTCTTAGCCACGGGGTCTACTAAAAATCCCAAAAAACCCACAACCACCACCGGTCTTCGGAGACGATGGCTTCAGCAGCTCGGCTGTGACCCTTGGCGGAACCGGGACTCTAGCCCCCTCGACCCCGGTCGGACGCCGCCTCATTCGGATTGAACCATCGCTGTGCGACTGCCTGAGCCCAACGTGTTTGCCATCTTTATCATGTTCTTCATTGGGTTTCTGCATGATCGCCAGGTTGACTTCGCCTGAGAAGAACCTCTCGTCCCACACTAAGCCGGACGAGCCCTGCCTCCTGAACGACGTCACCGATCTCTGCAGAACAGCCGCCATGAAATCTCAGCCTCTCTCTCTCTCTCTCTCTCTCTCTCTCCGATTTCTAATCAGGCATAGAGAAGAGAGCTTTGGACATGTGACTCTGGAGGGATAGCTGACCTTATATAGGAGAGCGAGAGAGTGTACGCAGAGATGTACCCATACTTACATGTAAGTCACTGTGTGCGAGATGGAGGAAGACGACAACGCGGGGAAGATTCAACAGAGGAAGACGACAGGAGATATAGCATAAGATATGAGCATCTTATAATGGAACGGAATGTCAGGGATCAGTTGCGACTTTAATTCCATTTTTTCTGAATTCTTTCCTTTTGGGTTACATATCAATTACATATGATAATTAAATTATATACCATCACTTAATATTTAATCATATTATCATCATATTTCTTGGATTCGATTTCTCCTATTGTAAAGGGGGCTAGTGGGTATAAAGAGAATAGGACTTGAGAGGGTGGGAGCGGGGGCACGAGGGCTTCTCATAATAACCAAATAAGAACACCTCAATCCTAGACCAAGAAGAAGAGTGTTATTGCACCAAATTGCCAAAAGGTACATAGGCAAGTGTGAAGCATAAGAGATCATTGGGTATGAGAATATATGCATCGATGCTTGTAGGTAATGTGGTGAGATTATGCCATGATCTCGATAAATGTGGCCCAACTTGGCGAGAATTTTCAGTCTTCAAGAAGAAGACTAAGGAGAACCGAGCGTGAGGAACGGATCCCATTGCACGTCCATCAGCCGGTGAACCTCATCCTATTTCTTTGCAAATTTATTCTTACGAGAACGTAGAATTAACATCCATTGACGTGAAACAGAGAGAATTCGACGGGGCGGTGAGTGCCTTCGAATCTGATCTTAATATGACCATAACATGGACGGGGAGGGATGGACAGAAGAACAGAGACATCTCACGGAATCTCCTCTCATGGGGAAATTGACCCCTGACATTCCAGAGTCCTGCACTCGAGACAGGGAAATAGAATTCCCCGGTGGATTTTTCTGATTATTGTCATGGCACAAAGGGAAGAATATCCGCTATATTCATCATATTCATTTCCGATAGAGATTCCCGAAATCTGTATGACTCGTGGAAATATTAACCGAGTCATGTGAGGATGTCAAGATGTCAGAGACTGTCAAAAGAGTATCATCGTCATCGTCATTGAGCTTTCATGAGCTACGATCTGATCTGATCTGATCCGAAGCAGCGACCTCAAACTTATTCAGCTGCCAATGAGGCTCTGAGGAAACAATAAATCATCGTACAAAAGTCTTGGTTCCAAATGGGGAAGAAAGGGAAAGCCCGCGCGGAGCATGAATTTCTCCTGTTAGAATTTGTAAACCATTTGCTCTGTATACCCTAGCTCTTTGAGTACGCCAGTAAGCTGCAGAAAGACGGACAAAGAAACATAAATTGAGGCTTTCTGTGGAAGAAAATGCGAAAAGCAGAAGAGATTCAAGACCTATGCATACCTCGCCTTGTGATCTATCTTTGGCCTTGTCACCCGAAATGTGTTTCATCATCCCAGGAGGACCACATACCTATGGAAGCAGTGGAGTAAAAGAAATTTGTTCAAGAATTGTATTTACTACTAAATCAAGACATGCAGATAGCAGACAGGATAAAGGAGCACTAAGATGCAGAAATAATGGAGCAAAAGACTGACAAGGATAAGGGTATCATCACTAGGGCCGGGCAAACCCTTCAATGCCATATCTTTCGAAATATATCCGGCACCCCCTTTCCAGTTCTTCGTTGGATTATCAACAGTGTAGAATATCTGAAATTTGTCATAATAGATGTCTAGTTATTTATATGAGTTAAGAGAATATAACACATTTCCTGGGAAAGAAAAGGTGGAGGCTTCAAACAGCATGGAGATTAAAGAGTCACCACCTTTAAATTTGGATGGCTGGCAGCAAGAATGTCAAGTTTCTGCTTTAGCAATATATCATCCGGGGAGACATTAGCATATATAAGGGATACCTGTCAAAGTAAAAGGGTTGTGAGTAATTAATTACCCTGATTTCAGTACTGTCAGCAAATGCAGCAATGATAACTACAAAATTTTTCTATTTTAATTGATAATGGTAATCATGGCTGAATAATGTATCTCAGTTGGGAACAAATGTCACCCCTGAGCAGGGTATAAGCAAACAACCAGATGAATTACTCCGAATAGTAGCAACAGGAATGCAGACTCACCTGAGTCTTGTCATCAGGATTCTTCAGAATAGCTTCAATTATTTGAAGCATTGGAGTTATTCCAGTCCCGCCGGCAATCTAGGTGAAGGAAATACAATTAGAATTATACAGCAATGAAACTGAGAGACAAATCAAGCACTCCTCCATTCAGAGGGCCACAGCTCGTCCCCCCACATGCAAATCAGACACAGATAACAAAACTAATGGGCTGTAAGCTGCAAGTGGAAAGGAAAGGGTGCAGTTCAATTCCTGCAATCATAACAACTTGTGCAGTATATAAAAAAAAAAATCCAAAAAATGAAAATCACCCATCTGCTTTAATAATTTACAAGAAAAACCAATTTCATGTCAGCTTTCTTTTAATAATTCCATCTTCCACCCATCTCCTCTCACTTTTAGATAGTGGAGAAAAACTTAAATTATGAGTTACATGAAGCTGTTTGATACCATGCCAACGTGTTTCTTCATATTTGGACTGTACCTGAGCTTCTCAATGGGCCTGCAATATATGGTGGCACTTAGTGAAAAAGATATCAGAGTATAGGCTAATGATGGATGATCACTGATATTATCATATACCCTTTAACTTCAACCACATCTCCTGGCTTTAAGCTTGCAAAATGTTGGCTCATTTTTCCTTGTGGATATACCTGCATTATATTTAGTGTAAGATGATATAAGTAATTTTGGACACATATTGAAAGACTGAATCTATGATTCCAAATTTTCATAGGATGGTACCTTGATTAATAGGTCGAAGTATCCTTTAGCATCGGGATCTGATATTGGTGTGTACCTGAAGGTAGATCACATCTAACAAGTTAAAAATAGCCAACATGAATAAAAATGAACATTTTGTCTCCATTCCACACAACTGCAGGTTATATCTAGTGCAAGATGGGTTAACAGTGAAACATCTCAAGACAACAGAAAATTGATTGCATAGCCATTTTCAAAGGCAGAACAACATCCTCCTTATTATTATTATTTTTTTTTTGTAATTTAGAAGTCTGCATACACATATTTGAAGCAACATGTTGAGATAAGTAATGATTCCAATAGTGAAATTGCCAAGACAAAACCAAATAAGAAAATATTTAAAAAGCTTCCTGCTCAAGTACAATTAATGCACAAGGCTAACCAAAGAAGCATTATTCCAACTTGGAGATCACTGGAAACACTCACGGGCGTATCACATATGTTGGCTTTCCTTCAGCATTTTCCCCATATGGAGCCCTACAATTGGGACACTTGTCAATTGCAATGGATGCAGCAGCAGAAAGATGGCAACTTATTTTCAGATGACCTACCTAGTTCAAAACTTAAAATTGCATAGAATGTATAGAAGATGTAGAGGTATGTCTTTCCTCCTTTCTTCCATTCTTTAGTCTATTTCAGGGTAGAAGATGTAGAGCTAGATAATACAATATCCACACTTCGCTTACCTGGTCAGAATGCATGAAGCAATGTCTAGGCCTAACTTGGCATTGGGATCAAATGAAAACCTGCCATTTTCATTAGAAAAATCAGAAGTCTGAAGAGATTCCAACGCATGAACAAAACAATTTGTAGTTATTTCAAAGAAATTTAAAATAATTGTAATCATAAATTTATCAACTAAAAGGGTCAAGTCCACTCACGGCACCTTAGTGAATACCAGAATTTATTATGTATCTATTCAGAGATAATGTGCACGTCATGTACACTTAGCAGTTCCTAGGTGATTTAAGAAGATCAGTTTTTAAAAGTCAAACCAGTACATCTACATATTTGTCAAACATGAAAAATTCATTCTTAGAAAGAAAACCTTTCTTAAACTGGATATGAATAGGTTTTCAACTCTATCATCAATGTTTACCAACTAGCAGGTGTTAAACTTTAATTCTTAATGTTACCAATACCTTTTTGTAAGCACGCCCTAAAAGGTCCAACTCATTTATGATAAAAGGCAAATAGGGTTGAGATGATGGTTGTAGTTGACATGATGTACCTGAATAAATGAGCATTGTGGCTGACCCTGGCAGTATCTTGCAATTTAAATTCAATCCATTTGTCAGGATTGAGTGCTACAAATACATGAAAGTAAATTTTTTAGCTTCTAACAAAGATGAAACAGAAGTCACTGGGTTTGTGACTACAACTTCACTGTCTTGAGGAATTCGTAGACTAATAAATAATGCTTATGATCTAAGCACTGCTTAAGCAAGTGCCTCATGTTATCCACCATAAAACAACCCAGTCAGTCTTAGCAAATTGGAATAAACGAAAGGCATTGCAAAGAGTAGAGAGAGATGCCATACCAACTTTTGGACCTGTCTCTTCCTTGTTTTCTTCCAGATGAGCCTGCAATAGGAATATGAAAAGAGACTGTGATTTCTTGTTTGAAACAGAAAATGGGAGCAATAAGCCAATAACACAGTAAACCAAGATAGAATCTGATAGTTAAAAGAAAAGACTAAAGAAACTTTCATTTGTAAATTAGACCCCCAGCATGAAACAGATCATGGTATGAACAGTTCAAAATCCAAAGTTAAAAGATGGAAATAACACTACTAAACTATATCCAGTGATACACGCAGTTTAACACCATTTTTCTTTTCCAAAATAATATCTCCACTCAGCAGTCAAAAGTTGCAAGCCATCTCTCCGGTCTGCAGAAAAAAAATGGCTATGTAAAGGACTGGTGCAATTCCCGTTTAAAGATTTATCTACTTCCACTCAACGCATTGTGTGCATACTGCATGCCACAATCATATACTAGATAGGGACATTTCATACTCTTTTGAGGGCTTTACTTGTCAGATGTAAGAGATTCCATGTTGGAATCATTTCCTAATTTGTATTCTGTCATCTTCATTGTTTTCAACTATATTATATGCAGGCACAGTTATGCAGCTGCATTTTGACCGCGCTACCTTCTGTACAGAGTACCGTCTCTACCTCCATGAATCACAGGTATTAGAAAATGACTTGGGGATACAAACTAGGCGTTAGATTACAAGGAGATCGAGGATCCTAGAGTTATGATTGCATTTTAATAGTGAGCATACTAATACCAGTTTACAGATTCATGTCACATATCCGACACTTGTTCAATTTATAAGTTCTTTCCAGGCTGGTATTTCACTAGAAATAAGACCATCACAATTTTTAGCCTCCCTGTTCTTCATGAAAGGTACTGGTTTTTGCCACCAAAAGGAAAAAGTTAGTAAAATTTCTATCTTCATATCATTTCCAGAGAACATAATACCACCATACTCGAGTAGAAGGTAAATAAGAATGACAAGAATGCACGAACAAGAATGATCTCCATTCGGATGCGATGTATTTTGCTCACGACTAGTCATATTGTTAAGTGTGCAGATGCCACATCTATCAGCAAATTCCTAGAAGAACACGATCTCCATCTCGATGAAACTAGTACACGAATAGATCCGGGATAAACAATTTACCAAATTCGGGGAGGAAAAGGAGTAGTAATAGGAGATTCCGCCGGAAACCGCGGCAATTGCTCCAAGCGGAAACCTCAATGCGCCGGAGCTGGAGCTCGACTGGCCCCTGTACGCTCTGGAGAATGCTAAAGTTGTGGCTTTGGCGTGTCTGCTGAAGAAGGTTGCAGCCATTTTTGGAGCTCTTCTGGAACGAAAGCACAACGGAAGTGTTCTCGGAGTCGTGCTTACTCCTCTTTCAGGGGAAGCAGCGAGTGATCCGGTGAGGTCATGAGTTCGTTGCCACAACCTAAATGTGCACATGGCGGCGTCTCAATGGCCAGAGACTTTCAATAATGCCACGTCGCCACCGAAAACGTTTCTCTGGGAAAATGGTTTCCTACTCGATTGAAACCTGGAAGTGGGGAATGAAAAACAAGAAGGCCGTTTCTCCAAGGAGGAATTTTCAAGAGATTCTTGCAGTCTGTTATGTGGAATCGACTCACATTTTGGAAAATGGGTTCGCTTTTGATGTTAACTCCGAACTTGAAATCGATTCTTCAACAGAAGTTTAATTCAATTCATCCATTTTTTTGCTTCAGTTCGACAAGAAACTTATATGCACTTGAACTTCCATGGGCGGCCATTGCTGTAAAATAACTTCTACCATGTTATTATATGAAAGCTCAAGAACAAACATGTCACCGATTCATAGGCGAAAGTTTCGCAGTGAATAACTGATCTTTACCTAATCGAATGAACATCAACAATTCGACAGATGCTCTTGTCAACAGGAATGCAGAATATGTAAGGCAGCGGACGAAAATGGTAAGTCAAAAACACTGGTACTAGAAGGAAATGAAAAAAAATGAAAACCTGCAGAGCCAGAATGACCAGCCCGCAATGACCCAGCAGCAAATCAAAATAACAGAATGTGTCCCTTAACAATGTCCCAAAAATCCCGATCTTCGCTCTGCTATTTCACCAAAAGCTGATCAGCTCTCAGGTTTGTTCAGGGTGTTGTGGAGGAGGGTGTTCCCCTTACATTTCAGCAGGGTCATCTTTGCCTGACCTTCCTCGGCTTTAAAACCCATAGAAGTTCCCATGGCCATGGGAGATGGCTCATTGGAGAGTGCCCGCTGAGGTTTCCATGCAGTGGATGCCATATTCAGTGGTTCTCCTTCAACTCGTCCAACGAAAGATTGGAGCTCTGTTTTTCCAAGTAAAACCAACACATTGTGATTTACCAACTCATAACAATCAACCAAACCAGCAAATTGGCTTATATTCCGGTACAGTAATTATCAGATCAGGGCATCGAACTTCAAGATGGACAAGAGAAAAGGCCGCCTTTTTTATATTTGATAAGAGGAAAAGCCAAGTGCTCCAAGTGTTCTATTCTCCATCGATTTATTTATATGAGCATTGAAACCTGGAGGAGATTGCCCAAAGTAAAACCTAATCTTCTTTAGGCAGAATTCAAAGCCAAAACAAAAACCAAACAGGAGATCAGCTCCGAAGAACATCAATAGGCCATTAACTTTTAACAGCCAAAGCAATGGACAGTTGATTCTTTTGCTGTTCTTTTATATACGAATAATAAAGAAGGAAAAGCTTGATTCTCTTGCTGATAGTTTCTCCAGTTCTTAGACCTATAAATACAATCTCATTCCTATCAATCATACACCCCTTGGATCAAGAGCACAGCGTGTAAAATGGTAAAGATAGAGAAGTACTAGATACAAAGAGGACTCTAATAAAGATGTAATTCAAAACGAACTTTATCCAAAATCATTCTTGGTCAAACTTAATAATTCAAACAAAAGACATGAGAACAGAAGATTGTAATCAAGCAAATCCCCATTGGCACCATCCTCAGATTGATTGTCACAAAGACAAGACCTCAAGGACTTAAAATAAGAATATATACCTGATACTCCATGAGCGAAATGGCATTTGTCCCTAAAGGGGTGATGACCGGTCATCTCAAACTTTGTGCACAGCCTCGTATTCCCATAAACTGGCTTCATATTTACCCTAGGATCCACAACAGAACTTGCAGCTCTATTAGCCTCAGATTGATCAGAGCAATCCCCCTGCCCTGGAGGCATCCCCGAGGTTCCGATACAAATTGCTGAGGTGTCTCTGAACCTCCCTGAGTCATCCCTAAACTTTGAGGGACCCCCGTGGAGGAAGTTACACCTATTCCCATGAGGGCACTCCTCCCCATTATAGAACTTCATGCACAGTTTCGTCATGTGAATTATTTTCTGATCATCGTCCCAATTATCTGATGATCGGTGATCATCCTCACAGGCACCCACAAGTTCCTGGCAATTAGGCGGCGGTCGCCTCCTGTCCTCAATTCCGTGGGCAAAGTTGCAGTCCCCGCCATTCCTACAAGTGCCCATTTTGAACTTTGCGCACATTCAGTTCTTGAAAAAAATGTTGGCGGTTCCTTTGTTAGTGGATGGATTAGGCCACGAGTAAGGAGCAGTACTCAAATGATTGCTGTCAAAATTCTGAGATCTCTTAAGAGGACGCTTCGGGTGATCAAATTGGGGATCCGAATCGAATTGATCATTGCTCTATGGCAATGACCTATATGCGGCTGAATCACCGAAATGTTGAGGAGGTGGCATCATAACAGGAGGGCTAGGATCAGGTAGACTCATCCTAACACCGTTAAGTTTTAACTTCATACAATTGAACAGTCTATGAGTATTAAATGATGTTTCGGAGAAGAAAGAAGATTGAAATTTCCATCGAAATTCAATGAAGTTATCAGTCAGTACAAAGTAGACGGAATGTTCAATAGCATGCAGACAACAACCCTTTAATCCCTGTTTCCTGGAGGGACAGCAATGAAAGTTCGGATTCTTGATTGAGAAGCCGCAGAGCAGAGCAATGGGTTTTCAGATGGCGCGTGATCAAAACAAATCAACACGAACCCAAATGAGTAAATCAGAGGCACAAACAAATTTTAATTTTCTACAGGTTTCTTTGTGCAAGTAAGGATTAGAATCCATAGAGAGGGTAATTCAGGCTTAATGCATGGACGAACCAGAGGCAAGAGCAAAACCCTAGCTAGCCGCCATTGCAGTGACGGGGAATTATAAACACTAAGGAAGAACTAAGAAGGTGGCCAACAACTACTACTACTACTGCTACTCCTTTTTCAAACAATTGGTTGTTTGTTGAAGTGGAAGTCCGCAAAAACCCCACCACCCATAGATCAGGTGAATGTTTTTTCCCCCTAATTGGTGCCCTAACTCTTGTCCTTAAATCACACATTACTTAACAGCATTGCATGAAGTTGTGGGAAAAATTCGTGATGGAATCCCTTGATTAATCCATCTTCTCATAGTAGATGCCGCGTGGTTTCTCATATTCTCTTAAATCATCGTAAATTTGACAACGAAATATTACAATGAAATATGTAAAGTAGAAGATTTTTACCTAAAAATCCAAACTTTACACGAGTCCAAAGGCAGGCCGGGGGGCTCTGTTTACCATTGGCTACAGGGGCAGGACGGGACAACCATTTGGACCTGTCCACATAACACGTGTGGGAAACAACAAAACACGTGTTGTCAATCGGGCGGCCCACTTTTCTCGATCAAGCTGAGACCAACAAGGGCCCCCTGTTGGAACCATTTGGACTTGTTCCCTTGTCTTGCCTGCACTTCACCGAGCTGGGCCCACGAGAGCTGCTAAGAAAGCGATTTTCACAACCCATAACCCATCTCGCCATTAGTGGCCACATATCAAACTCATTTTTTGTGGGGGTATGCGCCAGTACACATTTAGACACTTGATATTTTCTAATTAATTCATATTCCGATCGAGTCAAGCCAGCGGACGGTGAAATCCTCATATGATCGTAGAGCTCAAGAAGACAAGGAGTTGATCTCTTACGAGAGTATTGCGACATTTGATATGGTATTTGAAGGGACATGTAGAAAACCTCTTATGAACTCGACAATTTGATTGGAAGGTTAGCACAGGAGATTAAAGAAGCTTCAGAATTTGGCAGACAGTGCCATGAGCTAGTAGAAAAAAGCTTACTGTACCTGCAAATGCAGTCTCTGCTGCAGCATCAGATTCACATTTGCAATGTTGGATATCAGAAATCCTGCAGCAACTTTTCTCTTTTGGTCCGTGCCCTACTCGATCGATCGATGATCTTAGTCCAGTGCATGATATCAGTGATCAACACTCAGCTCGAGTAAAAATTACTATGAAATGGCAAGAATAATATTGAGAATATTATATCAAATGGAGGGGGAAAAGGAGAC
Organism: Sonneratia caseolaris; assembly: GCA_900006705.1. Lineage (NCBI taxonomy): Eukaryota > Viridiplantae > Streptophyta > Magnoliopsida > Myrtales > Lythraceae > Sonneratia > Sonneratia caseolaris. The sequence continues at coordinate 1,449,248 of CXYZ01012656.1, forward strand.
CATTCGACGTGGAAACGAATCCTGATTCGACTTGGGTTCGGCACCAACAGTAAGTCCAGCCTAATCTTCAAACAAATAAAGGGGGAAGGAGGAAGGGGGGTGTTTAAGGCATGATTAGAAAGAAAGCTGCAGGATTAAAGTTAACCAAACCAGCACACAATGGAATAAGCCTTTTTTCGGTCTCTGACTTTAAGCCTACAAACAAGGCTTTAATTTTGGGGGGTTTTCATCATACATAATAATCACAATTATAATTGTAATTGTAATTATAATTATATCCAACAAGAGAGGACCCCATTACACAGTCGTATTTCTCCTTCGTTTGATTTTGTGCCAAGCTGGTGTTCCTCAAAGTACAGACCAAATTCTCTGTGTCTCAATGTTTTTGTTCGAGACCCCGCCCGGCCTACAATCCCTCCTCCTCTTTTCATATATATATATATATATACACACACACACACAGTATTTCGGATTGTAAAAACAATATTAGTCTGCTCCAACAAAATTGAACTGTTGAGCAACTCTGATGAATGATGACTGATCGAGAAGTGGAAATGGCCATGAATGGGTCCGCACTCTGCCGACGGATCGATGCTAGTGATGCCATATTATAAAGGGCTTACGATTGATCGGTCCGGTTTCGGATCTGAACGATACAGCTCAACGTAACCCATTTTTCACAGTAGCTGCCGATTGCGAGTTATGTGATGAGCCTGTGCCCCGAATCATCTTCTTTGAAGCTCGACAAGTAGAATGATGTCCCCGAAATTATAATCAATTTGAAGGGGGAGGAAAGCTGGATGATTTACCACGAGATTATGTAAATATTGCACACAATCATTAAGCTCGTCAGAGTAAAATAATAATAATAATAACAATAATTTCATATGAAAATTAGTGAAAAAAGTATCGATCGCATATCAAATGATTGTTCTTCAGCTACCCTCCTCCTCCTCCTCCTCCTCCTCCTTCTTCTTCTTCTTCTTCCTCCATGGCACCAAACCACCCACAAGACATAACAATGGAAGAACATAATTTCATCAAAATAAATGAATTAATATAAGTTAGTTAAAATACCAAGATGTGTTTGTTTTTTTAAAATAAATTATAAAAAAATTCTGTTGATTTTCGATCCTAAATTAATTAAATCATTATATGTTATTATGATATATGGTATTTTTTTTTTATGAGGCAAAAAAGAGGACACTAAAAAGAGAGGAGAGTGAGAGAGAGAGAGAGGAAAGGGTCACTTTCGACATGCAGAGTGGGAAAGGAAAAGGCCTCGCGTGCTTCTGCAAGCTGACAACTTCGATGGTCCCAAGTTCCAATTCCAATCGATGGTTATAATTTGGAAAATCAAATTCAATATTGCCTATCAATTATTTCATCCTTTTGACCTTTTCTTTTATGTTCCATTGATTAATTCCCCCACTCAGGTGGTGTTTGTTTGACCGATCATCATCGTCGCCCATCACCCCCTTACCATTATTATTATTATTATTTAAATCCTTAAACAAAATCTTATACACTTGCATGATAATTCTACAGGGCTTTCCTTATACCTTACAACTGTTGACAACGAGGTTTGAAGTTGCCAATTTTGTCGTGCTCACATCAGTCATAGCCATAAATCAACTTGTTCCAGAGGTAAACCAGGTCTCCATGACAAGTACCATTACACAGCATTAGTTAGTAGTGGCTTGAACGTTACAGTACGATGGTAGGAAACGGTAACCTAATTCGCGACGGGGTGGAGTACACATTTTAAGGGAAGGACACGTAGTGTCCATGGAAGAAGACAATAATTATCGACGAAACAGATGAAAATCTAGGTGGGGAGCAAGGCAAAGCAATGATGGGTTGTGATTTATGGCGGAGTTTTTTTTTCTCTATTTTTAATTCGTGGGTTTTCTTCTCTGTTTGATCGGTGAAAGGGACATGTGATGTGATCACCGTAATGTGAAGTGCCCATATCATGAACATAAAGTAGCCCCCTTCACAAATATATATATATATATAGATGGGTTTTGATTAATTTCGTTTAATATAAGGTTTTTTTTTTCTTCCATCGCTGAGTTGGAGTAATTATGCCCTCCACATGAGTTCCCGTAGGGTTCTCATGAGATTCACACCAAGACAATAATTGCGTCCCTTCTACTTTTACACGTAGGAAAGAGAGGACTCAATCGAAAGTGAATCGTGAATACGTTAATTAATTGATTGATTGATTAAAAATTAGAATTTTAATGGGACGACGGGATGTCGTGGATTTCGTAGAAGTGAAAGGAGTGAACATATCATCTGATTAAAGGGAAATCAAATAGGAGGGCATGTAAATTCTCTGTTAGTTCCAGGATACATTTGCTTCCCTTCGTGTAAATTAACTTAATCTACGGCTTCAAATGTACAGTGGAAAGCACTGATCCGGCGGGTCTGAGATTGAAAGCTAGGGAGCGGATGATGCACTGTCATTAGAAATAGTCGAAATTATGAGTAAACTGGTAAGGGGCCTCCCTCTCTTTCTTGCTTAGCTTAGGGAAAGAGTCATTAGAGACCCTAGACCCGAGCCTGCGGAGGTCGCTTGGGACTTCCGGTGGCCTGACCGATCGAATCAGCGCCCAGTTGACACCCTTGAAGAACTCGTGCCTCTTGATCTCGATCGAGCCCTTGGCGCTCCCGATCCTCTTCTTCGGGTTCTTGACCAGCAGCTGACTGATCAGGTCTTGCACCTTGACCATCTCCTCGTGCTCCTTGGTGGAGCTGACTCCAATCCTAGGAAACGTCAGAGGTTGCTTCAGGATGTTGACTAGGGTTCGCTCATTGTTCTCCCCCTTAAAGGGCGTCCTCCCGTACAGCATCTCGTAGAGGAACACCCCAAGGGTCCACCAGTCGACCGCGCTCCCGTGGCCCTGCCCCGAGATCACCTCCGGCGCCAGGTACTCGTGGGTCCCGACGAACGACTTCGACCGGGCGGTGATCGGCTCCGCCACCAGCTCGGGGTCATACTCCTCCAGCTCCGGCGCCATGACCCCTGCTACGGCAGCCGTGGACCTTCTCCTGGACGTAGACCTGAGACACGAGAGCACGGGCTGGATTGGAGTAGCACAGGAGGGTGTGTAGCAATTGAGAGGCTCGTTGTCGTCCCTGCCAGCAGGCTCCGAGGTGGAGCGTCTGGATCGGAGGAGCTTCGGTACGACATCGCACTTGAGGGAGAGATCAAAGTCGGAGAGCATGATGTGGCCGTCTTCTCGAACGAGCACATTTTCGGGCTTGAGATCTCTGTAGATGATGCCCATCATGTGTAGATACTCTAGGGCCAAGAGGACCTCGGCAGCATAAAACCTGCATGGAATTCAATATTCCAAATGATCGATAATTATCGATAACAAAGGACAGTAATGATATCTGTCCTCCTCATAATACCAGCTATGATAACCATGAGCATATCAAAGCAAACAATGAGTGACCACTTGCTTAAAAATGATGGTAGTTGGTGTAGTGATATGGAACACAATTAAATCAAAGTTAAAAATTAAGAAAAATTCATATATATATATATATATGTTAAAATTTCTTATATCTCTCATATCTCCTAAATTTATGATTTTTTTAATTAAAAATATATAGAGAGAGAGAGCTTTGTCATGAAAAATGTAATAGTAAGAGGAATGTCTCTAGCCAATGGATGTTGTAAAAGGATGGATTAGGTAATTGATGCTATGAACCTTTGGTCTATGGATAGAAATTATTCATACTTGGCAGTTGAGATGGGAAATCGCTTGCAGGGGCGGCGGAGCCGAGCAGCGTAGAGGTCGCCGCCGGGGCAGAACTCCATGACCAGGCAGGAGTAGTGGGAAGCCTCGAACTCGGCGTAGAGAGTGGGCAAGAAAGGGTGGTCGAGCATCCCCAGTATCTCCTTCTCCACCTCCGCCCTCTGCAGCTTCTTCCTCACGGCGAGCGCCTCCCTGTCCACCACCTTCATCGCGTAGAAGCACTGCTGCTCCGGCATCCCCGCCGCTCCTGGGTTCCTGTCCGAATTGCAGTAGATAATTTAGGGTATGTAATACAAAGTCATGGTAATGCTGTATCTATACGCAAATGCGATACATATATATATGTATGTACCTAATCTGGCAGAGGTAGACATTTCCGATATCGCCGCTCCCGAGGCGGCGAAGGAGACGGAAGTGGTCGAGCCCAACACGGCCGCCTCTGGTGCTCTTAAGCCGCTTCATAGCCTCCCAGGCTACCTGGTTTGCCTTGTGGGGCTTGTTGGAGCCGCCGAGAGAGGCCGTTTCGGTGGCCGAGGAGCTGACGGAGACAGAACTCGTGCGGCGGCTGCTGAAGCTGAGGTTGCTCCGCCAGCTCCGTCCAGTTTCCGGCACGGTAGTGGAGGAGCAGCTGCTGTCATAATCCGAAGATTCATCCCTAGCTAAGACGTTGGAAGTATTCGCCATCGTGGGGGGAACATAAAGCTGTGATGGAGTTCGTCGGGGATGGAAGGGTTTTCCCTGGGCCTCGCCATATGAGGTGCCTTTATATACAACTTGTTAGGTGGGTTGTACTTAATGACAAGTGAGTCGCTCTCCATTGATAATTATATTTTAAGGTCAATTTATTTTGGTAAAGTTTTTTATTATATTTTTTATAATTAAAAAAATGAAAATTTGATGGTTATAGAAAATCACTGGTGATTACCATTCATTTCAAAGCTGATGTTTTCCCCTTTTTCAGAATATTCAAAGCCTGTGGCATAAAGTACGACATATGCACAAAAAGTAAAGGTATATGTATAGATTAGAATCCTATGAGATAATATGGTATATAAAGAAAATTTATGATTTAAAATTACTTAAAATTATA
>CXYZ01012656.1:1454562-1518494 GCA_900006705.1 Sonneratia caseolaris
ACGAAAGTATAACGAGATTGCCATTTACAGGCTTAAAATGTACATTGGTTTTCTTTTTTCTTTGGTGGTGACTCGCATAAATAAATCCTCCCCATATAAATTACTTCAATTTACAGTTCTTGAATGGTAAACTTACTTAATTGAAAAAGATACAGGAATATCTTGATTAAATTATTAACTCTGGACCAGAATAATATAAAATATTATAAAAAAAAAAGTTCATAAAGAGAAGGAAGAGGGAGGAAATACAAAGAGTATTGAACTCTTAATCTTAGTTTAAAAAATGTCAAATATATTGAATCTTTTTTCTTTTGATGTGTACTGTTCAAACATTTAAATTTTAATAAATCATGATTAATTCATATTTAAGACAGAATAAAATTACATTAGACGTAAACTATCTTTATTCATAACCTTTTAATTAAAATTATTGTTTAGAATGACGAGTTATCAAATTATCTCAATTAAATAAATTCGGCCTTCTGCCCCCTTTTTCTTCTTGATGGTTCATTGGTCCTCTTTCATTGATTTATACATTCGTTACTTTTGAAATGCCCTAAACGAAGAGCCGGACAGTGATGTGCTTAAAGGGGAATGAATGCAAGACAATGCAACCTCTGGTGGCATTAGATAAAATGTGGAAAGAAGGATCAAGGCACAGATCACAGACTACAGAACATTTACATGTGTAGTAGACAACCTTAAATTATTTAAAAGGAGAGGGGAGAGGAAAATAAAAAAGGTAAAGATCTCATTTGGATCGAAGTTACTGCAAGCATGTGCAGGGAAAAAAAAAACAGTGCTGACAAGACCGAGCTCATGCCCACTAGGGTTTGTTCTTCCGTATGCATCTACTTGTAGTGGATTCCAGTAGTTTCAAGGAATATTATGGATTTGCCCAAAAAAGGGAATATTTTCGAAGCCAGAACTGTGGATGCGATAAAGTTGTCTGACCTTATATATTATGTGTCCGGGGCCTCCTAAATATAATTATTAACTTCACTGCATTCATCGAAATTCATCTGAGAGGTTGCAGCAGAATCGCCCCGGATTTGGGTCAACTGGAGACGGGATGAGTAGAGAGGTGAATTGTTCGAGAGGAGAGGATTCGAAGTGATTTTGATCGGAAAACCGTAGAATGATCCGCAAATGTCCCTCCTCAGCCACCCTCTTTGACCCATCACTGTGCGTGGTACTATGACATATGGTAGAACACAACCAATATAGATAAGAATCTATGTAGGATTGGTGCGATAGAGGAAAAATATGTCCTTAGCATTGATTTACGAAACAGTAATTCATGTAAGAGATTCACGTAGAAAATTATAAATTATAATAATGAAAGGGAATTTATAATTATAAAAATTTTATTATTATGAACTACTTTGTTGGAATTGAATCAATAAGAATCATTCAAATAATTGCAATAAATTGGATAAAGTTGGGGGGAAGGTACAAGCTTGAAAAGAGGCTCTGAAGAGACACGAATCACCCGTGCCCTAAAAATTCAATGCCACCTCTCCCCTATTGGAGAATTGAGAAAGTCCCATTGTTTCATCATCACCATCATCGCTCTCTCTATGTATAGGTGTCTACCTCTACAAATCATGCACCTTTCTCTCTTAATATTTATGGTTCTCTCATTATGCATGTGACACCCAACAACTAGGGCACGTATTGGGTCCAAGGGTCCTTTTTTTCCTTTGGTTGCCCTGTTGAAGTTCCAGCTTTTACAAGACAATCTCATCCGGCTAGGTTAGGGTTAGCGACAATGATAAAAGTGATTGGTACTGAATACGTTTCAACATGATCGAATTATTTCAATGTCTCGGTACATTCAAATACACAACATGAAAGCGAATCTCTCAAGGAATATCATGGACAAGTGCACGTTGTTAAACTCGTTATGAGCTCATAAGATATTGGATTTATTTCCACTTAAAAGCTCAAACAGATAGGTGGTGGTATCCAACTTTCTTATAAGCCCTCAACAACTGACTACGAGCCGAGTACTCTTCTTTCGATCTCAAACGAGGGGGACAACTGGCCGCAAGTCAGACAATTTTCTTCTGTATTTGAGCTTAAATCAACTGACCACGAGCCAGGATTTTGGACTCGGGTCGGGCAAGGTGCGAGCCCACTAGCTCTAATGCCATGTTAAACTCATTGTGAGCCTATAAGGGATCGGACCCGTTTCCACTTAAAAGCTCAAGCTGATAGGTGGCGGTACCCAACCTTTTTATAAGCCCACAATGTTTTCTTCATTTAATCGATGTGTGATCGTATATCTCAACACACGTGAGCTTAATATGTTATAAAAAAATAGATGAATAAATAAGTATAAAAATTTCAAAGGAAAAACTCTAACCCTTGCGATCTTAAGAATGGTATTAGTGAATCAAGCTTTACTTTCTCTCTCTCTTTTATCTTTGAATTTTTGCCTCTCATTTTGTGTGCAGAATCTTCGTAGTCCATGCATTTTGGCTTCAATTTCGGGCATCAGACCCAGCAAACAACTGTTGCATTGTCTGCAGGAACGAGCCAAGGCAGAGAGAGATACATCTCCCACCAGGTGCTCACCAGCTCCATAACTTGGCCCATACGTTCTTCTCCCCTCACTACATACCATCAACTCCACATATTTCCCCCACTAAATCTTTCCAACCTTTAATCCAGCATGGACGTGGAACCACCCCCTTTTTCTTCTAGTCTTCATATGTGTTTTGATGTATTATACCCGGTATCGACATATGTTATTATCATATTAAACAAATTGATATTATCATAATAACATATAACTGTCAGTTTTGATAAAAAATGCATTTTATTTGTACTAGTTACATCATAGGGTAAATCGATTTCCACCCTTCTTACCAATATTTATATCATTCGGTGACATAAATGCCTGATGTGGCGAGCCCATGGAAGGTTGTCATTATCCTATGAACGAAGATAAACTTGGAGCAGAAACATGGGACATCTGACAGGCTCCCACAAGCTCAATATAAATAAGGAGAACACAAAATATTTATTTATCTTTCTTTTGTGGTCGTGGGTTGGATATGCATGAGAACTTCAGCTATCAGTGATGGGTTCCTCTGAAGTGTTTCGTTTCTCCAAAGCATAAAATTCAGTGAAGGAGAGACAGAATCCATGCTTGCTACTACAGTATTACAAACGCACTATCAGACAGGGGAAAGGCTCCAGTTCTTGATATGTTCGCTGTCTGGTCAACGCTCATTCCATTTAAGTTCGAGTAATTTCTGTCCAATATTGAGTAAAATTCTCAGGATATTGGATTCTTGTTATTGAAAGTATTCAAACTCAAGATTTAACTTAAAAGAAAAACAAACATCGGATTACCCTAATAAACCATATCTTAATTACTCTGCTTAATACTTATCTTCTGTTTGTTGCTTCCGAGTAGAATCTGGTCGGTCACATGTTTCCAATCTCTAAAAATGCCCAATTTATTTTTGGTGTATTTATCACTTCGGAGGACAGAGACTTCGGTCACCGGTAGAACATCGCAAAGGGATATGTTTGCCGGTGTTCCAATAGAAACAACATCAGTTGGCGTTATGGCTTTTGTATAGTCCATTCAGTCTGATTGATTGCATCAATCAGACTGAAATGTCCCGTCCGATAATCTCCGGCAGATGTTTATTCACGAAGGTCCAGGTAACGGGCACACGGTTTCTTCTTCCGTCGAATCGACTGGGCATTTGGGCTGGGAAATTCCGACGAATCAACAAAAGTGGTGCAACTTGTGAGAGCCAAAAAGCCCATGAGGACTTCGAGTAGGATCTGACACATAATGTGAAGCCGATGTCTAATTGGGCTCAGGTGCAAGACCACGATCGTCTCTGCTCCACCGGCGGAAAAAACACCACTCTTGTCGACACAAAAATTGGTCGCACTGTTAAATGCGATTCCCGATGTGTGGCACGCCATGCCTTGATAAGTTTCACGGCAATCTGGAAAGGAATCGGGAATGCATCTACTCGGTTCTTTTAAGTATGATATCGAATGGTGAAACTATTAAACCAGTTTTCCCAAGTTATATTCTTCTTCTACTCGGTGGAGTTGAGGATGCCGCCATATTGGTTAGATCATATGACTCATTATCCTATCTGTTGTGGTAAAATTTTCATTTTTCTCTTGTGCGATAAAGGAGACATGTAAAATGATTATTACGGATAAATTTGATTTGATATACTGATGTAAATTTTAACCTAATAATAATTAAGAAATTATAAATTCAATTGTAAAACTCTCCTTCCTCTTTGTTGTTGTCTTTCTTCTTCTTCCACTTTCTTGAATCATGGGTTGTATATGTAATTAAAAAGGGAGAACAAAAAAATAGATTACTGCCATTGGTGAGCTTGAACTCGGAAGGATAGCAATTTTCTCTTAATTCATTTTTTCCCCCTTGGCTGAATCGATTTTCCTTAGTTTTGAATTTTCTTTGATCGGGCTAAGTTGGTGGTTCACTTTCTTGGAATATTTTGATCCGGTCGGCCCGAAAACTTCTACTCGCACGACAGCAGCGCTGGTCCAACAGTATTAGCGGTAGCCACAGTCCACAGACAAACCCCTACACCAAGCGCGACCTTTGATTGCAGCGTTTGACCCAGTGCTGGAGGAGCGCGTGGGCATCACGGTACAGTGTACAGTGCAAAACGGCGCCGACTTCGAATGCCGTCCAAAATTTTTGAGAGCGGAATTTCCACGTCAGCAGGCCGCCTCCCATACTTTCATACGGTTTTTAGTATGTTTTACCCTTCTTAAGATCGAGATCGGATACTGATTTTTGAAGTGGAAATTCAGTGGGGGGGATAAGTTGAAATTATGGGTTTGATTTCTCACAGTAAAAGAACGAAATCCATGAGTGAAGAACCTATTTAGCCCATGGTTTAATCTATTATATTTTTAACATTCATTTGATGTAAATATCAATTATCTTAATATCACATTTATTTGTTAATTAAAAAAATTATATAAAGGCATTGGTATGTTTCTAAATATATCATATTTCATGAATATAAAATTGAGGTTATTTCATTCACCAACTAAGTTAATTGAATATTTGAGTTATTATTTGATAAAAATTAATAAATATTATTTACTGTATTAAATTTATAAGTTTATTAGGAGACAGTCGATGATGCGGTGAAAATTGAAGAAAAAGAAGAAATTTGTCACGTCAGCTCATCGCCCCTAACAATGTTTCCAAGGACGAGAGGCTCTCTATAAATTTCTGTCTCTTTTCTATGCGACTTTCTTCAACTCCCTCTCTCTCTCTCTCTCTCTCTCTCTCTCTCTCGTGTGCAGCTGGAGGAGCCCTAGAAAGAGCAGCCAGCTGCCGCAGAGGCACAGAGCTCGTCTCCATCCCTAATAAGGGGTTCAATTCTGATTCTGAACGAAATCGAAACGGATTTGAAGTCCAAGTTTCAGTTCCGGGAGGAATCCATCTGATTGAGATTCTTTGATCTTTGTCCTTTCTTCTGGTAATAATTCGACATCTCGGTCAATATCGGGCCTTTCGTTCCGGATCTGGATGTCTCTTTGATTTGTGGCTGTGTTTAGTCGTGCGAATCGATTCCTTAGCGGGTCATGTCGATGTTGTCTTTCGACCGGTTTTCGCGATGGTTCTCCCCTTCCCCCTCCTGCCTGTCCTTTGTTGCCTGCAAGGCATGTTCTAGGTCCTTCTTTGAGCTCCTTATCTTTAGCTGTAACACGTCTGGACGGTTTTCTTACTCCGTCTCTCTCATTGATGCTCAGGACAGGCCTAGCTTTTAGCTTATGTTGAAACACGGAGCCATGTCTCGTATGCCAAAGACTCTTATGGAGTATTGTGCTGTATTATGTCACTTCAGGCTTCAGCTGCCACAGATGAAATCCTGCTTAGATCTTTAAGTGGTTGCTCCCTGGTGCTGAGCTATATATTAAAGGAGAACTTATTGTGTATATCTTATTGTATTAGGCGTTGTTCTTATTATTATTACTTGAAACAATTCTTTTGATTTCAGACGTTGAGAGAATGCTATGAGTTTGATTGAGGCATTTCGGTTCTCATTTAATTATACTGCCCTTTACACTAGTACATACATTGAAGGTCGATTTGCTATATTTTCAGTAGCATGACTTGTATATCCGTTTTTGTCTTTTTTAATTCCATATGTCAATTGCTCATGTTTGATTAGATTATAATTTCTGGCTAATTGAATTCTTTTCAAGGTCCCAACTTTGTTCCTTTTCAAGATCTCCACTTTGCTTCTTTTCATTTTTTCCTGCCTTAAAATTCTGGTTTTTAAGTTTTAACTAGTTACGTTAGTTTGCTTCTGCAGCAGCTAGCTACCTTGGTCTTGTCAGAAGTCTGACTTTGAGAGTTTGCGGGTATACCATTGACATTGGAAGATGCCAAAGGACAGAAGAGAGCGGTCTGTATCTTCTGATCGGTGCAGAGCATCTCCTTTCCCTTGCAGCTCGAGTAAACAAAAATGTCCATCCTCAAAATTCTCTTCCGAAGCAGAGGCAAATATCAAAGAATGGGAAGAAGCTAGGTGCCCTGTGTGCATGGAACATCCTCACAATGCTGTTCTCCTCATATGCACCTCTCACGAAAAAGGCTGCCGTCCTTACATGTGTGACACAAGCTATCGACATTCCAATTGTCTTGACCAGTTCCGCAAATCTTTCTCAGTGAACCCATCAATGATCCCTATTACACCAGAGCAGGATCAGGGTCTTCTTGTTAATGAAAACCCTTCTTCTGCCACACCACAAGAACCTCAACTGGGAAATGAAACATCTCCACAGCAAGATCCAAATCCATCTGCAAATGCTGATCCGTCTTCAGATATTCCACAGGAACAACGGAATGCATCTGTAAGTATGGGCTCACCCACTGAATCAACCGTCACTGAGCTGCATGAAGACCATCCAGATGGGCCTGTAAGTGCACCTTCTGAGAATGCAGCTGAAGTGAAGCTCCTTTGCCCACTCTGTCGAGGGCAGATCAAGGAATGGGTTGTTGTGGAGGGAGCTCGCCACTTTATGAACACAAAATCAAGAAGTTGTGCTTGTGAGACTTGCGAGTATATGGGGACTTATACGGACCTAAGAAAACATGCTAGGCTTGAGCATCCCCTTGTTCGACCAACTGAGGCCAATCCTGAGAGACAGCGCAACTGGAGGAGATTGGAGCGGCAGAGGGACCTCGGGGACCTTCTCAGCACCCTCCAGTCCTTTGAGGAGGAAAGAGGCGAGGACAGCCTCTCGCGCATGGATGACAGGGGTTGGCTGACTGTGTTTTTTCTCATACGAGTGTTTCGGCCTGAGTCAAGCTCAAGGAATAGCAGCTCGTCTGGTACCTCTAGAGCAAGAGCTCCACTGAGGTTTAGGAGATCGACTAGATTATGGGGTGAGAGCTACGATGGGGAGACAATTTCTTTCTCCACAGAAGATGATAATGAATCCTCGGGTGATGAAGTAGGTGCATGGAGGCGACTCAGGCGCACCCGACGAAGGACAACTCCTGATGATGAGCTCTGACGGCAGATCATTGTGAAAGATCTATCCAAGCCTATGTTGGGTTCTTTCAACCTTTATAGGTGCCCTGTCGTTTCCCTCGATTTGATTTTGTTACTATTTGGTATTAATTAAAGAAGAATGAAGTAGATTTACCCTTTTTTCCCCTTTGTTTTTCAGGGTGAACAAAAGGGAGGTGAATCAAGCTCCTTGCTTCCGCTTTACTGTTTCTGTTCTACACAGCACCGGATCCGGCCTTTTTCACTTACAGTTACTCAGATGTCTGCAAAAAGGTGTGGAAATGATTTGTAAAATAGAATCCTAAGATGAAGTATGTACATTTGTTTTGGATGTTATTGAACACCTTGCTTGTTTGGAAATAAAATCTGTTTCAGAAATGTGGGCGAGCTTCCATGGCTGCTACTGCCTTGGAAATTCAGTAAAACTGGTCGGGGCATTTATGTTGACGCAAGGGAAATAAATCATTATGCCTCAGTCTGGGATTCGCTCTGCCAGTCGGAAGCTCAACAGAGTGAATCCATTATCTTCATCTATATCTGAAGTGTCCACTGGTTTATCCTGGGCGTAACATGAGCATTGTTTGCATCGCACGGTTTTGGGTCTTTATGTTAGTGATGGAGTTCTAATCGAGGGGGTGGAAAATCGGAATTGTGTGATGTTGTGGCCTTCCCATCCATCCACCCCCACTTTCATTGGCATTCATCTCCACTACGAGTCGACTCGCTATCCTAGCAAGAACTTCATCGGTAATCAAGACAAAGCGGCGGCCAGTCCTGAGACTGAGGAGGACTGATAGGATGTCAATGTAACGGGTTTTACATGAGCGTAGTTTACGCCCGACTGCCATGCCTATTTATAGCGAGCTATCTTGTATTGACCTTAAAGGTAAAGGACTAGGATGCGGAAAAGATGAATTATTTATCCATCCATCTTGTCAAATTTCAATTAGAACATTACCCATCAAATTTGTACTTGTGCTCGGTGTTGATAAGGATAATGTCGTTATGATGTTGATGCCCTCAGCACAATCAATCATTGCCATCTTCTCTTCTCGCCTAAATTTTGGACTCAGCTCCCCCAACTACATTTCTAGTTCATCGAGATCACGGACAGACGGGAAAAGGAAAGAAAGAAAAAGAGAATATTTTCCCCTTCTTCCATGGTATATGAACCCTTAGCCCTAACCGCTGGGCCCCTTTCTTTCTGTCTCCCACACAACCCCTAATCACAGAACCTCGAAAGAGAATTTTCTGGGTTCTGTGAAGTGGGTGGGTTGAGGGTTGAGTTCTTCCTCCAGATTGAAAAAATGGGGCCTAATGGCGAGGCCCAGGTGGTGCTGAACGTCTACGACCTCACCGACATCAACAACTACACCTATTGGTTCGGTTTTGGGATCTTCCATTCGGGCATTGAAGGTTAGAAGAGACGAACAGTTATTGTCCTTTTCGATCTTGGATCCTTTTCTTCCCTTGCTTCTTGTTCTGTTCCATGCCGATTTGAGTTAGTCTTGTCATCCGGGCATGCGTTACTGTCGCCGTTCGAGCTGCATCAATGATTTGATTTTTGCTGCAATACTGAAATCAGGGCGCTTCTGGCTGGGAATTTTCTTTCTTCCCCTCATTTCCCTTTCTCGTCCAATTAAGAACAACTGTCATGAACCTGGTGGACGCTAATGTTAAACGGAGGTTGCTTTTTGAAGTCCCAGTGGAAGCCTCTCATAAGTTTATTCGGAAGAAATCTGTTCACATATGTGATGATGATGATGCTGGCTTGAGGTCAATATGGGAAACGTTTCATCTTTGACTCAATTTGATTTTCTTAGCCTTCGTCTAGATTCGCCTTTAAAATGGATTTTATATCCCTTCGTTAAGCTGATGCATCCTATATATGGAAAAATCTTAGAGGATAAGAGACTGAGAAATTGTGTAAGAGGAAGTCTTGATTATCTTGTTTCCGGCTGATTTCTAGAAGGCTCCTGTAAACTGCTTTGAATAATTATGTATTACCTATAAGGTCACAAAAAATGATAATTTTTGGGGCTCCCAGCACAATTTCTTGGCGAGTTATAGAAGAGAATTGAGATTTGGTTGGTCTGGACAATGCAAGAACGCATCCATTCTCACATGACAGGGACTACTGGAACTCAGTGTGGATTTTTTTTTTCCAAACTAAACAGGCGGTCTTCTCAAGTTTCAGCATTCCTCTTTTTCTTCTGAGTTCATAATGATCAATTAAGACTCTGATATCCTACTTCATTGGACAGTTCATGGGAAGGAGTACGGCTTTGGAGCACATGAATTCCCAGCAAGTGGAGTGTTTGAAGTGGAGCCTAGGATCTGCCCAGGTTTCATATACAGATGCTCCATATCACTGGGCCATATTAGCATGCCTCCAACTGAGTTTCGGACATTCATCGAGAGCATGGCTTCCGAGTATCATGGAGATACTTACCACCTCATCTCAAAGAACTGCAATCACTTCACGGATGATCTATCTCGAAGATTGACAGGAAGAGGCATTCCTGGGTGGGTGAATAGACTTGCTGGGATAGGTAATATTTTAGAAATCCTTGCCATGCGGTGAATTTTGAATTCTATAGAATGCTTCCAGTTTGATCTTTTGCCAGTAATACCTCCTGGTTTCTATAGTTCTTGAACATCAGTTGAATTAAATTTTCATTTTCTATCAAGTTGTCCGTATGTTAGAAAATTCTTGGCTACATAAAATTCAGATTCTTAAGTTTGACAATGAACAGTGGTGCCATTTCCCAATAGTAGAGGCTCGATGAATTGATTAATTGTATAATTACTAGTCTAATAAGTCATATCTTATAAGTTGTTGGAATCTTGAAAGTTAATGATCCCAAAGCGTCCCTCTTCTCATTCTGGATTGGCTCTGACATGTTTATCTACAGTGTCTGTGAAGTTACACCTTTGTTTTCCTTTCAAACTTCAGGTGCCGTATGCGGCTGTCTTCTTCCTGAAAGCCTTCAAGTAATGACCGTTAAACAGTCACCAGTGTATCATGATAATTCAGGCCAGCAATCATGACTCTAAAACTACATGTGCTTATATAGTTTAGGATTTTGGTCTCTATCAAAACATTTGCGCTGATACACTTTCCACATGCAGAGGAAGATGGGTGTGAGTCATTGTCTGCTGCCACTCCTCAGGAATCAACTGAAATAGATGACACCGATCCTGAACAGCAGTTGCTGCTGTTTCCTACCACAGACATGGAAGTGGCCTTTGTTAAAGAGCCAAGAATGTGAAGGTTCATATCTTGGAAAAGGGACGCTAAAGTTGTCCTCCAAGGATATGTTTGTTGTAAAAGTTTTAGTGTTTGTGTTGTGCTGAGGGAAGATGCACTGCTTAATCTACTATCCTAACCCTCTCTGCCTTCTTTTTCCCCCTTCATTTTCTTCTGGCTTCACTTTTTCTTCCCATTTGTTTCGTTGAATTGACAATCTGTCCCCCTGCCCTCGATTTCAGGACATGCTGGCATTGTTCACATTTCTTTCAGTGTAAAACCTAATTAAGGAACATGAGTCCAAGACAGTTTAATACCTTAACCTTCAGTATTTCTGCCATTTTGGTTCTAAATCTTTATACTTGACCATTCTCGTCCTTAAAAGTTTGCCTTTTATTGGCTATTGGAGCTGTGATGTCAAAAGTTTTTTTTTTGTCAACAAATGCTGACATGGATTTTACAGCCTATAAGAAGAGGCTATATGTCAATTGTGGTTCAATAATTCATATCTAATGTTGGTCCTCTTTTCTTCCTTGGTTTCGGTTTAACACCTTAAGACCCAATGTCTGTTAATATTAGTTGATAAGGAAGTTTGTCTTACGTGTCCTATTGCTTTTTAGATCGCGAGAATTGACATAAACTTCTCAACCAGTGGACCAATGGGGCCCAAGATGGAAGGGGAAGGGCGCCGAAGCGAAAGCTCTCAATGATCCCGTGTCAGCAGTGGTCTCTCGGCTCCGGTCCTCCCTGACTGACTTGGATGCTCATGGGCTGCCCTCAGGATCAAGTGTTACACTCGCTTTACCATCAGAACAGGGCGACCTGCTGAATTCTGCGTCTTTTGGTCGACCTGTGGTGACAGCAGACAAGGAGAAACATCGGTTTCGGTTGGGCGTTGAAGAAGCCTTCTGCCTCCATTATACCTCAAGTGCCTTGAGATTTCCAGCGGAGATACGCGAATTGTAACTGATCATCATCTGTGGCGGTACATGGCATCTTCCCCAAATCTTTCAGGGCACACCCGCATCTTCAGGCAAAAAATTGGGCCGTGAGGTCGGGATCTCAGTACGGTGTGGATTTTGTTGCGCATCGTCACCACCCATTTCTTGTCCATTCTGACTATGCTGTCCTGGCCCTGGAGGAGGGAGTTGATGAGTCGAGGCAGGGGTCCGATGTTCATTGCGCTGCCCGGCTCCGTCGAAAGTGTCACGAAGACTCTATTGGTACTCTAACCTACATCAACAGAGATGTGGTCATGGTGAAGCCTCGCCTCCGTGCTTGAATTTGAATGGGTATGGCGTGGAAGGAAGGATTGTAGCAAGGTGGAGTCCAGAAAAATGTGGGGAAGATCAAACGATCCCAGGGAGTGGATCTTAGCCGTAACGATGAACCAGTCACTCTATCCTTATCTATTCCGATGTTCATCAGACGTCGGGATCCGATAACAGGATATGGGTGTGAAAAGGGCAAGTGAAGGATTAACTCCGTTTTACTTCGTTCTCAGCTGCTCGGCAGTAAGTATATCTTTGCCGACATCTGGATTTTGTTTCTTTAGCAAAAATTCCAGTGCTCGTTTACTCAGAAGAGGAGAAAGGATTGATGCCAGTGTAAGAAATTAGATTTACCTATGCGGAATTCGATCGAATTCAAATCCAACGGATATTTTAGTTAATAATATTTTAAACGGAGGAGTGACTCCCCCAATTAATCATGATCAATTGACAACCGATGGCAGCTTAATGGGCTGATATTGATTAATCATGCAGCTCTCATTAGAGAATGAGGGAGAAGATACTTGTACTGTGAATTGATATTGATTTCTCCACAAACACACGTAGTAAGAATCCATTGTTGATTCAATATTACACCATGATTTTGAATTCATCGGTTAAATTTTTTGGAATATTTTTAAAATTTCTTCACATATTTTACCTTACCTTGTACAACAACATGCTACGTACATGCATGCGTATAGGATTCTGGCAGCAGGAGACCTCAATTAAATAGCCAATCAATCGTGTAGAGGAAAGCCTAATCGCTAATCCTAATTAAAGAAGGAAGAGGCCCATTAATTATAAAACTGAACTGCCGGCCCGACAGTGTCCCCCATTAATCATGGAGGGTGCAGAGGCAGACACAGACATTATATTAACCCTAGGCCCCTCCCTTCTTCCCACTCCACTCACTAATCAATTTCAATTTCCCTTTTGTTAATTGTGGGGTGGGTGACTTCGAGCCTGGCCCCCAACCTACAAGGCTAAGCTATACACATCAACTCCCGTGCACACTTTTCAGCAAAACAATCATCCAATATACATACATATATATATATATACATACACAAATATGAGCATGCATTCACTTGACAACCCATTAGTCATATGATAGTGATTTGGAATCCTTCATGCTACATCTAGATATGTGTATATATATTGGGTAAATTGTGTCCTCGCTCTATTGAGAAAGTAATGGTCATATGTCATCATAGTTAATGACAATCATAAATTTTGTAATTTGCAAAGATTAGGTCCATTTAGTGTAATAATATCAAATCAGGAATCAAGAATTGGAAAAGCTCACTTGCATTTAAATATATACATATAACTGTGTACGTATAGCACACAAGTATATACTCAAATGGTTATGTATATATAAGACAGAAAAACCATTTAATGTGGTGCTTGCTTCCAAGCATAAGCTATGGTGGGGAATAGAAAAGTGCAGCCCTCTTGCAGCTTTTATCTTCTACTGATTAATTAATCAGGCAGTCGACATGAGATTATCATACAATTATTTTCGATCAAGTTATTGAATATTTATACTTATCTATACATATATGTGTCCGTAAAAAATTACTAATTTAAGAGTTTAACATATTACTATCATTTTTTGAGATTATGAGAATTCTTACCGCTTCAATCATGCACCCATTTATCAGTTCTGTTGTGCTTTTCAATCGCTATTGAGGACTAAAATATGTATTTTTTGGGTTTTTCGATAAGTGGGTGTGCAACATAATTAATCATAATTAGGGAACATCGCAGCCCAAAACTCAAAAAAGAAAAAAAGAGGAGGTGCACAATTACCAAAATAATGCTACAACTTTTCTTGATTTTAAATTCATCAAAAGGCAATCTTGGCTCTTTGGAAGTCTAGATTAGTAAGAACTAGGGGAATGTCCTAATCACACTAAGAATAATTATCCAATGACGAAAGATCGTTCCGTTCAATAATCTTTTAGTTCATGGCGCCATAGACTATTAATACAATACATTAATAGTCACGACCAAGAGAGCGAGAGAGAGAGAGAGGGCTGTGTGGCGTGCAAGACACAAAGACGAAGAGATCATTTAAAGGCCATCTGGGTGTGAACTTAAATCAAATTAGGATCCTTGGGATATCGACAGAAGAAGACTCTCATCCCGACACAATTAACAAGAAACAAGGAACGATATCGGGGGTCAGCAGAAGGGAAAGATCAATCCCCAAGTTCCTTAACACTTGTGCTATTGCCTGCTTGCTTTGCTTTGCTAGAGAAGTGAGGCGACCAGTACCGCCCGACAAGACGAGAGGGAACCAGAAACACATAATGTTAGTAATCATTCGATTATATTATCAATTGGTTCTGTATTTTTTATTTTTTTGTACTCATTTAGTTCTTCGTTCCTTCTGCTGACGAGTGAATAGTTTTTGGGTTCTCCATTAATTTTTTAGGGTTAATGAAGGGTCGGGTAACGGGTTCCCCAAGAAATGGGCACTTGTGGTGGAGGTGTGGGGTGGGGTGGGCAACGGGAGTGAACAAGAAAAGGAAACAGGAATTGTGCATCCCAGGAAATCAGTTTCCGCGGTCCAATGATCAGCTGGGGAGCCCCACCTCCTGCATTTTTGAGGAAACCGATTTCCAGCTTTCCATGGGCAGGCAACGAGAGAGTCTCTGTCAACTGAAAATCCATTTTCATTTCATTTAGTTTTGGGTGACGACGAGAATAATTGAATTGAGGTATGCCTCTGAGAACCCTAGAAAATGGAGATCACTCAATTCGGTTTCAAATCCCTCTGGTGTTGTCCGTCAGGCAAAAAAATAATAAAAAAAAAGCCACAAGAGGGCGCCATCGATCATGAGAGAAAATAAGCGATGCTTGCAGTTCCCAATCGATAGCTACATCGACTATGACGATACACAATGCAAAAATGCACATTCATGTCCATGCGATCATTATTGTAAAATCGAAAAATAATCTCTCGTGATCAGCCATGGTCCAATTACTAAACCCGTCTTCCTCCTATGGAATCATTACAGTATCCTCACAGGCCTAATTTTATATCACATGTTATGACCCTATAATGATTAACATCTACTATTTACTTGTCATCGTAATCATCTCTATATGATAAGAAAAATGTATGATATAATAATAATATTATTAATTTATGGTGAAATCCCAAATTCAATTTTGGTAGACAAAGGTTCACACTACTCGTATCATTTCAGCTATGCTAGTGACTGGCCTGCTTATTCCCACAATTCCATATCTAATGTCAATGCTTACACCTCAGTCTATAGCAATAAAGGGCCAAAGGATATCATCTTATGGAATCACCGTACACTGTTCTCAACTAGCACACGAACCTGAACGACTGTCGCCGAAACAAAAGCCATCATGCGGGGCTGCTGAGTTTCGTGAAGATGATCGGCGCACCGTACTGTGGGTACAGCATCATAAGGACGGTGGGCGCATGCCGGTAGGACGGGGCGAGGTGGAACGAGAACCTCTGCAGCATCAGTGCGAGCGTTAGCTTCGCTTGCATTAGGGCAAGGTTCTGGCCGATGCAGGTGCGGACGCCGAGCCCGAATGGGATGAATGTGCCGGGACGGCCCCGCAACCCAGCCGAGTCTGCGGAGAACCGAGCCGGGTTGAACTCGGTCGCATCGTCCCCCCAGACGGCCTGATCGTGATGGACCGCTAGGACTGGGATCAGGAGCTCCGTCCCAGTTGGGATCTTGTAGCCGCCGAGACTGACGCTGCATCTAGCCCGTCGGATCATCGCAATCGCTGGTGGGTACAACCTCAGTGATTCGTTCAGGATCATGCTCAGCTGCAAATATGTTATATTAGTCGATCGGATTGATTATCAGACCGCTACGGGCTATGGCCAGGTAACGTAAAAATGGGACCCTGGTAAAGCGTCTTAAGAAGCAGACAAAACATAAACTACATAAAAAGGTTTGGCCGTTCAGATTTTCCCGAAAAAGGTGAGGAAACATCGAAGACAAAAAGGGCAATTTGCTCTATATTTATTGTCGGATCCATAACCTTAGATCTAAACTTAAGTCAAACCAAAGGTTAAATTCTTCTACCATGAATTTGCTTCAAATGGTACTCCTGGCAGGAAACGTTAATTAATGGATTGGATTGTATGGACCTCATGAATTTATAGTTTTCGTACCTTCTTCAGCTTGGGGACGTCGTCCTTCGAGGGCATGGAGTCGCGTGCCCCACACACAGTCAGCACCTCGTCACGTGCCAGCTGCTGCCAGTGCGGATGCATCGCCAGCAGGACGGTCGTCCACGTCAGCAGGTTCGAGGTTGTCTGCTTCCCGGCAAAGAAGAAGGTCTTGCACTCCTCGACGATGTCCCGCTCGGTCATACGACCAGTGGACGATCCACGATCGATCATCAGCCCCAGCAGGTCCCTCGGACATCTATTATCACCGTTACTTTGGTCGTCATCGTCGTCTAGCGGAGCTTTATCGGTGCGGATGTTGCTCTTGCTTACGTTCTGTTTCTTGCGGAGGCGGACGAGCTTTTCCAACGATCTCTTGATCTCACGGTCGAGTTTCCAAGATTTCACGTTTCTCTTTAGGGGCAAGTATCTGAGGCAAATCTCATCAGAGCCCAAATCAATGCACCAGCTCGAAAACCCATTCAAATTACGGAAAGAGGCGGTGGGACAATGTCTCCTCCCGACCGCGTCCGATGAGAAACCGAGACATCGTCAGTTAGCAGTGAAGAACTTACCTGTAGCCAGGGATGAAGACCTTCTGAAAAGCCTCGGCAGCAAGAGCTATCTGCTGGGATTGAAGCTGCAAAACGAGTTTTCCTTCCTCACGGGAACCGCTACCAAATGTAGCTGCGCAAATCACATCTTCCAGTAGGGTTTGGAACCACTGAGAAACCTCAATTTCCACCTCAGCAGCATCACCATCGCCATCTCCTTTTGATTTTGACTTTTCCTCCCATTTGTCCAGCATGTTGACCACACTTGTCAGCATTGCGGGTATCAGCAGCTACACGCCATGAACAGAGCATAATTTCGGAGAAAGCTAATGATCATAATCCACAATCAGATTTTCTGCGTAATCTAATTTTTTACTATTATTTTTTCGAATTCCAAATAGAAAAATCAATTAATTGAGAAAAATAACAGAAGATTACTGTCGGAATCGCTTAATTACTATATAAAAAAATTACACAGACAAATAATTTAAAAAAAAAGAGAGAGACTATAATTGACCCAAAGGAGAAATCAATTGACTTATAAATCGAAGTTTGACTTGCCACTCGCCATTGAAGACATCCGTCAAAAGCTGTAGTTTTGACTCTTGGTTTTTTTTGGGGTGGGAGATGGGGAGTTGGCGTTGCCCAATACCCATTTAGATGGAGAAATTAACATTCCGATAAATTTCTTTTTTTTTTCCCTCAACAAAGATAAAAAAAGAAAAACCCAAAATTAAGAAAGGAAAATTAACATGGTGATACCACTGTTCAATCGTGATTAAGAGAGGCACCTTGTTCTCCTCCTCTGGAGTAAATTTTCTTAATGTTTGTTCACTTAATTGCTGATCGGTTTCCATATTCTTGATATAAACTTACTTTGAGATTCTCCATAAGAAGAGCAGGGGCGACGATCCTTCTGTGGTGAGCCCATTTTTCCCCTCTGAGGCTGAGGAGACCATCACCTTCGAGCTCCTTCACGAGCGGGTGCGGCTCCATCTTCTCGTAGAACTCCGACTTCGAGATGAGAACTTCCCGGATGAGGCCCGGGTCCGAGACTGTGAGGCGCGCCGTGGCCCCGAACCACACGAGAAACGTTGCACCTGTGCATGAATGATCAACGTGCAATTAAGATGGTATTAATACGGAGCTCAAGAGCTCACAGATTGCAACGTGGACTACAGGGCCACAACTAGCTCGACGAGATGAAAGGCTTGACACAGTTGGAAGCAGAAAACGTGTGCAGTAATTGAACAAATGTGTGGAGAATGCCCCTGTTTTCTTTTTCGATTGAAAGTAACTCCGTGGAAACAAGACCGGCGCATCAGCAGCTTGAAAAGCTGATGTGAAAACTTCGTCGGTCTGAGGAGGAGGAGAAGGAGAATGGTGTAGTTGTACCATAGATCTTCTTCCAGCGATGGTAGAATGGGAGGACTCTGGGGAGGATGTTGTGAGGGCAGCAAGGAGGCAGGATGGGCTGAGAAGAGGCCTCCACCATCAGCTCCTCAATCTCCCTCGCGTTACCGACGAAGAACCTGTAAGCCGGGCCTCTGATCCCTTGCCTTGAGAAGTGTCTCTCTGTTCTTCGGGGTCTCCACCAGAGTCTCACCACCACCATTCTCACGACAATCACCGACAGTGTTATCACCATCAGACTCAGAGACGCTGCCGACATTTGAAGCCTGTGATGCTCTTGCCCCTGATGATCAGCCATCCTAGACAAAGCCTCTTCTTCGCTGAGCCTCCGTATCTTCAGGAGAGAGCTGAGAAGGCCATAGAACAAAGCAGAGCAGCTTTTGTTGGGTTGTAGATTGACCTGCCGATTGCATTAATTTGAGAGCATTGCCCCCAGGGAGATGAGGAAGTCTCCATGTAAACCGTAATAGGCATGCCCATGTAATAGATAATTCAATAAATGCGTGAAATATCAATTCAACTAATTCCCATACATAACTAGACTGAGAACGTGAAGGGAATTTTTTCTTGAATATTACCGTAAAATATTTCATGACACATTCGTCGCTTATAATTCGATTCTCTCGCATTGTTTCTGTCTAATTTTTGGGTGGTTGGAACCATTTTTAGGGTAGCAGCACATGAGTTCAAATCAGTGAAACAGTAACAAAATTATTACTGTACCATCCGACGACGTCTGTCTGGTGCGGTTTTCATTTCCATTCCATTGACAGTAGCAGTCAGAATCGTTGGAGTCAAACCTTTGACGGGTTAACTAATCGTGGAACTCACCAGGAGGAACGGGGCGACAAAGTATTCCATAACTTTGGAACATATGGAATGGGTCTCTCTTTAATCTGGGGAGCAAATTGGGAACAGAGGAGAGGGACCATCGGGAGGATTTAGGAAGCTTTGTTCGTATATTTGTGTGTGCTTTCAACGGGGTGAAGACACAGTGCAGATGCGCCCCAATCCAGTGGCACTTTGCCCTCATCCTGTCTCTGGAGGGCCTTACATCCAGGGGACCTTGTGCCCTTGGTTGGGCCCATCCGTTCATTGAGAACATGGCCCCTAGCAGCATCGAGACAGAGAGGAGAAGTTTTTTCTTTCGGAGTAATTTGGTCAAGTGGTCTCTCCCTCTCCTCAATTCAAGAAAAGTGTATGAATGCGAGGGGGGGTTTTTTTTTTTTTTTCTTTCTTTTTTCCCCTCTCCCAAGCGATTTTAAACTCATAAATTACTAGGAGGATCCTAGTTGGTCCCCCTCGGATTGTCCGAGCGGCATTCGATGGCACTTTCATGAGGCATGTGAGGCTCATTTCACATGTTTGGGAGTTGTCCCCCTGGCCCCTAGAAGCACAATCGGTCTCCAAAAACAAACATATACACACAGATTCATTAACACACGTAAGTGAAGGTTTGTATGATGTTTCTGTCCACTGTCGATTTCGCTTCCCTGTTTTTGTTGGGTCAAAACTGAATCGATGGGCAAGTGCATGTGATGATAGCTCTTCCTCTCTGGGGATGATGTTCACAGGTCAGACAACACTGTTAAATATGGCCACCA
The DNA here is from genome assembly GCA_900006705.1 of Sonneratia caseolaris. Classification (NCBI taxonomy): domain Eukaryota; kingdom Viridiplantae; phylum Streptophyta; class Magnoliopsida; order Myrtales; family Lythraceae; genus Sonneratia; species Sonneratia caseolaris. The sequence continues at coordinate 1,474,382 of CXYZ01012656.1, forward strand.
AACGCAAGAATGTTGTCAGCAAGGTTGGAAAAGGAAAGAATAGCCATTTCACCCAAACACAAAATTGAGGGTCATATTGTCGATCCGGAGGAAGGATTCATTGGCTTAGGATCAAGAGATCTCGGATTTGATCGTCGCCAGCTGGGCTCCTCATATCCTTCAGTTCGTGATCGAGAGTAGAATGGAACGGTAGATCCGGATTGCAAGTTTCAGTCTGCCCAAGCCCGGAAGCAATTGGGTAGACCGTCTTGACAAAGATATCCATGGCTGTCTTGTTCCACGATTCATTGAAGTCAATATGGAAGAACTTTCAGATCAACTATACACCCGGTTAGCATTCACAGGTCTAAAGAATGTCATCAACACAGTAAAAACCCTAAGCTAGGACTTTTAACTTTGTCGTGTTTTATTCTTTCCGATAAGCTTGGACACCATCCACGCTTATCGGAAAGAATGAACGGTACGTAGAGATGAACCTGTCATAGGAGGAGGAGGATCCATTGAGATGATGAATAACACACCCACAGGCCAAACCCAAAACCGCAAACATTTTGTTCTGAAATTGTGACTCACATAAGGCCTCCCCTGCTTCGGTCACAGCCCAATCACCGGCAGTAACCGACAGGTAGACCGCTGCCTGCTATCCCTTTCCTTGCATAGGCTGTAAAAGCATTTGGGCTTGTAGCCATTAGTACCCGAAAACTTGCGCCCACCCACTCCCATCATCCCCATCTGGACCATAGCAAGCATCTGCTTCAAATACAGACGAGTAGGAGATGGAATGGTCCACAAATGCACTCCAAGCGACTCGAATATGAGTTGAAGATAATGGGGATGTTTTAGTGCTCTCCCCAACCATCCGACCAGCTACAAAATTGCAAAACATGTTCAGTCTATGATTTGTGACAGCTCCGTGGCACCCATTGTCTGTTCCTAACAAGTCCTCTCACTCAACTGATCTCGTCTTTGGTGAACCGTGCACGCTGACCCAGCCCTCATACCGTTGTCTCTATGTATATTAACCAGTTTTTTTTAGCAATGGATTCATGCCCTAAACATCAAAATCAGGTACTGAGCCTGTTTTAGGGCCAAAACAGCATCGGGCTAACGGTCCCAACAACCACCCTCCAGTTAAAGCCAAGCCATGAACAGCCTCTTCAACATCAGAGCAGACCCAGTAACCGAAAGACAGTGACCGGAACTTCACTCAGCTGGAGACAACAGTCACAGGATTCAACTCCAAGTAATCACTGAAACACCACAGCGAAAACACCTCGATAACGCAAGACCCAACTTGTCCAGATAAAGAAACCGAATAGACATTGACGCAGGGGAGAAAAAAGGCCCTAACCAGTATAGTGGTTCCTTTTGATAGTCACACCCTTCCAACCGCCATAATATCATTAAGAAAATGGGTAAATCCATCATGACAAAAGAGAGGGCATTAAATTTGACTGCAAGAGAGGGAAACTGGATCTCTTCATTCGAATGGCTCATCGTCATCATCTGGAAGAGGCTGACTAGCAGCAGCAGCAAGCTCTGCCTCGTGCCTGCCAGGATTAATACATGATTACAAGTCAGACAATGTTGATGATGCTCAGATGATGATTAGATGTTTGTCCCATGGAGTTATTCATATCTTCCACTTTGGATATAATGGTTTGAAGTGTCAATTTTTATACATAATTCTTCCATAAGTGAAACTCCAGGAAATGCTGCTTTAACTACATGTTGTGATAGTTGAATGTCCGAGCATGTATATATAGGTTCTCTCAAGTAGTGCACATGTATGTCAAGATGAAAGCGGAGGAGCACTGAATCAAAATGTGAGATAAAATTCTTACTGTTGCTGGGCAGTCACGTCAATCTGTACTTCAGGAGGAGCAAGAGCAGGAGCCTCCACGAAGTGAAGATTAGGGTCCCTACAATTACCCAAAAAGCAGCCATGAGATGATTGGACCGACCAGAACTTCATATGAAAAGATAAACTTGTTGAATAAATTGCAATTACCCAGCGAGCTTCCTAGCAAGATATAGGAATGGCTTCTCAAAGTTGTAGTTACTCTTTGCAGATATTTCATAGTACTGCAGATTCTTCTTCCTGTGGAAGGTCACCTGCTTTGCTTTGACCTGTCTGTTCTTGACATCTACCTTGTTCCCACAAAGAACAATAGGTATGTTCTCGCACACCCTGAATTTTACCAAAGAGTCAGAAAACATCCACAGTGGTAACAGACAACCGCAAGAACGGGGATGCATATATATATATATATATAACCTGCACAGATCCCGATGCCAAGTCGGCACATTTTTGTAGGTAAGTCTAGCTGTAACATCAAACATGATGATGGCACATTGCCCATGGATGCTGCAGAACAATGAAAGAACCCATAGTGACTAATTAATTCAATAAACTATGGACGCTGTTCAAATAAAATGCAGAACAACAGTTGGAGAAGGTGCCGCTTCAGCATTTTTCTAGTAAAGGAGTATCAATTCTTCAGAGACTTCTACTTACTAGTAACCGTCTCTGAGACCCCCGAACTTTTCCTGCCCAGCAGTGTCCCAGCAGTAAAACCTGATTGGACCGCAGTTTGTGGTGAAGTCCAATGGATGAACCTCAACACCAATTGTGGCTGAAAAGAATAAATCAGATGTAATATTCACAATCCATCAAACAATGCAAGTTCATATAAAAGAATACTGAAAATCAGTTGTTCAGAGCACTTACGCTCATATTTCTTCTCAAACTCCCCAGTAAGATGCCTCTTCACGAAAGTGGTTTTACCTGTGACAGCAAAATTACAAATCTTAGACAGAACCATCATAAAGGGCTAGCTGCAATACACAAATTTCAAAAACAGACAGAATACTCAAAACTTGTAACTCAAAGTAGATGATAACTTTGTAGTTCTGATTTCAAGACAACAACCTGTGATTCCCGCAGACTGTAAGAGCTCATTTGGCATGAAATATTAACAAGGGAAAGGCATGCAAACTCAGGGAACCAGTTATCCTAGAGAGGTTATTAGTTATTATGTAATGCTACTTTAATTCAATAAATTAGGTCAATCTTATGTCTACATAATTATGCAGTTCGACAGTTTTCAAGCTTCTAGTCTTATCCGGCCAAATGGCCCCTGCAACCGTATATGTGAATTACTCTGATCTAGGTTCGTCAAATTTTCAATAGAGCTTACACGAGATAGAGTCATATCTATGTGTGGTGTGTCCATTCCTTGTATATTTACAAGATTGACTTTCTGTTTTCCAGACACGTGATTTGATCCTCAACAATCCTATCGCAGAGCAGAAACCAGTTTACACAAGATTTTCCCAATTTGAGAAGGAAGAAAAAACTGAAATTTGATTGATTTTAGAGAACATTTTAGTGCAAGGAGAGGAAGCCCACATAACATCTATTTATCCCTTATATTAAGGGATTTACACCCACAAGTTAAATTTAATGAGAATGCCAAAACAATCAAATCTCGAAAACCAAACATCCAGAGCAGGCCCGGAACACAAACCGAAGAAATCAAAAGCCACAGAGGAATAAATTACCAGTGCCTCCATCACCAACGATAACGAGCTTGAAGCTCGGGTAATTGACAGTCTGCTGATTCGGCAGCGCCTGCCAAAAGGAATTAACACAAAAAGGGCAACCAAATCATGATCCAGCTCAGACCAACGCCGTACACCCAGAACGAGCATCAAGGTCCAAGCAATCGTAACGACAGAGTGAAATCCCACTCACCATTGATCGGAGGACTGAGATTCAATGAGAGAATCAAGAGAACTTGCTAGAACTTGCTCGAGAGCTGAGCGAGTGAAAGAGGCCAGACGAGCGAGAGGAGTTCACTCCGGTAGGGGTTTATATGGGGGAGCGACGCAAGAAGACCCTAATTTTGATGAAGTGGCTTCCGGACGACGCAGCAACGTGGCCCGTCGGATTTGATTACTTTCTTCTCCCCAGCTGTTGACTGCGTGATTTCTCCTCATATACGAGCGTCATCTCTCTCTCTCTCTTCCTTCATTTCACAATTCAAATATTTTCCTTTCAGGCAATTTCCATTTCAAAATTTCCTTTCTACCAATAAATAAATAAATAAATATATCACGTAAACCATCTATATATATATGTATTTGTGTAATTTATAGTATATTTATTATAGGCAAATATTTTCACAAATCAATTATTTATATTTAAAAATTTTCACTTACGAGTGGATGATCCAGTTTGAATAGTTAATGTTAAAATTTATTTATTAAATTTTATTGTTATAATTTGTTGCTATAATTATATGGTTAATATTTTAATTAAATTCATATTATAATCCTATTAAATATAAGCATGTATGATCGATCTATTTGAATATATTTAATTTATATGTATTAAATCAATCGAGTACAGATCTAGATTTTTTTACTCGAACCGTACCACATATATAGACAAAACTTAATAACAGGCCTATTCTAACAGTTGGTTTGATTTATAATTTTATAAGGAAAAAAATAAAGAAAAATCAGCAAAAGCGCCATCTGGTTGGCGCTCCGAAGTATCGCAATTTGCGGTAGACCAATTCAATTGCAATTTCGCTAGATGAAGGTGTAACCTTGACCACTGGGGATCTCTCGCACGTTACGTCCGAGTTTCAGCTAGTTCTCTTCATTTCCACTTTCTCTGAGCCTCAGCAGATCTTCCAATGGCCTCGTCTTCTAATCACTCCGACAGGTAACGAGCCGGGAAGAAGACATGCCCGTATGTATGTCTTTGTCTCCTGCAATCAACACCTTATTCGACGCTGTGATTTTCTTTCAGGGAGGCTGTAACAAGAAAGCAGGGCAATGGGCCTCCATTCAAATTCTTGGTTCCTCTCGTGTACGCCCCCATTCTTCCTCTCAGTAAGTGCTTTCATCATTAGTCCTCTCCATTGATCCGATCCAAATCATCGATAAATTCTGCCAGATCTCTGATGGGTTGCTATCATTCCGATGAATTTATTTGAAAATGATTATTTTTGCAGTCAGGATTTCGCTGCGTAAGAATCCTGTGGTGAGAGACAGACTGTTCACTCTTGTCTTAGCTGGGGCATTCGCTCATGGCTTCTACTTGGTGTATCCTTTTATTTCCCCCACAGATAATTTTTTCTTTCTTTTTATTTTTCTTGATGTTTTTTTTCTGCTCGATCAGCTTAGGTTTTGTTTGGTTGTTTCTAATTCGAGGCGGGGATGGCCCGGCATTTGGGATCAGGAGTAAACTGAATCCCCAAGAGGAGAATAAGATATGTTATGCTGGATCTGAAATTGTATATTAGAGAATTTTTATCCAAAGTATTGGAAAATAATGTGGGGAATTCTTCAGAGTCTTATGGGCATCAGGGTCTGCATTTGATAAATTAGAGTCCTGTCTTTTACTCATTATTAATGAACCCTTTAACTTGGTCCATCACAGTAATATGAATCGTAATGGCTTATATTTCAACTGAATTTGTTGCCTTTGTTCTTGTAAGTATGTGTCTTGGTCATTATCTGGCTTGTACTCATGATGCACATTAGCACTATTGGGCTTGCAATCTATCCATGGATGGTTATTGAGCATATGGTTGACTGTTGCATGGGAGTTGAAGTGGAAATGTCAAAATATGATCATATTTTGGTTACCAAACTGCTGAAAATTTTCTGGAGACGATAGTGTGAAAGCTCTAACCTTTCATTGTTAGTGGTACTCATCTTCTCAGGAGGTGCTAGAATTATAACCTATCTGCAGGTGATTACTTCAGAAATCAAGGCTTGTACTCTGCAGTAATCCTATTGGTGTTGTGTACTGAGAGCTGAGAAATTGGCAACATTTTTTTAATATGAAGCTAACTTGCTAAGTTCAGTGTAGTTCAGTTGTTTGTTCATATGAATCTTATTTTTATGGTAAATCTATTGCTGAGATATCTTCTATCCAGATATAAATATTCTAACTTATAGACCATTGTTGCATCTTAGAGCAAAAATAATTGATCAGAAAGTAGCACAAAATTTTTCTAGTTTTTGTATTTACTGTGATGGCTGAGTTTTACGGCGTTTGACAAATTTTAGTAGTGATCTCCTGCTATGATGTTTATCAATTGTTAAGGTTGTTCCAATCTTTTTTTTCATACTTTATTGTTATGATAACATCCCTTATGGCCATAGACTTCCATTTATTATCTTACTGGACTGGAACATTGACATGTCAGTGTTCTGCCCTTACTCAAGCTGTCTGTTCAACATTGAGACGTTCTCGTGCAGGAGATTATTGCATTGCCATTCTTACTGCTGTAGGTGAAGTCGTTTTTATCAAGGCCTCAGCATCCATTTTTGTTTCCTTAACTGCTAACTCAGAACAGATCTATATGACATTGAGAGTAAGTGAACATGCTACGATCAGGAGGACCCACGGGGAAGTAGGACACAGCGCTGCTGCATCTTTTATTTCATTGTTTTAAGTAGTCTACCGATATTTCTGAGATCAGTGCTGTGTTGTAACTGGCAGGAATTGTCCGGTAAACATGAATAAGATGCATTTTTGGCCGATGTAATTGTAACTGATCTAACTTTAAATGAGAATGAACGCATTTCTTGCTACGAATAAGCCATTCTTGCTAAATGCTAAGCAACCTGTTGGTCGGATTTGACCTTCAACCTTCTCTCTGTCTCTCTGGTTGGTTGCCTCTGGGTCCTGGAAATGCAAGTTGAAGTGTTGCTATCAGTGTCATGGTGGGAATCCTTGATCACGCGCTGTCTATAGATCTATAGATGACAAAAGAGACAGCGAGTGAATGATTTTTCCAAGCAAATGAACTCCCTCATTCCAAAATGGTGAAGGACCACCATGTTCTCTGTAATTGCTCCCTCTGTTCTCACATGCCATGAAGAAGCGAAATATCCCTGTCCCATACTTGCCACCAGAGTCTCCCTTGCCCCCATCTAAACCAAATTCTCGACTTTACATGACATAAGTAGTCTAAGGGAATGTATAACATTGTAATCGTTTAATCATATTTATGAAAAACAGCACACAAGTAACGTATCAACAGTTGCTGCATCCTATAAAAAGGTTATGATCATCGATTCATTTTACAGCATTTGCAATCGGGACTTCCTTCATAGCGCTGGGATTTCAGATTTTTTTTCCTTGGTAAATTGACATATTTTTCCCGCGTTATAGAAGATCATTTTCACAAAAACGCATCTTTTTAGATTGAGCCAAACTCAGAAATAGCAATTTCCATGGTCTAGAAAAGTGAAATTCAAATCCACAAAAGAGGCAGCCCAAGAACAAATGGAGCACAATACCCTTAGATTCCATATCTAGCAGCTCATTAATCTCTGGAAAAGTTCAGGATCTAAAGATCCACAGGGGAATCTGACACAAGGGGAGCCGAAATTAATTTTATTCATTAAGAAAAATCTGCACATAATGGAAACAAATAATAATCATTACAGTCATTGGCCAATCTAATCATCAGAAAGTGAAAGGGGAGGGAGACCCATCACTTGATTTCTTTCTGGTGGGCAACCACCATCAGATTGGCTACCAAATGGGTCATAAATTCACCAAAAATTTAGGGAAAACACGAACAAGAAATATTAATAAAATAATTGTACCTTGAGTTACGATGAACATATAATGGAGCCGGACCCCGAAATGCATGCACTTTGATCGTAATTTGATTATTAATGGGTAAATGAAAGTATAATAAAGCTAAGTATAGTCCAAAGGGTAATTGCTATTTAGAAGCCATTGTTTAGTCACCAACAATTACATCTTGGGTCATGTCATAATAATACATTAAACCATGCATCACTTTCATCCCTATAATTGAAGAAATATTATACATTACTAATTGCAAAATCATCAAATTAAAAAAAAAAAGAAACTTTTTTTTAGATGTAAAAAAATATAAGGGTTCCAAAAATACACCCCCTTATTAAGGATTGGCCTCACATGTCCGGCCTGGCCGGACCAAAGTCGGAGGCAAGACGGGAGGCGATGGCCGAGTGGTACATGGCGTCGTGGAACGATGACATGTCCAGCGTCATCATCCTGAGCTGCTTGGCCTTCTCCTCGGTGAAGCATCCCCGAGCGAACCGGGTCCCGCCTGATTTATGGTTCTGTTCGGGGTCCGGTGCGGTCTGATTGGCCTTCTCCTGCTTGCCGGGGCTCGAGGAGTCGATGTAGTCGGGCTCGGAGGACCACCCGAAGAGCGGGGCCCACCAGCCGGAGGAGGAAGAGCACCGTCGGGTTTGCTTGGATCTCCGGCGCTCGGAGGAGTAGGCGGAGGCACAGATCCCGGCGGGTCCGAAAGGGAAGAGATTGGTGGCCATCGGTTTGATGAAGTATACGCTGTGTAGAGCGAGAGAGAGAGAGAGAGAGAGAGGAGGAGGAGGAAGGAAGGCAGCGGAGGTGATGAAGGAGCAGCAGCAGCAGTCATGCTGGAGAGCAGGGAAGAGGAGGGGTGGGAAGCGGATAAGAGAAGGACACGTGGACGTTCACGGTTGGCGAGATTGTGGGACCCGCTTCGCTTTTCTAATGCGCTTTTTACTGGCTGGTCACGTGCTTCGGTCCCTTTTTCTTTTCTTTTCTTTTCTTTTTATTATTTATTATTTTTTCCCCTTGTCGTTTTTCCTTCTAATTTTCTCCTTTTCTTTTTCGCTTTCATTTTCCAAAGGAAAAAAAATGGAATTCAAAAGATGATGCATCATCATGATGCCCCTCCTCTTTTTTCTTTTTTCCTTTTTAAATTAAAATTTTAATTTTTGAGAGATTTTTTTTTCGGTACACTGAGAAGCTTCTCATGGGCGCGTGCTAGAGCAGGATGGCGCACGTGGTCCCCCCTTTAGGGAGGAGGAGGTTAGTGTTATTAAAAGTGCAGTTCGATTCGGTTTAAAATGGGATTAGAACCATTAGATTTGGTTATAGTTTGGTTCATCTACTTAACGGCCCGATTAAATTACGGGACATGGTTCGTGCGAAAATGAACCAGTTCGGAACCGTTTATAAATAGTCCGGGTCGGTTTAGCCCATAAATTGTCCATATTTTTAAAATTAAAAAACACATTTATTTTCAGGTAAACGTTATTTTAATTGGTTAACAATATAGACTAATAGTATTGAATAAATGAACAGTGTTTTAATGTGATATAGTGAAGTGTTTTGATTGGATACCTTACTCATTTGTGGCATTTGATTTTTCAACAAAGTATGGGAGATTGCGATACTTGGAGGGCGAATGGTTATAGTTCATGGTTCGGACTAGTTTTTTAATGGTTCAGTAGGTTATCGGTTCAGGCCAGTTACAGTTCAACATGCTTATATTGCTGACCTGACTCGTAACCATCCCTCAATCTAATTAGAGCGGTTATTGGCTTGGGTTATGGGCGGTTCTAGGCTTGGATGGTCTAATCTTAGGTCAGCCCACCCCGTTTAACAACTCTAGAGGAGGCCTAAAAGGCAGTTTCTTGGAGGCTTCCCACGGCCCAAGCCGCGGTGGGTCCACAAAGGAATCACACTCCATTGCTGTCTTTTTCTGCCCGCCCTACACCGTGCCGACTACGATGCCGCCGGAGACTTTGAATAGTAAGATTTCAGCCATTTCCGCATCTGATGACCCGACTTCTAGCCTCAGGGTATGTCATATATGTTGGCAAATACTTCTGTCGTGGTTCATTGTTAGGCTGAGACTGAGACAGAGAGAGGGCACCATATTTTAATTTCAATTTAAAAAAAATTTCCAAGATTATTTGGGCCTGGATTTTGCTGACCCATATGACTAGAAAAGCCCAACTTCGCAAGTCAATTTTTGCATTAAAAGTCCATGTCTTAGTCAAACACATGGACCTGCTCCTCCCCTTTGTGTTCCCTGCTTCCTCCTTCCTTTCATCCTTTTTTCTTTCTTTATCCCGAAATTGGGATTATATGGAATTATATGCTTCAAAGTACCGACCGTGCGGGAAAATAGATTTCAAGAGAATGCATATGGTTTCCAAGTTCAATGCAGTTCATATAAGAAAAGTCATGAATTTCACACAAATTCTTATTAACTATGTGTTTTGTTACTTACACTTCAAAAATATCCGAGGGTTTGGCAATTTTTGGAGAAGCTTTGGACAATGGTGTAGTTGCAACAGCCTTTCACCTGCCTCTTTGCGAGTTTACCTCTTCTCCTCCCCTCAAGAAGCCGGTGAAGGAAGCCTGTCAGCCTCAGCAAATTCAGGAGGAGCTTCCATCACAAAGAGTCAAATAACTCTCACTAGGAATTAACCCTGCTGGCCTTAGGAGCTTTACTTAGGGGACATTGTGACCCTCTATCTGAGTTACGTTCGGATTTTTCAGACATTTGCCTATAAACCGTTCCAATTCCAAGTGTCTCAGACTGGAATAACTAAATGTTTATGGCTTTATTAAAGTTTGTGGACCAATCAGTTTCATTTACACTGCATCCCCACGATAAGGAATCATTGATGGGTACCTCAGTGATCATTGGAACCGGAAGTTTGGGGCAGTCTACTGCAGTTCCCGCAGGATTTCCAGAGGAAGAACCGTCCAAGTAACAGGAAAGTTCACAGTTGAGTCCAAGAAAAAGTGTACGGAATGTTAGCATTGATAAAGCCAATAGAACAGCAGTAAATGATTTCATCTCAATGCCGAAACTGCATAGAATGCACCGCGCATGTCAAGAGACAGTCCTCAATGAGAAGCACGCAGAAGTGCTCTGTGTTTACCCTTGCATTTGCACATCAGGCCGTGAAGATAAAGCATGCAGGCCATTTCTTTAAGGAGATTATATCAACATAAAAGCAGTGAGTACAAATGGGATGAGAAGCCAGACGTGTTAATAAAGCTCTGGCTCACCGCTGAAACCTTCTTTCCAGTGGCTAAACGTAGATCGACTGCAACATACGTGCAGAATGAATTGGATGGCCTTTCACTTCCACAGCTTGCGGAGAGACATATTCTTCTCAGTCTCTTTCTTCATAACCTTGGCCACTGCCATCTCGAAATCTTCCTGGGTGACATGGACCCTCCTCTCCCTTAGGGCAAACATCCCAGCCTCAGTGCAAACAGCCTGCATGAGATTTATGCACCCGCAGAATTAGAATTTCAAAATTTAAAAAAAAAAAAAGGGGCTGAAGAAGAAGTGGAGAGCAAGGGTATGCATTAGGCGTGCTAAGACTGAAGCTTAAGTGTCAAGCACCGGTCATATATCAACAGCCATTTGGGATTTTATCAAAGCCGCTATCAGCGTGAATGAACTGACACAGTGAAAAGCACAATGTGTTTTCATACTAAGAAGATGATTTGACTGACACACCTTCAGCTCTGCACCGGATGCGCCATTCATCTTTTCAGCAATCTTCTTCAAATCAATCCCTCTCATCAGATTCATTTTTCTTGAGTGAATCTTAAGAATATCGTGACGAGACTGCATATGCATAGCAATAGAAATTGCTAAGAAATGGGAGACAGCGCAGTTAAAAGAGGCAATAGTACATGTACAACAAGATATAAAAACAGAAACACTTCTAATGCGCTTCATTCTTTTGGGGAGAAGTACTTATGATGTGCTTCATGGATAATGAAATTAACAACTGATGCTCAATATCCATATTTGGCATGTGACTAATATCTCTTTGAAAATACCAAAAGAGAAGTACAGTAATTCTGATTGGGGATCCTCTTGAGAGTGCTTGATATAAACTCTATCATCTCCAAATAGAAGAAAAAGATTTGAATTAAAAAACAAGAAAGTTGAAAAAATTCTGAACAAGCAACAGTTCAAAATGAACAATCAACAGCAATGGAGATATAGGGCCTCTTTTCTCTCCTTTTTTTATTTTAACTAAATGGAGAAATAGGACTAAATAGTGAAATATCAAATACTTCTAAGATAAATTCTTTAACACATGAGTCTAGCTCCTTATGTAAAGTGAACTGGATTTTGTTCACAGTAAACAAAAAGTTATAATCCTACTTTAAGGGATAAGCATCATTTTCTTAATAACACTCTTATTCAAGAAAATTCAAGGACTAATTGGACATAGGTCATGCCACATAAAAATCATGAGTTACAGACTAACAAACGCATGCTAAGGGGAATTGCCAAGGGAAAAACATCATGCCATCAGAAATAAAATTGGGAACTAATCAATACCTCCTCGTTAGGATTTGGAAATTCAATTTTCCGGTCAATTCTTCCTGGCCTCAGAAGTGCTTGATCCAGAATGTCAATACGATTTGTAGCCATCAGAACCTGCAACAAGAGAGTGTAAAGTAGGTTGTTGATCTGGATAGCAAATACACACATTGCAATCAGTTGATTATAAAATGATATATCAGTAGAGACAGTACCTTAATCTTGTTTGACGCTTCAAATCCATCAAGCTGGTTGAGGAGCTCTAGCATAGTCCTCTGCACCTCACTATCACCATTACCACTTCCAGATTCCATCCGAGCAGATCCAATGCTATCAATTTCATCCATGAAAATTATAGATGGAGCGTGTTCTCTACGAACAAGCAAAGGACACACATAACATCCATGGTAAGGTCGGATTAAGCCTGAGAGGCCTATCTTAAATCACTCAAACTTCACAATAGCACTTACAAATTAAGGAGACCATATTCAAGAACTCAAAATATGAAAGAGCCAATGCTCCGAAACAGTTGATTTCTCAGGATAAGACACAATCAACTAACATAAAGGAACCACAAAATGCCATAACATTTTGAAGGAAAAGAGACAAACCTTGCCATAACAAATAGTTCTCTGACCATTCGAGATCCTTCACCAATGTACTTCTGGACCAGTTCAGAACCAGAGACCCTTATGAAGGTACAATCAGTGTGATGGGCCACAGCCCTGGCCAGCAATGTCTTCCCAGTACCAGGTGGCCCATATAGCAGGACACCCTATATAACAGAGTAACTTTTTAGACATTAAACATAGAAAGAGACAGGCAGAGCATCTCAGTCCAACTCAGAAAACATCACTTGCCTTTGGTTGAGCTATTCCAAGACTCTCAAACAATTCAGGATGCTTAATTGGAAGTTCAATAACCTGACACAAATACAGCAAGAAGAGCAGTACGACAATAGAAATTAAAAATGCCAACCATGGTGCCAAGGTCTGCAAATTCAGAAAATATCAAAGCAAGAAAAGAGAGCATCGGTACCTCTTTTATCTCCTTAATCTGCTGGTCAAGACCACCAATCATGTCATATGTAGAATCAGGAACTTTCTCAACTTTCATAAGGTTGACCAATGGATCCACTTTGCTGGGCAAGATCAGATGCAGAACATAGCTATCATTTCGGAGGGCAACTCTGGTTGAAGGAGTAATTTTTGTGACATCAATGCTTTTATCGATATCAACCACATATTTTCCTTCATGGTGAACCTGAATGCAAAAGCATGTGACATAGGGGTATATTATGATAAAACCACAGAAATCAACAAAGTGAGGGATCATATACCTTGACCAGAACTTTGTTTTTCCCCATGACTTTAACCACTTCACCTACATATGATCCAGGTTCCTGAAGAAGCTGTACTTCTTCTCTGAGCATTCTCACTGCCCAAATTAGTAATCTTTTGAGCAAACTTTTTCGCTATGTTACCAGACTAATATTACTATGCAGCGATCATAGAAGCTGGCACCATATGCTGCTATGTATACCTCGAACGCATGAAACGTCATATTAGCGCTCAATTGTCTACATTTATCATAAATTCAACACGCTTGAGCAATCCTAATTACACCAACTTCGAATAAGCAGCTAAATGTCAGGCCTTATTCCATCAGGTACAATTCCCAAGAATGAAATCCTGATCTAACAAAAAGAAAGAATTTTCAATGAAGGATTCGTGTTTAACCTCGAGAGTTAAGCTCATTTCTCTGAGCTTCGAGTCGATTGAGGTTGTTAACCTTCTCACGGACAAGGAGGAGGAGATCGTGCGTGCGCTGAACATAGTAATGCTTCAGCCCCTCCCCTTGCTTGGAAGACGACTTGGCCGAGCAAGTATCTTCCGGAATCGTGGCCTCTTCCGGCTTCTTGGCCTCCATAGCCACTGTCGCCATTGTCGGAATTCCTCTTTGATTTGATCGGCGAATGAGAGAAAACGTGACTTGAAGTTTCGTTGAGGTTACTCCAGTGGAATATGATCAGAGTCCGAACCGGTGAACCGGATTGACGCGGCCGGAAATCCGGTCAGGAATGCAAAAAGAACCCGGTTCTGTGGATTTGAGTCACCGACGCCATAGATGACCCTTCATTGAAGAGTCTCCCTTCCAATTTACAATCTCTCTCCTGTCTGCAACAATCTCAGATTCCTCCATTTTATCCTCCTGCGGTTGTAGATCTCTCGTCTACATAACGTGGAGCTGAGCTGTGAATGTCAGTTTGGTAACTCTCTAGCCCTGTCTTTCAATTTAACCCTTCTCCTCTTGTCTAGTCGTCGGAATTAGATCTTCGGCCATTCCAGCTTGTTTCGTCTCTTAATCGAATCTCTGATCTCTCCCGCCATATCCCATATCGAGATTCCCTCAACCATCGTCATCCACAGCATTCACACCTCCTATTTCGTTAGAAAGTATTGATCTCTTCGATTGCAGTATCTGTGTCTATTTGAACTGTGTTTTCATGGGCCCTAGCTCGAGATTTTTCTAGGAACAATGTGGTTTTGATTCTAGTTTGCTGCATTTCTGATTTCGCTGCCAACTTCCCCCGATCTTATAGTCGGATATTGGTGGACCTGTTCTGGTCTAGGCCTAGGTTTTCAGATTGGGGCAATGTCTTCGGTTAGGTTCACCACGAGCGGGCTCGTAGTAGGCTATGCGCTCTCTTCGAGCCTGCTTGCCGTGATCAACAAGTATGCCATCACCTTGTTCAACTACCCGGGCCTTCTGACCGCCCTCCAGTACCTGACCTCCGCCCTCGGGGTCTGGGTCCTGGGGAAGCTCGGGTTCCTGCACCACGATGCCTTCACGATCGAGACCGCCAAGAAGTTCCTCCCTGCCGCGTTTGTGTTTTACCTTGCTATCTTCACAAACACAAACCTCCTCCGGCATGCAAATGTGGACACTTTCATTGTGTTCAGGTCGCTCACGCCCCTTCTTGTGGCCATTGCTGACACGACCTTCAGGAAGCAGCCCTGCCCTTCAAAGCTTACATTTGCCTCCTTGTTAATCATACTAGGAGGTGCCATTGGATATGTGGCCACTGATTCAGCCTTCACTCTGACTGCATACTCATGGGCAGTCGCTTACCTTATCGCTATTACTACCGAGATGGTCTATATCAAGCACATGGTGATGAATCTCGGGTTGAACACTTGGGGCTTCGTCCTGTACAACAATTTGCTCTCTCTGATGATGGCCCCAGTGTTTTGGGTCCTCACTGGAGAGTACAGAGAAGTTTTTGCTGTTCTCGGGGCCAATGCTGGCAACTGGTTTGATTTCAATGCCTTCTTCGCAGTCTCACTGTCTTGCCTGTTTGGCCTGCTGATAAGTTTCTTTGGGTTTGCCGCGAGAAGGGCGATCTCTGCAACAGCATTTACTGTCACGGGAGTAGTAAATAAATTCCTCACTGTTGTCATCAATGTTCTCATCTGGGATAAGCATGCCAGTCCGTTTGGAATCGTTTGCCTCTGCTTCACAATCATTGGAGGAGTCATATATCAGCAATCTGTTACTGGTCCAAAGCCTCCAAGCATCGAGTCTAATGCTTCTAAGCAGATAGAGAGCAAGAATGAGAGTGGCGGTTTTGAAAATGATCCCCAGGGAAAAGGGATATCCGGTAAATTTGCATCTGTATGAACGGTTACTCTTCTTTATGTACTATTTGTTATCCTGAGCCGAGTGACAGGAATTTTACGTCATCGGTGCCTTGAAGAGATCTGTGAACTTACCGAGCTGCTCTTTTCCAAATACTGAGATCCTCACTTAGAATTAGGAGCAGAATTTGATATCCCATATCTATGCAACTTCTGCATCTTTTGCGATGGATTTATGGTGCCCTTCCTGGTGTTTTTTTTGCACATCTTTTGGTGTAGGCTTGAATCTGCATTCTCAGGATCTCTGTGCACATTTGCTTTGCACTATGGTCATGGCGACTGGGTGCTAGTACTTGTTGTACACTTCATTCTTCACCTTCTTTTCCATTGTCTTCGACTTGTAGCTTGTTGTGCAATTGGCTTTATTAAAATGTCTGTCAGGAAATGACAGCTAGGTAGGTAATAACGTAACCTCCTAAAGCCATTACTTGAGAAGTGCATTCGGAAACTGAAATAGTATGCTGAATGTGATCGATCAACAGCCGAGTCTGAGTAAGCGGTCGAAATGCCTGTTTATCGAGATGATCTTGCTGATGGAGAGACTGTTTTTGTACCCAGTGTCATGCATGTCCTGAAACTTGAAACAAGTCAGTCAGTCGGCAAGCAACCTGAGCAGCCCCGAGTTCTCCAGGGTCGTTGAACTTCTATCCTATATTCCCTTCAGCCGTGGTTCGGATGCAGTCAATGTGGAACCCATGCATACGCCAAATCTTTTGAATACGCGTATTTGTTTATAATGATGAATATGAAAATGGGATAACGTGATCGTGTCAGCCCAAACAGCGGAGTGGTCGGGTGAGATCCGCTCGTCCCAGGCACAACATGTTCTCTCGGGAATGCATTGTTGTACCCATCTTCCCTCCTCCATATGGCCTCTATGTACTTACACATAGAAAACCTAGGCGAGGCACAGATTCCGACATGAGACAATGGCACGCATCGAATACATATCGAGACCGATCACTCCCAAGACGAACCTTCGTGGGACGTGCAGTCCACATCAACTTTATGTTCCACACTTTCTTGACACTGACCGATCACATCTGTACGTACATATCAATCCATATCAGATCAGGTGCGTCTGATGGAAAACTACGGGCCGGTTTTAATATGGACCGCAAGTTCGACTCGTTAGAATGCATATGACTAAGGCGTTTTTTGACGGTGCCGTGTCTCGTGTGTGTTTTCTTCCTAAGCCATGGGATGGTAGCGAGGCAAGAATTTATAATTAATTAGTTTTAATCTAAATGTTCCAATCATAATTGAATTAGGATAAAACTGTACTCGCTAATAATATTTTGCAAACTGGGGGGCCTAAATGCATGTTTTAGCCTAAATAAAATATGGCAGTAACCGATGTCTTGACTGCCTCGACCAGCCAGTTTTACTATTCATTGCTGTCGCTCCTTTTATTTTTCTTGAAAGTAGAACCCAAAAACAAAAAAAAGAACCCATAAAGTTTTTGGGTAGGAAAGCACGGTATTTTACTTGTACTATTTGAACAGCTCGAATTATATGTAATTAGTACGACAAAGAATCTACGATTCTGTTCGAAGCCATTCATCATTTCTTTCATGTCGAAATGCTAGTTGAGGAGGCCTGGATGAACAAATGTGAAGTTCATCACGGGAGGGTGAGAATAGATTTAACCATATGACGGACAGTCAAGTGGATGATCTGCCTACTTGGCTAATTACCATTTTACCTCTCCGCAAGCAAACCCTTCTCTCACACACTCCATTACTTCTGCGCACACTTGAGTCAGCATCCACTCATCTCTCTCTCTCTCTCAGATCTCCGTCGGTCGTTCAATGTTCATGACCTTTCTCACTCTTAATATATCTCTCCGCCCTCCAACTCACAGAGTCCAGTAAAAGAGTCAAAGCACAGATGGGTCCATCCTCCTCCTCTCCGCCTCTGGGTGAGCTCGATGGCCACCTCTCTGGAACCAGCTACGAGGTCGGCTCCTCCAACCTTTGCCACGTCGCACAGCGCCTGGAGTCCGCCATGGTTAGCCCCCCGTCCCAAGTCTCCCAGCTCGCCTCCCATGCAGTCCACTACAACCCCACTGACCTCGTCACCTGGGTCGACTCTCTCCTCTCGGAGTCGTCGAATCATCCGTCCTCTTCCTCGTCCGCCTCCTCTTCCCGCTCCCTCCCCGTTGACCTCGACAACCTCTTCCTCGCCCCCACCACCACCTCATGGTTCCACCCCGAGTTTCCACTCTCCCAGCCCCAGCAGCAGCTCACGGTGGTGGCTACGGTGGAGGAGGACTCTGGGATCAGGCTGGTCCACGCGCTGATGATGTGCGCTGACTCTGTCCAGCGTGGCGACTTCCAGTTGGCTGGGAACTTGATTGACGAGATGAACGCCCTTCTTACGCGTGTCAACACTGGATGCGGGATTGGCAAAGTCGCCGAGTGCTTCATCGAGGCGCTGAGCCGCCGCATCCTCGGCCTGGATCCTCCGGCCCTTGGACCATCCTACGAGAGCGAGGTCCTCTACCACCACTTCTACGAAGCCTGCCCTTACCTCAAGTTCGCCCACTTCACGGCCAACCAGGCCATCCTCGAGGCCTGCGATGGCCACGAATGCATGCACGTGATCGACTTCAGTCTCATGCATGGCCTCCAGTGGCCAGCCTTGATCCAGGCCTTGGCCCTCCGCCCGGGCGGGCCGCCTCTCTTTCGCCTCACGGGGATAGGTCCACCATCCCCGGATGGACGCAATACGCTTCGAGAGATCGGGCTCAGGCTCACTGAGCTAGCCCAGTCGGTCAACGTGGGGTTCGCATTTCGGGGTGTGGCAGCATCACGGCTCGAGGACGTGAAGCCGTGGATGCTCCAGGTGGGCCCTAACGAGGCCGTGGCCATCAACTCAATCATGCAGCTGCACAAGCTCCTCGGCCCCGACCAGGTGCAACAGGATTCCCCCAGCACCCACATCGAACCGGTTCTCCGCTGGATACGGGAGCTCAACCCTAAGATAGTGACCGTCGTCGAGCAAGAAGCAAGCCACAACCGGACTGGTTTCTTCGACCGGTTCACAGAGGCACTATACTACTACTCAACCATGTTTGACTCACTCGAGGCGGCTTGCCCCGTCCAGCCCGACAAGGCGCTCGCCGAGATGTACCTGCGGAGGGAGATTTGTGACATCGTTTGCTGCGAGGGCGCGGCACGCGTCGAGAGGCACGAGCCGCTGGCTCAGTGGAGGGACCGGCTCGGCCGGGCTGGGTTCAGGCAGGTCCACCTCAGCTCAAACGCGTTTAAGCAGGCGAGCATGCTGCTGACCCTATTCTCGGCCGAGGGTTACAGCGTGGAGGAGAATGAAGGGTGCCTGATGCTCGGCTGGCACAGCCGGCCGCTCATTGCGGTCTCAGCTTGGCAAGCCTCGCCGGCCGTGGTTGGCCCCCAAACTGAGGGGAATGACAATAATTAGTAAATTATAATTAGGGATCTTGGCATTTATATTTTCCAATAATTTTCTTGTGGCACCCAATGATGAAAAAAAAGGAATTTCTTGTAATGAATGTTACTACCCATCAAAAAAAATAATTTTTTTGGATTATAAATCCCTTTTAAAATAAAAGAAATAAGAAAATAAAAAGAAATTACTTCACGAGCCTATAAGTCAATTTCTCCCCTGAGTGGGGTTGGCAAGCTATATTGAGCATGTTAAAGTAAGTTGTTCTCATTTCTCCTTTTGCACCAAATTACTACTATCTAAGAGATAAAAATCCAATGAACCACCACATGAGTGAATTAAACCACTTCGGCTCCCCTCTCTTGTAAATATTAATGGATTATTTTCATTCCGATCTAATAAGAATTCTCGAAATGAATTCACTCATCGACAGTATATTGGACTCTACCGAGTCAATTAAATATCATTCACTCCTAACAAAAGTGGACCGCAATCAATAGCTAGCCACGTAGGGTGAGAAGCTGTTAATCTTTGACCATAAGAGTCTGTTAAAGAGTCATTTATCTGGATAATTAGTCCACATTCAATCATAATTAACTTGATGGAGAGCACGTTCACCCGCGCCTCTGTCGAATTTTAACTCAGATGGATGATTGTAATCCCGTGTTGTGTTATTTATTCACGATGAACATATGAATCCTTGATCGGAGGTACTGTAGCGACGATTCATGGTTGGAACAAGGGATGAGCCATCGAGAGAGGGGATTGGGATTGAAAGGCTACACCATCGGTTGCTTTTAGCGAACTCGTGCTCAAATTGAAGTGCCATTTTCTTGTTTGCTTTTTCCTTAGCTTAGTGATTAAGGAAAACTAATCATGGGAAGTTTTGTGCCCAATCATCTGTGTTTTCGGTATTGTTTAAACACGAGGGGAGAGAGTTAATCACATTTTCTACTTCTTAAAATGTCATTAATAAACATAAACCTAACTTGTGAAAAAAGAGAGAGATATGAGCTAAGCATATGCTTCGGATTAGGTAGAAACCAAGTCCATAGTCCGTTGTTTTAAAAATTTTAAAACTTTTCGATACCCATATTACCGATTCGAATATAAAAAATCACTCGGTTTACATATTCGAATAGGGATTTCCAATTTTATTTTATCCATCTTTGCAAGAAATTAGGTTTAATCATTTTGGTCACGCTCAAGTGGACGCTTTTAATTGATTCCATTGAGATGACATGTAGGGCATGTAACAGAGATTAGCGTCCACTTGATGAAAGGGAGACTCTTTCTTCTTTTGCCAACTTTCATTGTTTCCTTTCCACGTGAAAGCTGAAAAATGGAAGACATTATTTTGGGGAATAAAATATGTGTTTTAAGAAATGGAGTTTGTTATAATTATATCTCACTTCAATTTAAAAATTATAAATTCAATTCTTATTATAAAATTTTTCATATTTCTTTATTTCATCTCAACTTCTTTTAATATATCTCTTTTTATATTGATGGATGAATATAATATATAATAATAATAATAATAATAAATGATCCAACAACCGTTTTCTAGCAATTAGACTGGTCGGAAAAGCCACCGGGGGGGATTGCAATCTCCAGCGAGACAAAATAATGCACAAATGTTTTCCTCGTGATGATTTGTTTGCGTATGTGTGTGTGTGTTTTTTTTTCCACCTTAATGTTCAACAAAAGTGGGCGGTTTTGATTGACAGCAAGGGAGAGAGAGAAGGGGGAATCGATGAAAGTGCACAGGGCATTGTGGAAAAAAGGCTACCAGAAAGGAAGGCGGGGAGGGGGGGTGGCGGTGGCATGGTATTTACATAATAACTATGGGCACCCTGACAACTGCTATTTTCAAAAATATGCAATCCATTCCTGAGAGAGGTCTTTCCTCTTCGACAAAGTTCATGGGCAGGAGTTATTACATGACCTGGGGATCCATAAACATCTGCTAGCAGTGTCAAAGAAAGTTAGACTCAGCAAAGCATCATTGACCACAGATTTACAATCCCAGGAGGGCTGATTCTTCCCCAAAATGGCATGGGCCACTTCCTGCGAGTCAGACAACTAAACGATTTCCTTCCACCCTTGTAATCTTGCCACCCCAGTGGCCAGCAGAATCGCTCTTGCCTCTGCCCGGGTAGGAGACGATGCTACTACTCCCTTTTCAAACCATGAAAGCCTAGTGTTTCCCCTCTGATATGCGATACCTTAGAGACATGAGACTGAATCTTTTTAGGCTGCATCGGTAAACATGTAATTCACATCGTTCAAGCTATCGTGAACCGTATCGTGTACTCTATAAATGGATGGATTGGTGTTTACTTCAGCTGCGACTGGATTATCTTCGAAAATCTCGTTTTCAATATGGACTAGTCAGATGTTGTGTAGCAAGCTGCTGTTTTTTTTTTCCCAATAAGGAAAACAAGTCAATTTCAATACCTTCAGAGATTACTTTCAATCTCTCCCCGCCACGAGCAATACAGCACAGAGGCCCCAAACAGAGTGAATTTCTCCTGGTGTTTCTTGCCCAGTTGAAAGTCTGGTGGGTTACGTACAAAATCTATCAGATCAAAATGGAAATAGTTGTACTTCGAAGTTACAAAGGATAGACTTTCCAATTGAATTCCCTCCATGCAATGTGAATGAAAGTAAATTCAATCACCAAGTAGGTGAGAACTTTCATCTGGCCCAACCTTACAAGATATGACTTTCTAGTTGCAGAAAGTTCGTGGCAACACGCCACATATGCATCTTGAGTCAGTTAAGAATTTTCATTCTCCACAATCCTTCCCAGAAAGGCTTGTTACCTATGTGAAAACGAGCTGATTGGTCCTGTAGGTGGAAGGACTTGACGGAGAGTTGTCCACTCCTTGCGTGTGGCCAAACCAGTTCATCTGCCAAATTTTGAGGAAGATGAAGGCACAATTTTTAACACATTTCCACTGGTTTGTTGGTCAAAAAGTGCAGATCATAAAGATAGATAGACTCCAGCTCCCAGCAGACAATTGATTACAGGGGATGTCGTTGTTGTCTGCAGGAGACAGAATGCATAGCGGTGGTTGGATCTACATGGACCCCATCGACTCTGCCACGTCATTTTGCATGGTCTAGTGAATAATTCCCACCGAGTTAATATTATGTTCAGATGGTGGGGAGTGTCGAAAATCTCGGAAACCTTCTACAGACTTGCATTTATCGAGTACGAGTATGCACCCTACGATTTGAGAGCGGACCCTGTCCAGTGAAGTGATGGCGTCTTTACCCGTGCTCGTGCTCGGTGTATTAGGAAAGTCGTGAGCATAGTTTTTAAAACCGGACTAGGCTAGGAACCGGTTAAGATATGAGTTCATGGGCTGGACTAGGGGTTCAATAGGTTGAACGGCATGTTTAATAAATAATATAATATTTTAATAAATTGATATAATATTATAATTTAACTATTATTTATAATNAAATATAAATATAAGTTTAGTAAAATAAAATAAGTATATTATAATATATTTTTATTTTTATTTTTAAGTTGACCGGTTTTTTTATCGGTTCAATTGGATTTATTGGTTCGATTGAGAACCGGCCGGTTCACTTGGATTTGACCTCATTTAAATTATAATTGGATTTTTGTGAGAACCGGACCGGATGAGTGGCCGGTTCCCGTCGAACCGGCCGGCCTGGTCCGGTTTTTAAAAACTATGGTCGTGGGATCCACGTGCCACGTAGGGGGCCCGGCCACATGTAAGATTGGACACGATGGCATCTGAAATTCTCCTTTTGCCCCTCCATCCGAGTTTCATTTCCAGCCGTTTCACCTTCACGGAGCCACGGACACTGCAAAAGTGGGCCAGCGTACCCTACCCACGTGCAACTTCCAGCCCCCATAGTTTTTAAAACCGGACCGGGCCGGCCAGTTCGACCAGTTTGACGGGAATCGGCCACTCACCCGGTCCGGTTCTCACAAAAAATCCAATTATTATTTAAATGAGGTCAAATTCAATTGAACCGGCCGGTTTTCACTTGAACCAATAAATCTAATTTAACCAATGAGAAAATTGACAAATTTAAAAATAAAAATAAAAACAAAAATATATTATAATATACTTATTTTATTTTACTAGACTTATATTTATATTTTATGTTGAATTTGGGACTAACATTATAACTATATTAATGATTTTGATTATAAATCATAATTAAATTATAATATTATATCAATTTATTGGAATATTATATTATTAATATTATTTATTAAACATGCGGTTCAACCCATTGAACCCCCGGTCCGACCCATGAACCCATACCTTGACCGGTTCCCGGCCCGGTCCGGTTTTAAAAACTATGCCAGCCCCAACTGTGCCCGGCCAGTACTGTAATATCGGGCGCCACCCCGACCCTCCTCTGTTTTTTTTTTCTCTAGACATGCACTAATTAGATTGGATTAATTAAAATTTAAGCCAATTTCTTTTATTATAAGATTAATATTTCTCAAATTATAAATTGCATTTATTCAAGCTCCCTTCAACCTTCCGTACAAACTCCCATCACTTGCCTATATGAAAATCATGGTCTGACCTAAACATACATACCGCGATAGCCCTCGACACCGCATGCTGCAATCGATCGCCGTGACCGATCGGCGGCCCGCGTGTGAATACCGAAGTGAACGGGTGAAAGCCTGGCAGGACCAGATTGAACGAAGTGAAGGCTCGAGAAATTTGACTGTGGGTGCTATAGTTAGAGTAGTGTTCTCTGTGCCTTAAAAGGTCTATGGAAGTAAGTAACTCAATTGAAATTGATGGTTTAATGTGACATCTTCACAGTCCCAGTCAGACTTGTACTCTTCAGGCAGGGGCCCCACTTCTCCCTCGATCCCCGGGGAGGTGAGAGGGCTTTGTCAAAAAGGCGACGTCCACACGCGTCGGTGCCCAATTTCCAGCTCTCCGAGATATCTTCTTACCATCATTTTCAACCATTATCGTCATGGATCAGTGTTCTTCCCCCACCTTTGATAAGTAGAGATGTGCGCACGTCAGCTCACCTTTCGATGCCCCGTGTCCGATGATTATTGCGTGATCAGAGGCTAAAGCACTGCCGTCCTTAGCATTAGTTAGGACCGAACATTAGGCGGGTCTTTCTAATAGCCATGGATGTATTTATTCGAGAAATTTAAATTGACTCATCGGGTAATCATTTCACCGTGGACGACGACGACGAGTATCACTCACTCGGCCCGTGCCAAATTCGACAAGTGTGGAAGACACAAATTCGAAGACCCGATAAGCTTGAACCATTTCTCGATTCATGCGTGTTGTTGCCACGTGCTCGCAACTCTGGATTTGGGTCTCTCTGAAAATCCTCCGTACACACGAGGCACGAAACCGAGGCTTGTTGGGCCGGACAGCCTCAAAAGAATTAGGCTCCGGCTCGACCCGGGGGCCTGCAGGCGAAACGACGCAGTCTAGCCCAGCGTGATATACCTACCTGTTGGAATGTCAACATGTTGAAATTACTGAACTATAATACCCTGTCGAAAATTCAAATTTCCGCCATGCTTGAAGATTAAAAAAAAGAAAAGAAAAAGCCTCCTCCAAAGCCATGCATGGCACGGGCATGCTTGCGCTTTGTTTAGGAAAATCAAATTAATTTGGAGTCCAACGGTGAGTACGTCCGTAAAGGAGTAAAACTCTCCGAGAATACGGACTTTCTCCGATCCGTAAAATTTATGTCGATCCGAGATCGTAATTTACAAAGAAGAAGAGATGTCAATGCACCTTAATTAATCCTCGTCGGTAGCACGATCGTGAAATTCAACGTGTATCCCATGTAGTACGGCCCAGAGTGCTGGGTGCACGTGTCTCGTCGTCTATACATAGTGGAAGGGCATTTCGGGCAATAAAAGTGAGAGGACACAGGTCTCACAGTAAAAGCCAAGCACATAAATCCAATGACCAGATTTTCCTCCAACCAGACATGCACCTCATGTCCTGAATACAAGACAAGCACTCGCCTTTTCGTTATGCCAGTTTTACCCTTCCCTAGAATACTTTGACGTACAAATGGGAATAATAATCATAACCGTAAAGGGGAAGAAAAGAGCAAAATCTTGAAAGAAGAAAAGACCTAACTAACACGCAGATGCTGATCGTCGTTATTAGAACTTGAGAGTGATCTCACTTTCATTGCTCTCCTCATTGTCATCCCTCAGGTTGCTCAATCCTCTTCTTTCACTCCCATTCTCACCGTTGTCGCCCTTCCAGCTGCTGCTCTCAGACTTCCCATCCTCGATGCTCTCCGACCGGTCTCCTGTGCCTCTCATGCCAGTCTCCGGCGAGCTGTGGGTCTGAGATGCGGCCTTGTATATGAGGAGCTGGTGATGGAGTGGGTGGTGGTGGATCTCGTGGTGTGGGGGAGGCGGTGCCGGGGCAGCGGTGGTGGCTGAAGCGTAGAATTCCTGGGTGGCGACAGCCGGTGCACAGTAGTGTGGAGGCGCATGGGATGCTGGATGTGCACCGTAAATAGCTGTTGTACCACCGTGTGTGGCTGCTGCCGCCGCTGTGGCGTATTCGGGTGGAACCCAGATGCTTCCCAGGACTACGAGCTGAGGGGTTGGGGCACCTGCGGTCTGTGGACTAGGACTTGGTCGTCGAGTATGAAGCCGATATTTCTGCAAACAAGGAGGACAAATATATTGCCATGAGATTAAATTTGTGCAACCATTCGTCGGAAAAAAATGTGCAGGCATCATAATCTTGTTTAAACCGGAAACTGAAGATAAGAAGATTACTTAGATCAATGAAAAGGTTGACAAATTTTGATCCATAAGACTTCGACTTGGTAGGATTAAGAGATATGTGGAGAGACAGGAAGAGAGAGTCATAATTCTGCTTATTCAGGGAAGTGACGAGAAAAAAAAAATTAAAGAAACGGAGAAAGAAATATGCAAATTACCTGCAAATGGCTTTTAACTTCATCATTGGTCAAACCGTCAACCTTCATCAGCTCCCTGATTTGCTTTGGGGTGGCCACTGTCAGTCAAAGTTCAGAACATCACTGGCCAGTTTGGTAATCATTATAGTAATAATATTTTGGACCCCAACGTTAGGAAATAATATTCATTAGTTTCTCATATTTTGCAGAACATTGTCATAAATATAAGGAAATTCACCGTCTGTGTACCTTGAGAACCACCGAGCATCTGAAGAGCGTTTACAAATCTCCTGTGCAGGTCTGGCGACCAGCACCTCCTCGCCTTCCTGTGAGTCTGAGCGTTGGAGGTGCTGGTAGTGTTGGCAGCTGTATTGGTCACCGCCTGCCCTTCGGGAGAGTTTGCCAATGGTTTTGCCTGCTCAATTACCATTCCGTTCATAATATTGCTACCCTTTGTGGTGTTATCTCTTCTTGGGCATGGAATTCTATTCTCTGTCTCATTGTACTTCTTGCCTTCCATCTCCTTCTCGTTTGAAGCTAGAGCCAGTTCAGGAAGAGCCCTGAAAGCTTGGTTTGTGCTCGAGTTACGGTCCTTAGAGAATGGGAGGAAAGCACCTCCATTCCTTGGTTTATTGTCCAGGGCTAGTTTGGGGCCAACATTGAAGTTTATATCCGTTTCTTTTGGTGATGAGGTGACGGTGGCTTGTGGCTTGGTGCCATCACCTCCTTGGCTCCACAACTGGGCAGAAGTCATCCAATTAGCCTTGTCAGAGACACTGTTGGGGGTTTTTTCGGTGCCTTCAGATGATGAATTCTTTAAGGGAATGAACTCTTCGAGGACTGGCTTTGGCCCTTGATTCGCTCTGGACACCTGTAGCTGCTGCCTTGAAGCTTCAACGGCTACAAGGCAATTAAAATAGATAAATTATTTTCTTGATAATGAGGAGTTTATCCTTCTCGAGCTCACAGACAACTCAAATTCCAGGTAGGGCCATTAGAATAGCCAAAAAAAAGGGGATTTCTTCGCTGAACTTTTGAGAACTTGACATACAGTATATATGCATCCTTATAAATAAATTACAATCCGACATAAATTTATAGGACCCACAGGGAATTATTGGTTACTTATACTTCTGAGTGAAGGGACTGCGACGAAAGCCATCCCTGTTAAAGGCAAACCCTAAATTCTATAAATGAAAAGGAAATTAAAGAAAAAAAATTTAATTAGGTAAGGCAAAATAGTTTATGCGCTGGTGGAAATAAGTGCAAACAATAGATGAATGTAAGCTCCACATGGATTTCATATCGTGCTAAAATTATCAGAAGCATGTTTGAGATTTTGCAGTATATAGAAAATTAAAAATCGACAGCAAAAGATAGTGAGAGAGCTTTTAGTTCTTGAGAAAATCGGAGCAGGAGATGAAACAACTTTGAGAATTCTTCTCAGGTTTAGTATAGCTAGAGAAGAGGTGCTTCTGTAGCGTGAAGCATGGATTGAACAGACGGATACAACCAAAATCCTGAAATGCTTAATACAAATTTTTGATAGCTCTGATTGTTGGCCTAAAATCTTGGGCCATGGAGGGCAAAGAAAATTTCTCTCACTACCCAGATGGATCTTAATTCATGGCGGATGCACGTACCATTAGTGAGGAGCTGCATGCAAAGAGGCAGCTCGCGTTTGAACGCATCGATCTTGAGGCGCTCCTCCTCAAGGCGGGCAAGGAAGTCCTCGAGCTTCTGGCTGGGGTCTGCCGTGGGTGCTTGTTGGTCGCCATAGGATTTCAGGAGCATGGAGTAGCTCTGGGGTTTGCATTCCAGGCTCAGTTCCGAGGGAGAAGCCATGGCTGTTGGAACTCAATAAACGTAAAGGTTGGTGCGGCGCTTCAATGATCAACAGTTCAGCAGGGAAAACAATCACTGCTCAACTATAATAATACGAATATGTGTGCATATATATTCTCGAGGAACGAGGTTGTTGGATCTGTGAATATGATTATATGTTGGGTCGTGTCCGAGAGAACATGACTGAACATGCAAAATGGAAGGATATGTGGGAACAAGCAAGAGCAAAAGAAGGTCTCTGGACGACTCTTCCCTTTTCTAGGATTTGATGAGAATTGAGTGTGTGTGTGTGAGAGAGAGAGAGAGAGAGAGAAGGGCAAAAGGGAGAGGATGTTGTTTGTGAACACAAGGAGGATTCGAGGGAGGATCGCCTGCTTTTCTAGGGCAGAGTTTCAGGGAATAAAGCGGGGTTCGTGAGAGACAGACAGAGAGAGAGAGAGAGGAGAAAAGTAACTAAAGCAAAGAAGATAAAGCCCAAGGAAGGGATGGTAACTTCTTCCAACAACACAAACAGACGGGTCCCTCCGAAAAAGTGAAATAATAAAATGTCTTATATGTAAACTCAGCATAATATAATTAGTTAATCTATTATTAAATAGGCTGACATACGTTGTTTTACCCAATAAGTTTAATTCAGTACCAATTAAGCACACGAATTCCTTGACGCTAGCTCATGATCTCGTCTGTACTCGGTGCTGCCAATTTGTTGCATGACTGTACATTGGTCTCTCAAGAGACAAGCACTGTAAATTTACGATGGAAGTGAGAACCCGTTCCTCACCGCGAGAAATCTGGTCAGCATCTGTATGGAGCTGCACGCTTTCAACCAGCTAGCTAGCATGCCGATAATTGCAGATGTTTCAGCGATGCCCTTTACATGAAAGACGATGAGGGGATGGTTTGCTGATGGGTTTTGTTGGAGAAGAAAGTCATCAGGAGGTATGGAGTGAGGAAAGGGAATCAAAGGACTCTGACACCGGGAGGGATCCATGTGCTTAGGGTTCGTTCTTTAGAACCTTTACAATAATAAGTTGAGCCTTACTCAATTAAAATTTAATCAAGAGGAGATATATGGAATTACAACATGAATATCTTCAACTTGAATAAATTCTAATCAGATATTATTCATTTGCAGTGAATAAGTATCTCCCACCATAATTTTTTATTAGTATATAGGTACCAATTCAAATAATTATCACTGAAGAAATAAAGAGGATGATTCTTCTTCTTCTCCTCCAATTTCACTGCACTGTCCTTTTCTGCTTTTCTCTCTCTCTTGATTTTTTTATTCCAGATATCTTTTGCCTTTGGTTTCTTCCAAAAATAAGACTTATGAATCTGTGACCTTTTTCCATCAAAATTCATTAACAAGTGCGTATGTAATCCACCAAGCATGATTCTAATTTCTTAGTGGGCACATATCATGATAACATTCATAACCACTGATTCACTCCCATGCACCCATTTTGGAATTAGATTTGATTAATCCATTATTCACTTCCATGAATCCTCGTGAGACACTTCAAATCAGGGATTGCATAGATTTATTCTGCATAGAGAAAAAGCATCACCTATTCGTACGCATAAGAATTGTTTCATAATATATCACATTAAAAAGGGTCTCCCGCCAACAAAGGTCCCGGAGAGTGCCGACCGAAATAATCTATTAGGTCATAGTATGATCGATAAGATTTACACAACCGTGACGGTCTCATACCTTGTTCAGGACTGTATACGACTAACCTTAATTAACCGACTCGGGAAAACATTAATTTTCCTATAGGAAGAGAGAACCTTGTCTCTTGCCGTAGGCTACGTGATAGATGTTTGAAACTTGAACCGCCCAAGTAGTACTTTACCCAGGTCCTTGGGCACTCCGCTCCCTCATTACTCTATTATTGTATGATTCCAATTTTATTATCATATAATATTTATTATTCGAATGACAGAATTAGGTCTTGGTCCTTCTGGGGCTAGATTTAAAGGGAAGATGGCATAGATATTCAATAACAGTACGTATAATTAGTATCAACCAACAACACCCATGCAATGCACCGCTGTCTTTTTGGCTCCAAAAGAGTTGCGTGGCTGTTCTAAAATTGAGTGCAGGCTCACAGGGATGAAAAGAGAATTAACATCCGATCATCCCCCGGGTATGTCAAATAACATACACGAGTTTAAAAGAGGCATTGGAAGAGGGTTCCAAATCAACCATGATGTCAGTGTAATAACTCTCTCTATGTTTTTCCTTCTAAATTCCGGGGAATGAAACGTTCAGCATTGAGACATAGGGATCCCACATAGGAAGTTTGAGAGAAACGATCGTGGTGTATAAGAGGCCGTGTACCATTATCCTATCATCTCAAACTTTTTGGTTAGATACGGGCCAAATTCTTTTATAAGTTCGAAAAAAATTTCATATGGTATCAGATCAGATGTGGTTACCGTGTGAATTCATACCATGTCAAATCCGAGATTCTATAATTAGGTATGATGATAAAAGGAATAAGATATTTGCTGGCAAGGAAGGAATATCTAAGTTCCAATTCTACGACTCTAAATTAAGGGAAGGCACCCACAAAGCTTAAAGTTGGAGTGGGGAAAGACACAATACAAAGAGACACACACACAGTCTCTCTCTCTCTCTCTCTCTCTCTATCTGAAGGGAGAATTAAATAGAGGGGCTTAATTAAGAGGGCCTCTGGGGTTGGGGTTAGGGAATCTTCTTCTGCTACTGCCTCTACTGAAGTGGCTTTGAAGGTAAGAAGATTCTCTTCCCCACCTCCTCTCTCACACTGTATTATTCTTCAATATATACTTTTGACTTGATTGTACGTCTTTGTTTGTTCCCCCCACCCCCGTCGATTAAGCCCAGATAATCAATATTTCACGACACTGTGCAGATTATATCATACATCTTGCTAGCTGTTGCACGTATAAGTGATTATCAGTGCACACGTTGCCCGTCAGGGGGACTCGAGACTTGGCCTGGCTCACCATCTGTATGTATAGCGCCAACATGGCTGATATAGATCATACCTTGTTCCCGATAACTTGCCACTCCGGGCTTGGCTCCTCATACACCTGGCCAAGATTTAGAATATTACAAGAGAAATGATATGGGGGGTGGGAAATGCATGTAAATTGGGTATATATGCATGTATATATCTACTGGCTAGAACATGCATGCATGTGCTGCACGAATGTAAAATTCCTCTCTTCTCTTCTCTCTCCCTCTCTCTCTCTCTTTTTTCCTCCCTTTTTTGTGGTGGTGTACTGTGGGGTATATTTTCTTTCCAATTTATTCCTTTTTCTGGGCAGGGAAAATTTGAGCTGTGGCCTCATTGTAAAATCAGACACACACAGCTTTTTCATGAAAGAGATAAAAAGTTTGGGGGGGAAGGGAAGGGAGGAGAGACTGCATCAAATTCCCTTATCAGTATAGAGAGGTACAAAGAGAGAGAGAGAGAGAGAGCCATAATAATAATGATGATGATGAGAAGGTCGTTAGTCACTTTCTGAAACCAGTCTTCTCGTACAAGACTCCAACCTTCACCTTTCCTGCAGATTCTTCCTTCTATGGAAGAAAGAACAAAGCTTTAGCAAAAAGGAAAAGGAAAATAAACCTTATCCCCTCCCTGAGCCATTGGCTCCGAGCCTGTTAATTTACCACCTGAACTGATTTTCAGACACATTTGCCTCCTCAGCCATGCCAACCCGGGCAGGAGCAAGTGTCCCACCAATTCCACCAAGGGACTCGCGATGCAAAGAAGGAAAAAAAGAAAGAGAGAAAGAGGTCTATTGCTCATGGGCTAGCAGTCTCGGCTACAGTCAACCCTATGCCTGCGGCCAGCCCTTATGTATATAGTTAAGATGGTTAGGAGGCAAGGCAGACAGGCTCCCAAGTCCATAGTTCAGGAGGATAAGGATAATTTTCCCAAAAAGAAAAAGAGGAGAAAAGCGGTTGGCTGGCTGGCACAGAGAGAGAGAGAGAGAGAGAGAGATTCTCCTCGTTCCACGTGTCATCGAGATTCCCCCGTAACGACACCCTTGAATATCCCTTTTGTCTGCTCCCCATGTCAGAAGAATATTCCCCCACTAACTCCGCCAGTCTGTTCTCCCTCCCTCCGTTTCCTCGCTCGACCAATTGATCTGGTTGTGTCTGCGCCACGTTGAGTGACTTAGAATTTGACAAAAATCAACACCGCCATTTAACCTCATTATTATTATTATCATTTTTTTCGAGTCACGTTCTATAATTTTCATCTATTCTAAGGAATACATGCGTTTAAAGTAAAATGTTAAGGAAATCTTAGTGTAGGAACGATAGTACTGTATTAAATCGATAATTTTTCATTTATACCCACATCTTGTGTCTTGGCAGGTACAAATTTTGGGAGGGGAAAAAATTGCATGGCATATATATATATATAGATATAGAGCGTACGTCACGAGCTAAATTTCGAGGTAGCTATGCTTTATGCATATACACACGCACGCTTCCAATTTGGACCTCCCACTGATCTCCCACCAGGATATGTTACGCTTATAATGGTCCAAAAGGAGATTATGGAGAAAGAGCCACATATTTTGCGATAGATATGTTCCATGTGCTCCGTGAGACATCCTGGGATACGGAAATAAGAGGGTGCATTGATTGGTCACTATCCACCACTTAATCAATATATATATATATGTATATATGCATGAACGTATGTATGTATTTATTTGAGGTGGGGTTGAGCCAAATCTCTGATAGACAGACACTTCATATTGTCAATTGATCCTGTGCAAGTCGTGATGGTCGATTGAGGGAAAAGGCCATTCCTAGCCCATCGTGCGGTACGCGATGGACTTGGCTGTGTGGGTGGGTGGGTGGATGGTGCCCATTCTTCCTTCTTCCGACTACTTTTTTTTTTTTGTGTGTAACCTTTGCCGATGGGCTTACTATATATCTGTTCACGGTTAACTGATAATAATCATGTAGCTCGTACAGCTTTAGAAATCATATATATGTATATCGCCAGTCAATTTCATATGTCATGAATCAATGAGAAATGTCTCTCACCATCGCCTGGCAAGCTGACATATAGTACTTGTGAGCAATTAAATTAATTAATTGGACAATTCATCGTGGTACGCCATGTAAACCAACAGCTCTACAATCATATACATGGAGGAAAGATAGCTTTTTTTTACGAGATGCCCGAATAATTACGTAAAAAGTTTGAATAATAGTGAGCAAAAGGGGGAAAAAAATTAGAAAGAAATATTCTATTCCCTATGGAGGAACTATAATAATTCACTTTTAATAGCCTCCCGACTATCCAGGATCAAGAGTTCATGAGTCCAAAATGTTTCATCCACCTCTTCTTCATATCTTTTCAGATTTACGAACTCGTTTAAAATTTAAAAAATTATGCGGGTCTTGTAATTGTGTTTATAAGACACGATTTCAAATGTGTATAAGTAATCGAGAAATTGAACTCAACTTGGTCAGTAGAGAGAATATGAAGGAGAGAGGGAGAGAGAGAGAAAAAAAAAAGGGAAAAAGGAATTAACTTTATGTTGCATTTAAATGAGATATTCCCGGGGGAGGCTTTACGGAAAGCTAATGGGGGATGATGAATACATTTACGGGCTGCAAGGGCTCGGCTCTCCTCCCCCGATCAAGAGAATCATCAGATTGATGAAGAGGAATTAAATCGCCCGCTTCTTATGCCGAATACGGCGGAAATATTCGCTCGTCTCCTCTCTGATCGATGTATGAAAGGAAAAAAGGAGAGAGAAAAAAAGTCGGATTCCTAATTCGGGATATGTCCGATCAAGAAAAACAAAAGTATGGAATTTTTCTTCTTCTTCTTCTTCTTCTCCTTCTTATTATCATTATGATGGACTGGCTGATTGGAGGAGGCTGCTGATTGAATTGTTGTGGATGCCTTTGTTCACCCAACTTATCTTAATTGAAAAGAGTTTAGCAAAAGTACTGCCAAATTGATCAGTACTTTTGGTTTGTTCCACCCCTTTATAAAGGAATAGTATAATATGCTGCTTTCTCCCGTGCAGAGACCCCAAGAAAGATACATAGAATGTCCCGAAAAAAGCCATACATATATATATATGTATGCATGCATGTATTTAA
Source organism: Sonneratia caseolaris (assembly GCA_900006705.1). Taxonomy (NCBI): domain Eukaryota; kingdom Viridiplantae; phylum Streptophyta; class Magnoliopsida; order Myrtales; family Lythraceae; genus Sonneratia; species Sonneratia caseolaris. The sequence continues at coordinate 1,508,605 of CXYZ01012656.1, forward strand.
AAAGAATTTCCCCTATCAGAATATTGAAATTATTACATAAAAGGGAGGTGTGTAATGTGTATTTCTATCACCTATCTTCCTCTTAATCATAATATCATTTCTCGATTAAAACAAACCAATTTTGTTTTCGGTATAAACCATTCGGTATTTAGAACAGAAAATATGCCCATTGGATCCTGACCGATCCATGTTCGAGCCCGGTCGGGCCATCGATAAGGTGAAACTCTCCTAGCATAAATCCTCTCCATTCGCGGGACTTGAAATCCGAGACCTTATTCGGGGGACTTGAATAATCTCCTTTCATTCATATAGAGCCAGAAGGGATTTTCTTGATTAATATTTACAATGCCTCCATCGCATTCTTGCCTGTTTGGTAGGTTCTACTGCTATATTTTCCTTCAGTTAGGCTCTGTCCGATTGATTTAAAGTAAAACGTTATTTTCCAGGAGTGCAGAGGATCGGTCTCAAGGGAATCAATCGAGAACCCTTTTGAAGGTTCTTCTTTCAGATTTTTATTTTGACTTGGAGATAAGAATTTAAGGGCTATTCTCGTTCATATGATTTACAGGAGATAGCATCTTCAAGCGAGAGGGGCAGTGGAGTGGAGGATGGAATTAGAATCCCTTTGGTCGGCCTCTATCGAAAAGTCGGAATTAGCGATCAAATTGTGTGTTGTTGAAGACAGCAGCTTTCTATTTGAATATATATATATATATATATATATATACACACAACACACACACACTCGTTCATGTTCATGTGTACACACTTATTTTATTTCCTTTGACCTTGTTGCTATCGTGATTGTCAACACTAAGTACGACCTTTCGTTCTCGAACCGAATTCTTTTGCCAGCTTATGCATGAGAAATCGAATTCCCGCATGCTTTGGAACCGATCGGTGGTCCAGCCACTTCGAATATATGTAAAGATTCACTGATGTAGTCACAGATTTTATCTGGAATGTAGTTGATCGAATAGTTCGAACTGAAGGTTATCCCATGTTATATATATCATACAGATGCGAATGCTTGCTTGCAAGGGAGGTAGAGGCGCGCTAGGCCTTGATTTGATTGCGGTTCCATGTGGTCGGTACATTTTTTTTTTTTTTAATTTGGGGGTGTGGGGGGTGGATAAATAGTATTATATGGGCCGATTTGGGCCCATGTTTATCGGGCCAGGAAACCTCATCCGACCCAATGAATGGTTAGCCGTCATGTTGCCTATATATGAAAGATCACTCATTTCCGAGAAGCCACCGGATACGCAGGACCCGGTAACGAGAGGATACGGTCTTGCTTGGTCCCAGAGTATTGCTTTGCATCTGCGGAGTACACTCCCTTGCACCAGTGGATGAGGCTTCATCGGGTTCCATAAAGTCGACTCGTCCCACAATCCCGTCAACCGTCACTGTGGTTCCTGGACAAGCAAGACTCGGTCTAAAGATCAGTAGAGATTCTGATGCGACGAGTTCAACTGAGAAATCAATGTGGATCGAAAAAATAAAAATAAAAGAAAGAAGTTCAGCAACTAAAATTGCGGTGTTCGAATGTATGAAGGAGCTGCAGTAACAATGGCAGAAGAAGAAGAAGAAGAAGAAGAAGAAGAAACTGAGATTACAAAGATACCTTGCAGTTACAGGTCATCATGCGTTGAAGGGTTCTCAGATGATGGACTCATTGTCTTTGACAGAAAGGCAGAATCCTGAACAGCCTCGGACTCAACAGCCTTTTCAGCTTCGGGCTGTCCCTGTGGCGATGTCTTTTAATGGCTGCCGATGCTCCGATTATGATTATTGGGGAAGCAAAGGAGAAACAATGTTGGACTCGGTTGTGCTCCCAATTTCCAGAGGATCGGAACGGCCCAGCATTGGGTCTCTGAAAATTTCATGGTAGCTTAGTGACAGCCTCGATAAGATAAAACCCAAATAATAAGCTCTACGAATAGGCTGAGTCTCATTCTTCCAGAGGAAGTTGGAAAGGATCTGAGGAAGTACAAAGAGAGACTGCACCGTGTCTCAGTTCGTTGGTGAAGCAAAATTTCTGGGATGAAAAGCTGGAGAAATCCAAGACCATAAATGGCCAATGTCAAGATTAGGACTCTCTTGTCATCAGGGACGTGTTTCAGGTCATTGTCTACACGAGCTCAAATCCACCTCGAGAGAGTGCTTCACTTTCAGGAAGAGTTGAAACAGAAAGTGCCAACACAACTAAGTGCTGTGGTCGAGAATTTCGATCAGCGTAGGAAAGTGATGAGAGTAGTAAGGCTCACGTCTTCAGTAGGAGTCTGACTCCTTCGACTTGAGTACAATCCCTGAGGCACTGATCAGAGGAAAGCAATACCCGAGAATCCGAATACCGAGCATCACAAGAGAGATCCGTGGGATTATTTCCACAATTTTGTTCATGAAAGGGGACTGGCTCAATATTACCTCAATGTACAGTGCAAGAATCAGAGCCCGAACGAATCTTTCAAAGACTTTCCAGAAGGCTACATCTTGCTCAAAGGTTCGAGGTCTGATCAAGCGAGTCAGGAGCTGTATCAGGAAAAAGTAGAGTGGATAGCTGCTGTTCCATTGACTCGTGATTGTGATCTTGGACATTGAATTTTTCACCCATCGCACAGTGTCGGGTGTGGGGGTGGTGGTGGTACTCAACCTTGGCTTTGATTACACAATCGAGTCCACGCTCAGTATAATTATTCCAGAAATAAACTTTTCCACAACCTACCAGGTTCATTTCCCCATGCAAGGAGTCGTTTACGCCCTCCAGGAACATATGGACGACACTCCGTTGACTTATTCTTATCCTCAGATATGGTTCCTCCGTGAACACTAGATGGGCAGGGAGAAATTCAAAAGTCGGGTGTGTTCTTTTCGGGTTCCTGAGCATCCATGTCGACTGACCTGTAATTATATCGCCAGGTATTGTAGTAGCCACACAGAGAGCCCACAGAAAGCGGCTTGACCCGCACGAAAAACTGTCCACCGTAATCATGGCGAAAATGGTCCAGGATTGTGTGGGAGTCAATGTAAAGATCGTTCGAGAGCTTATTGAGTCTCGAACAGCATTCCTCGATCTGCTAGTGAAGGATATCTCAGGAACGATTGCCTAACGAAATGAATTACCTCATCTGGCTGGCTTCTTTCCCGAAACTCTCTTGCAGGGTCAATCTTCGAGTACCTGTAACTACAAGGGGTAGAGTGCAAGGTGTACTTCAACATAAAATCATTTGGAGTTATCCCCAAATTAAACGGCAATGAATTGAAGGGCTTATCTTGATCTCCGACGCTCAAAATGCTCCCCCTGATGATACTCCTTTGCTTTATCAAAAAAGACCTGGGGAACTAGAATAGTACTTGAGAATCACAGCACCTTTCATCCTCGAGGTTATGGCCGAACATACAAAGTTTCCAACTCGATGAGTCCCACAACCCTTCTGCAGATATTGTTGTTCCTGATATTCCTGTTCTGAATTTTGCAGTTTCTTGGTCCATCAATGTGGGAATAACTCGAAGTACTGCAGAAACCTTGGCTGTGCTGCGGGTGTCACCATCTATATCCTCTCCACCTCCTCGCATCTCACACCCTGCAAGCTGAGCTTAAAGCCTTCTCAGCGAATATTTGACATCCACGTCTCCATGGCAAGTGAAAATGGGCCTTTCTTTCCTATGCTCTCCAGGCCTGTGATATTGAAGTTGTGGTTTGGTTCCATGCTGAAACGGTCAAATGATGAGATATTATGCAGAATCCAGCAGAAGTTTTCTGCATCAAACGTGTAGGCACCATCTTCTATCAGCTCATCCTGATACGGAGACTCATCACAAGCTCCTAAGAGAACTGTCTCCGAGAATCTGTATCTCAAGTTTTTGCCTAGCTGAGATGTAATGCGAACTTGATCTAAGTATGTAGTGCTTCCTCGTTCATTCAAACTTCTCATCTCTCCAGTTGCTCTACTAGTCAAATTGAATGTTGGAGGATGGCGCAAAATGACCAGAACCTGATTATCGTTCAAGGGGTGTCTATGCCTCAATCTTTACTTGAGGAATAGCTGTTGATGTTCAAGAAATTGAAAGGATTCAAATCCTCGACCCTTTCCTGAGAAGGCATGGTTGAGCTTCCTAACAAACACATCAATCTTTCTTCTCCCTCCATTTCAACATAGACCCTTCAAATATGATGACAAGCATGGAGAACCCAGGCTTTTGCTGAATCCCAGGTCGAGTCTGAAGCTGCTATCAATGGAGTGGTTTCTGCCTATGACTATCGACAGAACTTCACCAACAGAGATTGCATTTTTCAAGTGATGGATTGGACTGACATCCTTAACCTCAAATCCTGCCAATTTTAAGGGATCGGAAAAGGGAGTGGACATAACCAATGGGATTTCCTTATCATCGAATGGCATCAGTGGGACAGCCCCGCCATGATCCTGCTCCCAGTCCCCACCAGAAGAGGACAGCTCATCCTTGATCCTAGACACTCGAGTATCATTGGGTTTTAGCTCAGATGCTGATACTGAGGGCCGCATTGTGTTTCTATGCCAGGTTTTCTCAGGTATGCGAATGCTACAACATTAGGATGAACAGCTTCATCAGCATAATCGAATCCAAAAGGCAGAATCAACTGTGCAAGAATCCTAACAGGAAGGGCTGAACCAATACGGAGGCTCATTTTCTGGGAATTTTCAAGAACCCAATTGCAGTGCCAGAATCTGACGAGAATCAATGTGATATCATAAGCCTAACTGGCCCAAAATGTGCCAAGATACCCATCTTTTAAGGAATCACATAAAGGAGCAACAGAACTACAGCAGAGCAGGAACTGAAGAAGAGACCTTCACAGGTTCATCACTGGCCCGAAGCTGAAGGAGAGCAGCTAACAAACTCCCCTCTATCAATCTTTCCATCAGTTGACTCTCACTTCCGAATCTTGTACAGAGACAGATAGAGGGAGTTTGACTTTGAATACCATAAAGAAGACGGAACGAAGGTGTGATGAAGCTAAGAGGGGACAGGGTTTGACCAAATCATTTTTTAATTAAATAGATACCTATACCTATACCTACATATATATAAAGTGTATAACTATATTGTCCTCGCGTGGCACGGGACGAAGTTTTAGAACAATATCTTTCCCAACCACAAAGATAGAGCAAAGACAATTGCATCGGCTGCAATTGTTAACTTCATCAAGGACGGCCTCAGAAAGCTCTGCACTTTGAGATACGACTATTTAACTATAATATCATCCTTGACTGCTTACTGCTTCAGCCAGACTCTCGACATAAAACTTGGGAAAAGAGAGACACTGTTACCGCCTTAGGAACAGCCTCGAGCACGATGTGGATGTTGGTATATGCAAACTGTGGGATGATTGATTTCCGATAGGTGTTTTTGGTTCTCTCTGTTCGGAGAGATCTCATCATGTGGAATAGCATCGGTGGAACTTAGTGTGGAGCTAGGCAAAAGTGGTGAGGGCTTGAGAATTTTTTTGTCAAATCAAATTCAACTTGAGGCCAGGGAACTTTTTGATTTCGTGGTTCCTGAAAAGTTCTCACTCAGCTACATGAGACAAGGGAAATGTTTTTGCAGAAGGAGGTATTCCATGAGACTCAACCGAACCTTGTTGCTAAGAGTACCTTCATTTTCGGTCTTTCTCAGAACGGTAATAAGCAATAAGTTGATCCAAAACTTCATGAAAATGTGAAAATCCGGGCTTATAACTATTAGTGCCCGCCTCACTTTTGCTCTCCCTGCTTGCACAGATATATGGCTTGGAAGATCCATTTACCGATATGCCATAAGGCACAACCTTCTCTCGTCCATCCAAATCTTGACCTCCATAATCGACATTTATGCTAAGTACTGAAACACTGCGGGAGCAAAAATTGCTTCAGATGCAATCTCAATAAAAAAAAGAACTGCCAGTCCATAACTCATCGATATTGGCTTATGCATATCATGGACATGCTGATCAATCACTTGCACTGTTCAGACACGGGCCATACGAAATCTGATTACATCACTTTCACTAAATCTTATCTCCCTGTGGTCATGCAGGGTTAGAAATTGATATCACTGAGGTTCTCATTGGGATCGATCTCAAAGCATGACCTGAAGCCGAGATAGCAGCATTCTCGTTGTTGGGTTGGTCAACTCTATCGGATTGGTAATCTGGGAGAGGCCTTATTGTAGTTGCAAGATCCCATATGAACCCGATTCACGAATCTGGCATCCAACCTACTCTACCAACCTCTGTTGGTTAGATTGTAGACGCTTTTAGTTTGGTTACATTTGTAAATGAATGAAAGAAACAGGAAACAAAAGGGGAATTGGAAAGAGGAAAGAAAAGAAGGGAAAGGAAAAGCTAATAATAATTCCTATTAATGATGTATATATTACTGTTGCCGGTGAGGTTCTTGATGTCCCATTCGTTTATCAGGACATTGCCAAATTTAACCTCTTAAACTTTTGCAAATCCGGATTCAGTTTGGGTACATGTCCAAATCACAGTTTGATCAAATGCCTCCCACGTTTGAAAGTGATAATAAAAGGAAGGGTTGCAGAGACATGTCATGATCCAACCAAGCAATTAGGGACAACCTTTATGCAGACAGAAACCCTTGTCCAAAATACTTGCTCCTCCTTTTAACTTTCCATACGGTTCTGATTTCACTTCTTAAACATTCCATGATTTTGCTCGGTTCATCCTCAGAAAGACTGTACACGTGTAAGACAAGATTCGGTTTCTATTCTACTTGGGTATGAGCTCTTCCGCACCGTTGCATTTCACGAACATTGAAGATCAGTGATACACTCATGTTAGCATGAATTATGCCGAACCGATTCACTCACAGATGACATGGTCCTTGCAGTCGGATTTTCTCTGATCAGTAGCTTCTGGTTCACTGCAATTTCGGTCGAGCCAGCATAGTCTTAAGTGTACAGATGAGGTGAAGGACGGAAAAATAACAGTTTCACTGCGCAATGGGGGCCAGGGAACAAGCAAGACAACAAACTATTTAATGCTCATTTGCCTCCAATCACTGCTCGATCGACCAACCCGACCCCCACAGTCACGGTCCCTCTCCGCAGTTGCCACGTCTCATCGCTGGACTGTACCAAGCTAATTGAGAAAACAAAGACCCACGGAAAGCCAAAGTCTGATGGAAGCCTAGAGTAGAAAGCTAGAGCAGGATACTGCTGTGGAGGAGATTTGCCGAGGACTGGAATTCCTGGAATTTTCGCAGATTTTTTCTCATGACTTTACATCCCTGGTCGGACTGCTGTTCCAGCAACAAGCTCGCCATGCTCCCAATTAGTTCAATCGTGTTTTCTTGACATCGGTCTGGGTCAAGCGACAGCTAAATCGAATCCACTCCGTGATCGGTGCTCCATACTCCTTCACTAGATGATCCCTACTATTGGAATCCGGTGTTACACGCATACCTTTCTCCGGATCGCTAGTCCAATATCTACCTTCGATGTGCCAAGACACTGGAACGCACTCTTCTTCTTCTAGTCCTTTAGATGGGTCCACAGCGACAGACACGGACGACTGATTCACCCAAGTGTATGGTCGCCTCTGACTGTAGCTTTGATTGATTAATTGTCTGTCTTCTTTATATATATTTATGATTTTTTTTTTCTGTACCGTTTTGCCCGCCGACAGAAATCGAACCTAGCCATTGTCTTCTCAGTGTCTCGATCTCCGTCATGAGTTCACGACTGGCTTAGGAGCACAGCCTTTGAAGCTCCTCTTGTTAAATAAGGTCAGTGGCTCTGATCAATGGTATACCACATTCATCGCTTTCAAAATCTCTGCTCTCTTATTATTACATGTATTTTTTTAAAAAAATTTCATCAAATTTACTGATACAAAGAATTTTATCAACAATATTTATAATTTGAATATATTAATTTTAAGATGAGAATAATATCATTATAAAGAATCGAATTCCTCGTATTAGTATGTATGGTTTTCAGAGTCTCACTTAGTTGTTAAGTGAACTAAACTAAGCAAGAGATGGGGACAAAGCCGCGACATTTGCTACGTGGGAGAACCAAGACAAGGTGTCGGAATATTTTGAGAGCTCCAATTTCCAATTGGCTGTATTGCACTGAGAATTAAATACTAATAATTATTAATTAGTTGTTTATGAATAATAATTAATTAATTACTTTTTTTTCAAAAAGCACTTAAACAAAGCCATAGAAAAGTGACAAGTCGAGGGGGGAAAAAACAAGCACTGATGTCAGCATGTGAATTAATTAAATCATTTATTCTTTAAATAAAAGTTTGAATTTAAATTTTAAATGAAAGGGAATTTATATTTAATAAGTGTTATTATTTTAATAGGTTGAATAAACTTAAATTTAAAAATAATTAAAACTTACCGGCCTCTAAATACCGTATAATGCGACTCGCGACATAGACAAGGAGGCATCAGGATTTGAATAAAATTCCAAGAAAAATTAGGTAAAAGCACAAACAGAAAATTGGTAAATTTAATAAAAATAAAAATGGCCAATTTCCAATCAACTCATGGATCTCAACCAACACCACCCATCAAAGAAAACAACGATTCAGAACACACCCCCTGCAACCCCCAGCTATGAGAATTAATTGCATATTAAGGAACAATTTTCAAAATTAAAAAAAATGGGATTTAAAAAAAGAAAAAGGGGAGAAAAACAAGAGGAATTGAGAATGCTAATGTTTCATCCTAATTCCACACTCATCCGAACCACTGCACAATTTTTTTCATAAATTTTCTTTTCACGGATGTCTATGGTGCGGACCCCCTGGGAGGAGTCCTAGCCACCAATGGTGGAGTTTGGCCCCCCGACCCCTTTGATGGGTCGTCGGACGACTGCCCGGGCTCCGCCCGGCTGGTCTCCTCCATCATCCGGACCACCTCGGCCATGTCAGGCCTCTGATCGGGCACCACGGACACGCAAGCCATCGCGATCTGGAGCACCTGAACCATCTCCTCCTCGATGTTGTTGTACCTCATCAGCTCTGCGTCGAAGACCTCGGCCGTCCACTCCTCCCGGACCACCGACTGGACCCACCTCGGCAGGTCGATCCCTTCCTCGCCGAGGGACGCCTGGTTGGGGGCCTTCCCGGTCAGCAGCTCCAGCAGCAGCACCCCGAAGCTGTACACGTCGGATTTGAAGGTGGCCTTCCGGGTCTCGGCCACCTCGGGCGCACGGTATCCCGCGACCCGGTTCGGCGGTGCAGACGTTCCAAAGAGCGGGTTTAGGCCGAAGTCCGAGACGCAGGCGGTGCGGTCAGGGCGGAGCAGGATGTTGGATGATTTGACGTTGCCGTGGGCCACCTTGCCCGGGTGGTGGAGGTGGGCCAGGCCGCGCCCGGCGCCTATGGCGATCTTGAGCCGGCTGTCCCAGTCCAGGGGCGTACGGCCCGATCCTCTGCTACCTGCAAGCACACATAATGGAAGATCCGGTCATCTCCTGATTTTCCCCTCTCTTCTTTTTTTTCTTTTCCATAACATAAAACATTCGACGTGGAACATCGTGCCGCCATTCACCCCGTCTCTGATTCTCGAGAGCTATAGCCAAGAATCAGCAGTAGTTCTCGAATTTAATTCAAAGTCAATCCAACGATGGATGGAGCACCTGTCCCCTATTGACTCGCATCGGGACAGATTACATCGTCGGATCATAATTTGATTTCAAGATGGAAAAAATAAAGCGAAAAGAAAAGGCAAAAAGGAAAAGTAGGGGAGGAAAAAGCGGGTGGAAGCATGTTGGCGACATCATGGAGGATCATGGGCACAGGTTTTCCCTGTCAGTGGCATGGCCGTAATTATGGGTAAATGTACGCACGGGAGCGTATTTCTCAATCAAAAGAAAGGAATATTTGC